>JAVTVJ010001883.1:0-97500 GCA_034509425.1 Eopsaltria australis | reverse complement strand
TTGCCATTCAAGACATTAAGGGGGTTTTTGTCCGAGGCCTGGTGGGACTGACAGCACGGGCTGGGGGACCTGTGGGGGATGTGCAAGACTGAGCCAAGACAGTGGGACAGCAAGGGCTCAGAGCAAGGTGGTGCCTGATGCCTCCAACCTCTGAGGGCAGGGGCTGCAGTGGCCCCATGACGCTGCAGGACGCCCAGGCCGCCTGCCCGTCCCTGTAGCACCATCAGCTGTGCCTGCCCGTTGAGACCTGGTGCTTTACAGAGCTTGTGGTGCTGGGAGAGTGGTCCGGGGGCCAGACAAGTGTGCTGGGGGGTGTTTGGACACTGCAGCTGGACGGGGAGTGGTTCTGAAGTGCAGTGTAAGGTAAGGGGACCAGCTTTGGTATACTGTCCTGGGTTGACTGTAAGATGCTTGTATCCCCAATCATCTGTCCTGCTTATGCCGGGTATTAAGTTCTGTAGCTTTAAGTTAGGCCCAGAGAGACAGAGAGAGTGAAGAGAGTAAAGGGGGGGAGAGAAAACGCACGCAGTTTGTCTACAGGAGTTGCACCTTACTCCCCTGGAAATTCCTTCAGAGACTGCGCTCAAAGCAGGGACAGAAAAATAGAGATAAGCTCTCTCTGTGTGCTCTCGGAGTTCGCAGCGGAGTGCTCTCGGAGATCTCTTGGCTTTTGCAGGGAGAGAGAGACTTTGTTTCTTTTGCTGTTTTTTTTTCTCTTCTTCTGGGACTGGTCAGCATCTCTGTGGTCCAAGACATCAAGACAATCCCCTGGGGGCCCCCCCGACTCTGCAGCTGGGCCTGGCCATCAGCCCCAGCCTCTGGAGGGACTGAGGCTGACACAGCCACACCCACAGAAGGACTCTCTGGATCCACCATCTCTTCAGAGAAAGCAGAGGTTTCATTGTTTTATATAATTCAATTTTTTTCCATACTTGTGAATATTCTGCTTGTTAAATAATTAGTTTTTTCCACTTTTTCTGTAAGGAAATCTTTTCCCGAACTGGTTTGGGGGAGGGGTGGCTGGAATTGGCTTGTCTAGAGGAGACCCCCTCGGAGGTTTCCTCCTAACATTTGCCCTAAACTAGGACAAATACTGTATAAGAAACAATGTGGCACCAAAGCCTGGCCTGATACACAAAGAGATTTTGTTTGGTTCACTGTAGAAATGAGTGATTTTGAGTTGTGGGAGAATGAGCACCCACCAGCAGTAGTGGGACAGACTAGAGGAAGGACAAAATAAGCCCCTGGATGAACTGGTTAGGAAGTGTATGTAGGAAGGGATGAGGAAAAGGGAAAAGCAAAGGCAAAGGTGATGGCAGAGTTTTTACACCCCCCCACAGGAAAAAGTGCAGGGAGCCCTCAGGACCAAAGGGAAGAGGGCAGCCACCAAGACAGCAATTGGGAAGGAATGAAACATTCAAAACAGGTTGTTCAGGGTGTCGTGGCCTGCTGTTGTACCAGGGGCTCAACCGAGAAGTGTTTTCTAGTTGACACAGGAACTTCTCTTTCTATGCCAAAGGGGGAACAATTGCTCAAATGTTCTTTTCATAAGTGGAAAAGATGTGTGTGTTAATTTGAGTTTTGGTGGCAAATAAAAGTAACAAAGGGATGCCCGTGAGAGTTTGCTGAATGTGTGAGATGGGTTTGAAAAGCATGAGTTTCTGATTATTCCTACTTGTGATTGTTGTTTGCAGAGAGGGAATTTGATGACTGGAGTTGGGAATGTGGTTTGGTGTTGTGAGGGGTAATGGGGAGGCTAACACTGTTGTGAATGCTGGACTGAACCCAGAGGTGTGGGCAGTCCCAGAGGAAGATGGAAAACTGGTTATGGAGCCTCTCCACATTACTTGAAGTGACCTGGACAACTGGTGCCTAAAAAGCAATACCATCTTTCAAGGGATGGAAGGAAGGGGTTGCAGCCTGATGCTAAGTTAAAGGAGGTATGGCCTGCATGGCGACTGTCCCGGGGGACAGAGTCCGGCAGCGTGTCCCAGAAGCATCCCATGGGGAGCCACTCTGGTGAGGCTGCTTTAGCTCCTGCTGCGGCACTCTGCTACCCTGCTGGTGGGCACAGAGAGACAAGTCCTAGCAGGTCCAGTGGTAAAGAACACGGGAGGGATCTTCTGTATGGGTATCCGAGGAGTTTATTAACTGCTCCTCACTCGAATGGGTCCAGGGACAGAAGACCCAGAACAAAGGAGAGCACAGACTTTTATACAGCAACAAACAACCAATCAACTGAGGGTCCAGGGGTGGGGGGAAGGTGGGACAAGCTTACACAGTCCAATGAGGAGAGGGAAGGGGAGGAGAGAGAGAACCACAACCAATGGAGTACCGAGTAGCACAGAACCTTCTAGATACAGATACATATGCATAAGGGGTGGAGAACAAACAGTCCAATCAGGGGGTACAATTAACATAGGAAGAACACATCAATCACATGGAAGAAACTATTATCCTCCAGAGGGAAGGGGAGGATTTTCAAACCTGAGCAACCCTCCACCATGGCCCCTTAGACCCCTTGGGACCTTCTGGATCTTCCTGGGCCTCAGTGGTAGCCTCAACGGCCGTCACATCTCCCCCTTTTTTGTTTAAAAAATAAGCTTTCCTGATCAATGAAAGGGTGCACAGACTAAACCTTAAAAAGATAATTATACATGAAACAATGAAAAATGGTCAGAAACATTCCCATACAAGTAACTAAGAAAACAATCAGAGACTCCTGCAAAATCGCCTTCAAAGAGAGAGCCAACCCATCCCTCAAGTTGCCAAAGTACCATCAAGTCCCAAATCTCTTCCCTTGGAGCTGGACATGGTGGATCCACCGACAGGGGCACCGTGATCTGTGCTGGGAATTTTGCTTGTCTGGGACATAGATGTCACTGTGGTGTTGACAGGCACCTGCCTTCAGCTGAGGTGGAAGAGGCAGGAAACGCTGTGCTGGTCTTGGCTGGGGACGTGGATGGGGTTAGGGTAGGTGATTCTGCGGCAGTCTTAAACACAGTTGTTAAAATCATGAAAGAGATCACAAAACCTCTGTATTCCCCCCTTACTGGTTTCCCCACTGGGGTCTGGACAGGATATGGGAAGGGTAGAGGATTAAAGGGTAGGGAAAGACATGAGGGAAGGATCTTACCCAAATTTAAATATTTCCTAAGCAATTTCCGTGGTTACTCAGTTATGTAGCTCTCCCTCTTATCTCCCCTGGGGTAAGGGTCTGGGAAGGGGTGGACTTAGGGGTGGGAAAACACACAAGGAAAGTATAAACTCAGGGGAAGAATAAGGAGTATTTCTGAGGGTTACAAAACTGCCTGGATGCGGCTGGACACGGCGCTACTCAGGTGTTTCTGTGGCTGTTGCTTCCTTGCGCCATCGTCGCTTCTAGGCGGCAGTGGTCTCATCTTGGTCTGATCCATTATAATTCATGTCCTTGCCGCAGCCAGGTACTCCGGAAGTTGATGCTGGTTCCAGGTGTGGTTTTACGGCCTTGGCTGGAACCCATCTTGGTCCTGCTAGGGTAGAAACGCAGGCATACCCCCTCCCCCTGGTAATTAGTGGTAATGGCCTTTGAATTTGGTGGCTTCCTGGGTCTTTGATCAACACCGGTGGCTGCTCTTTTAATTTGGCCTGGGTTGAATTAGTGAAATGCCAGAATACGGGGATGGGGTGGGGGGGGTGGGGGGGTGGGGAAATAGGCTCAGAAAATGAGTTATTTAAGAAATTGATGGTGAAAAGAGCCTTACAGAGCCTTGCAATGGGAGTATTGTCCTCTGATCCTCCCCGCTGTTGATGAAGGAGCCTTTTCAGGGTTTGGTGGGCCCTTTCTATGACCGATTGTCCTGTGGGGGAGTGAGGTATCCCTGTGGCATGTTTAACACCCCACTGCTGAAAGAAGTCCCTTAGCCTAGCTGAAATATAGGCCAGACCATTGTCTGTTTTTACTTCTTCAGGAATGCCCAGCATTGAGAATGCCATAAGGAAATGCTTAATGGCATCCTTCGCTTTCTCGCCCAAATGGGCAGAGGCAAACATGGCCCCGGAGAACGTGTCTATGGACACATACACATTTTTAAACCTCCCAAACTGGGGGAAGTGAGTCATGTCAGTTTGCCAGAGCTGGCAACTTCTCAGACCCTGGGGATTGACTCCCATACTGAGTGCTGGAATTTGGTATCTCTGACAGTTTGAGCACGTTGCCACTATTGCCCGAGCCTGCTCATGAGGGAGATGGAACAACCCCATGAGGGCTGGGACGTTTTGATGGAAGAATTGATGGCTCAGCCTGGCTTGTGCAAAGATATCTGGGACTTGGGGGGATTGCAGAGCCACAGCTAAGGCGTCTGCCCATCTGTTGCCCTGGGCAATGGGTCCTGGTAATCCCATGCGCGATCTCACATGCATAAGATGAAAGGGTTGCTCCCGGTGGGAAAGGAGATGAACTAGCCTCGAGAGCAAGTTAAACAGTTTGGGATTGGACACTCCCTTCAGCAATGTGTGTTCAGCCCTGGCAGTTACACCAGCCACATATGCCGAATCTGTGACCAAATTGAGTGGTTCCTTGAATTTTTCAAAGACCCTAACAACTGCTGACAGTTCCGCAATCTGTGGTGAACCTTCCACCACCTGAACCTCAGATTCCCTCTTCTGAGTTCAAGGATCCCGCCAAGTCATTACTGCCTTGTGGGATGCCCCAGAGCCGTCAGTAAAGACAGTCAGGGCGTTTAATGGAGTTTTACTTTGTATCGTTTTTGGGGCCAGATTAAAAGTGGTGTTGAACAGATGATGTTTTAATTTATGAACCGAAATCTGGCCTGGGTAACTGTCCAAGGTGAACTGAAGGTGTTCATTGGTTTGAACCAAATCCTCCAAAACCTCTGTTGTCAATGGCATGTAAATGTACATGAAATCACACCTCGCAAGAGTGCGGAGCTGAGTCCTAGCTTTCCTTATTAATTTTGCCATCAATTATTGTGGCGTAGTGATACTCTTGGATGGCTGATGGGGTAGGAAGATCCACTCTATAATGAGAAGTGAATCTTTCAACCCTGCATTCCACTGAAAAATGAGTCCAGGTAGGTCAGGTGACCGAACCAGTATAGTAAACCTGAATGGTAATCTGGGATCCATCCTATGAGTCTTGCGGGTAGATAGGGCATGCTGTACCTTACCAATGACCTCCCAGGCCTCCACAGTGATGGTACATGGCAAGTCCAGTCCCTCACAGCCCTTCAGGAGATCGAATAAGGATACGAGGTCTGCCGTCGTAAGTCCCAGCAGAGGACGTACCCAGCTGATGGAGCCACACAGTTGGTGAAGATCCCGGAGGGTCTTTGGGTCATCCTTGATGGTCAGCTGCTGGGGCACGACGGTTCTCTCAGCGATGTGGAGTCCCAGGTAGGTCCACGGGCAGGTACGTTGGACCTTTCCAGGCTGTATTTCAAGCCCCGCCCTTTCAATTGCTCAGATGGTCTCAGATAAAGTCTTGTCCAAGTAAGTCTCGTCAGGGGCACAAACCAACACATCATCCATATAATGGAAGATAATAGCCTTTGGGAAGGCCTTCTGGATGGGTGACAGGATTTTTGCAACGTACCACTGGCAGATGCAGGCCGAATTTTTCATACCTTGGGGCAACATCCACCAATGATAACGTCGCATTGGGGCCTCGCGGTTAACAGATGGAATGGAGAAAGCAGAACGAGGGGCGTCTTGCGGGTGTAAAGGTATACTAAAAAAGCAGTCCTTAATATCAATGACCGGCAATTTCCATTGTCGGGGGAGCATTGAGGGCGAGGGTAAACCTGGCTGCAGGGGACCCATGTCCTCAAAGACCTTATTGATCTCGTGAAGGTCGTGAAGGAGCCTCCACCTGTCCTTCCCTGGCTTGTGGATGACAAAGACAGGGGAGTTCCAAGGGCTATCAGATGGTACTATGTGGCCCTTGGAGAGCTGCTCCTCCACAAGGGACTCTAGAGCGCAGAGCTTCTCCTTAGTAAGGGGCCACTGCTCCACCCACACCAGCTTGTCGGTGGTCCATGTGAGGGGTGGAGTGGTGCGCTCCTGTCACGATCCGCTCGTAGGAGCAGGGGTCCTGATGGTTCGTTACTTTGAATCTCAGAGTGCAAAAGAAAACAGGGCCAAGTATTTTTGCTTCAATCAAAATCAAAAGCACTTTATTGAGTGCCAACAACACGCTTATGCGATAGAGGAGAGAGAGAGAGAAGAAAGAGAGAGAGAAAAGGAAAGGAGGGGCATAGCTACCACGGCACGACGAGATCCTCGTTGTCCGGATCCGATGGATTCGTCTTGTCCGTAGGGAGTACTCGTAGGGGTACTTTTTGAGAGTCTCTTTATAGACTTTTCGAAAGCGGGGGGGGCGGGTAACCAAGAGATGAGGCAATCCCTCCAGAGACGAGGGGCAAGTAGCCAGCAGGTGGGGAGTAAGGCCCATTGTATTAGAGAACAGGTGCAGCTGTACCGGACATATAGTTTGGTTCTTTCCGTCCCGGTAGCCGGGCAGATGCAGTTCCCACGGGCATGTACCAACACGCCTCTGCAGCACACCTCTGCAGCACAGCTCTGCAGTACACCTGGGCACCTGGCAGGCATCCCACCAAGATCTGGCTGGAATTCTATTGTGCAAAAGTGCTTTTCCCCTCTTAGGGTCTCTGGGTTTTCGGCCTCTGCTTCTGTCCTGGGTTAGGCCAGAGGGGTCAAAATCTAGGAAGTGATCTGGGCTGCAGGAATGCAGGAAGAAATACAACTTCCTTCCTGCGAGAGAGAGAGCCAATAATCAGGTAGTTTTAAGAATTGATAGGTAGGTAAACCAATTAAAAAGTTGGTCCGCCTTCAAGGAAAAAAACCATATATAAGCAGAGACTCTCTGACGCTCTTCCTCTTTGGACCTGCTGCTGCTGTGTAGAGAGGAGCAGCTCCTGCTTCTCTCACTGGTGAGGCCCAAGCGCTTTCCCCCCCCCCCCGCCTTTCCAAAGGAGGGATGGGGGGGGGAAGGGAGGTTTTTACGGCAGCCGTGCCGCTGCAGCCGGGCAGGCATGGGGGAGGAAACGATTGGAATTTTCAGCAAATCCAGCTCAGCCGGTGTGTCAGCTACACAAGAGGGAGAGCCGGGCCAGGCAAGGACCGGGCCGGACTCCATCCAGCTCGGGCCAGGCCCTGCCCTGTCACCCCGGGCCCAGATGGCCCCAGCAGGCCGAGCCAGCTCCGCAGAGCCGGGCAGAGACTCTTGAGAGCGTCTGGCATCCAGCTCGGACCTGTTCAAGCAGCCCGGCAAAGAGCACGTGATCCTCACACTGCCGGGGAGAGAGAGAGACAGAGATTAACTCTCTCCATGCCTGGACTAAACTCACAGACATCCATCCTTCCTCGCAGAGAGAGGAACGAGTGAAGACATCTACATAGTGCAGCGCAGAGACTTTACAGTCAGTGAAGAAAGCAGAACTGATACCTAGAGGGAGGTGCATGGGAAGTTGCTTCAAGAGTGAAGCTGAAAACTCTTTTGGAGAACCATGGTTGGGGACTGAGCTAATAAATTCTCTGTAATATATGAAAATATAGTCCAAAGGGGGATGTGAGGTTCTTATTGCAGCCAATGAACTGAAATACCTAAGTACAGACAAGTAAGTGTTGAAAAAGTACAGCCTGATGAGAAACTAGAACCAAGAGAGAGGAGAGGCTGTGACCCAGAGCCCTGGTCCCGGGGAGAATGCTAGAGAACCTGAGTTGTCAGGAGAACCTGTGCTGCTAAGCACAGAAGAAGGGATTTTCTTTGTTGCTGCAATTGAACTGGGCATCCTTAAAACAGGTACCCTGTGGACTGTTCATAACCCACCATAGTGGCTGTGGGAAGGCTACTGGTGTGGGAGAGATCCACCATTAAGCTGGACTTTGCTCCGGGCGGCGGTTAATGGTGAGGCAGAAGACCCATAAAAACTGTATTTTTTCTTACAGAAGATCCATGGTGTAAGCAAAAGAAACTTCTCTCCCTAAATGAACTGGAACAAGAGCTGTTTCTGAGGTGGTAAACTGACTAGAGGTCAAAGTGTTGTCTTTTGTATGTTGTCAGGGAGAATGAAATGGAGAGGTGGGGAAGGAGGGGTGGTCTGGGGAGTTTGTTCTGGTTTTTTTTCTTGAGTTTTTTTTTTCTTTTTTCCCTTTGTCTTAGATATATTAATAAAACTTCTTTGTACTTTATAAAGTTTGAGCCTGCTTTGCCTACTCCTAATCCTTATCTCACAACAAGCAATCAAGTAAATTTAGGTAAGTGTGCTGGCATTTAGCCACAAACCTGAATAAGCGAACTAAAACCACGACAGCTTCTGTCGATGGTCGTGAGGCAGACAAGGGATTTCCATCCAGACTCTTACAGCTCCTCAGTGGCCCCAACTAGAAATCCTGAGATGGAGGTGGGATCTCTAGCTGAGTCCCCCATTGGGACAGTAGGTCCCTGCCCCACAGCATAAACTCTGACAGGATCAAAAACGGCTGGATGGACGCCGTGTGCCCATCAGGACCCTCAATGACTATGTTGTTTGTGCTCCTCATCGATTGTGTTGTTCCCCCGACTCCTGTGACCATCACCGCAGCTGGTTAGAGACCCCACTGGGTGTCAGAGACTGAAAATAGTTCATGCCTCAAACATTGATATAAAGTTTATATCAGAGAAGCCTCCCTGAAGGTACCTGACTGGGACCTTGAACTGAGTCAAACTGCTGAGATTAGATAAAGGGAAAAGCCTATTGTTCAGTCATCTCAGTCTGAAGGAAAGGAATGCGTCCACAGAGGCTGAAGCCACCAGCTGTACTGAGAATCATTTCTGGCTGAGTTTGGGGTGGGGGGGCAAAGCACAGCTCACAGAAGCCAAGTTTACACAGTCTTAGCCCCCAGCTGAAGGGGGGAGGAGGATGGCATAACCTCTGGTCAGAGGCAATACACACTCATCCTCCATTACACAATCTGGCCCAGCTGTGAAGCCTCCCCAGCCCCACAAGCCACATCCACGGGACTCTCACGTGAGAGGAAGCTGAGGGGTAGTCACAATCTATCACAGACCCCCCAAAGTGCTCCCCAGACGCCTTGCACCACAGGACTGCACGTGATGCGAGCAGAGTCTGCTGCTAGAGGCTGCCCCCCTCCCCCAGGGGGACATGCCTGGACATTTCCACCTGGCCTGAGTGTATATTAACCCATGGCATTCTGTGCTTTTGGGGGACTTCCATCACCGAGACCAGCTGAAGAGGACATCAGGACACCAGTGGGACCCATGGAGTGGTGATACTTCTTTGTCCCTGTCCCTCCCTGTCCCCCCATCTTTCTCCCTACTCCCTCTTTTCTCTCTTTTCTTCTCTCTCTCTCTCTCTCTCTCTTTCATATTTACTATCAAATAAAACTCATACTATTGATTGGCATATGGTCTCGCTTGTACCTTAATTCAGGCAGAAGTATCTCTAAAGAACTTCAATAATTAGATCTTAACATTTTTGGCGTAGTTGGCAGGATAACATTCTCTGACCCGAAGTGCCTTTCATCATAATATTGTCTCCTCTCCCAAAATTCTGCATGCTTTGAAATTTTACTGTAGTTTTTCTCGGGGGGGGGGGGGGGTGTGTGGAGCTTGATGTCTCACATGTGGTAGCCTGAACTCTTGGGAATTCTGATGCAGCCTTTTCTGAGGATGTTGTGGAAGCTGTAGTAAACTGATTTGAGGGTTTTAATTCCCTTTAGCGTGTTTTGTTGTGTAAATCCAGAATTGGCAGGTTTCAGTCCTGAAGCCAATTCTGCTGCTTGTGTCTTGTGGGGAGGCCCTCCCGTCTGTAGTTGCAGTAGAAGCCTCTCCTTGGTGCTTTGTGCGGAGCCTAAAAACTCCTGTTACGTGGTGTTGCACGGAGCCTAAAAAACTCCTGCTTGCAGGGGACCCACGCCCCAATAGTGCTCTTGTGTTGTGTCTTGTGTGAGGTCAGAATTGTCCTGAAGTCAGTCTGTGAGATAGCCTTAGGGAAAATGGTTGTCCCGGGTAGTCAGTGTAAAGACAATGTTTTACTATCTTTTCTTGAAAAATTTGATAGTCGCCCTGCTCCTCCAGGTCTAGAGTGGGCACAAAGAAATTGGGATAATGAGCATGCAATAATAGACCGCATTACCAGTTTGCAAGCTGAATAAAGGTCTCGACCGGGCAAGGGTAAATCTGTTGTTTGTGCTGTACTGGGAGCTGCCTTGACTGCTGCTATAAGAGAAAAATCCCAATGGAACACCAAAAATGAAGAGACCCTACATTCCCTGCAAGATTTAGTAAAAGTGCTGCAAAATCAAGTAAGAGAGGAAAGGTGTCAGTCTGAACGGCTCAGAGCAGCTCTCACTGAGCATCTGGAAAATATGAACTCTAGAGAAGCCCATAAGGACCCTTTATATCTTCATCAGGATTTAAAAGAGGCCGAAAAACATTTAGACCAATTAGATATTAAAAAATTACGGCCATTAGTTAAAACTGAATATCAATATGAGGGCATAGATGATGCCTTCCCTTGTATAATTACCAAAGAAATACCCTATACTCCTACTGAATTGGCTAAATTACAAAAAGAATACAGTCAGACTCAGAAGGTGTCCGAGACAGAATACGTGTGGAGAGTCTCCCTTACGGGAGGAGACCGCATCATGCTAACTGAGGCAGAGTCAGAGGGCTACTGGGGACCTGGGGTCTTCTTAACTACAGGTAATAAAAGAGCTCCCTGGTCCCTCACCCAAAGGGCTGCCTACTGGGCTGGGGGACTGAGTCCCCTGGAAAGGGGCGACCCAATTGCCATAGTTACTTCTATGGATCAATTGACTGAAAGTGTCCAGAAAGCCGCCTGTCTGCAATTAATGCATCAGCGTGTATTAGAACCCGATAAAGGCTCCCCAATGTCCATGCCAGTGGACCCAGATCGCTTGACTCCACTCATACAAGGCGTCCCAGACTCTTTAAAGACTCTGGCAATTCACTTGCAAGATCAAATCTGGTCTGCTCTGACTGGTAGTAGTGAGGCCCCCGTCTTTGATCACATGCTCTCAGGCAGGCCAAGGGGAAAATTGTGGACTTGGGGGGAGGTTGCCCAAGAGCTGATTAATTATAGCAGGCGTTTTGGATCCCCTAATTCAGTACCCTCTAGATCTGAGTCTAAGACTGCCATCGGTCGGGCTGAGTGGAGAACTACGGCTGCTCACCAGGGAAAGGCACCTAGAAACCCCCCCTCCCCCGGGTGAGCACAAAGCCAAAAGGAAAAAGTACTTGGGAAGAGGGAGAGATATGCTCTCTAGATTCAGGGCTTAGAGAAGGGCATTCCTCGAAGCCTCATGGATGGCCAGCCTATCCCAGCTTTAAAGTTACTGATTGAAAGCTGGATGGATTCCTCATCCAAGCCTAACCCTCCCCCATCTACAAGTTCTCCCGAGTCTGGGCCTACTGCTCCGCCCATTGGAGCACTGATTGACTTAGGCAGGCAGGAGTCGGGAAACTTCTCAGGCCGTCCCCAGTAAGTGAGCCCAGAGATGGGCAGTGGAGACACCTTAGAAGGCTCACAGAAAACTTATCTGGGGACATCATGATAACCTTTCCTATAGGTCCCCATAGGACCCCTGTTACTTTCTTGCTTGACACAGGGGCACAAATATCAGCTTTGCAAACTGATGATGCTGTACGGTGTGGCATTGTGCCTGACTAAAAAGGACTCATAGTAGCAGATGCATTTGGTAATTTGCAGACACAACCTGCTGCCAAAGTAAAATGTTGGCTACCAGGGGAGGTCAGTATCACTGAAACACTGATGGTTATTGGCCCATTCCCTGTTAATTTGCTAGGCTTAGACATCTTGAAAGGTAAATCCTGGATTGATGACAGAGGCAGGCAGTGGTCTTTTGGTTCGGATTTCTCATCACTTCGTCTGTTACAAGCTGCCCCCCCTCTGCCTCCTTCAAAGGTAACTAATGTAAAACCTTACCCTTTGCCACTGGGGGCCAGAAAAGGAATTTCCCCTGTGATATCAGATCTAAGGGAAGATGAGATAATTGTTCCCACTCATTCCCCATACAATTCTCCTGTATGGCCAGTAAGGAAATCTAATGGAAAATGGCGATTGACAGTAGATTACAGGAAATTAAATGCCAATACAGCACCTTTGACAGCAGCAGTTCCTAACATCGCTGAATTAATTGCCACGATACAAGAACTCGCTCATCCAATTTTAGCCACTATTGATGTTAAAGACATGTTCTTTATGGTCCCACTACAGGAAGATGACCAAGAATGCTTTGCTTTTATCTGGGAAGGAATACAATACACATTTACCCGATTACCACAAGGCTACCGCCACTCTCCCACACTGGCACACTATGCCCTGGCCCAGGAACTGTCTTTAATTCCACTAAATGAGGAAGTAAAGATCTATCAATACATTGATGATGTACTAATTAGAGGTCCAGACACTGAGAAAGTAGGAAACACTCAGAACCACATCATTAAACACCTTGAGAGTGTAGGTTTACAAATACCAGAAAACAAAATCCAGCATCCCTCCCCTGAAGTTAAATTCCTGGGTATCTGGTGGAAGGGAGGTGCTGTTTGTATCCCTGCTGAAACATTAACCTCACTAGAGCAAGTAAAGATACCAGAGAGCAAAAAAGAACTGCAGCACGTGCTGGGAATTCTAGTCTTTTGGAGAAAACATATCCCTGATTTCTCAATCATTGCACGGCCTTTATATGACCTGACACGTAAAAAGGCAAAATGGGAGTGGGCTCCACTACACAGTGAGGCCTTGAAATTATTAACCTTTGAAGCTGGCATGCATCAGGTTTTGGGTCCTTTACATCCTACAGATCCTCTCCTTATGGAATGGGGCTTTGCCTTCCATGGTTTGTCAGTCCACATGTGGTAGAAGGGACCTGAGGCTCCCCCTCGCCCCATTGGATTCTACTCTAGGAGCTTCAAAGATGCTGCAAGAAGGTACTCTGATTGGGAAAAGGGGCTGTTTGTGGTCACTGTTGCATTACAAGAAGCAGAAAAAATCCTCCACCAGCAGCCTATCCTGCTCAGGGGACCATTCAGAGTACTGAAGATTGTGCTTAGCGGCACCCTCCCACCTGTAGGAGTCGCACAGCAAGAAACTGTCAGAAAATGGTATGCCCAAATTGAGCACTACTCTCGGACCAGGGAAATTGAAGAGGGAACCCCTAAACTCCTAGAAATTCAAGACCCTCTTCCTGAATCTCTTGATACTAAACCTCCTCCCTCTGTCATTAACCCAGCCCCTCCCTATTCTTCTGACCTAACTAATGTTTGGTTCACAGATGCATCAGCAAAAAGAGAAGGAAAGATGTGGAAATACAGAGCAGTAGCCCTCCGAGTAGATGGTGAGGGGGACAGAATTGTTTCAGAGGGAGAAGGTAGTGCACAAGTGGGGGAACTGGTGGCAGTTTGGAGTGTCATTACCCAGAAAGTGTGCAATCAACATTCCCTATACATCTACACTGACTCATATGCAGTATTCAAAGGATGTACTGAGTGGCTCCCTTTCCAGGAACAAAATAACTGGGAAGTCAACCGAGTTCCAATTTGGGAAAAAGGGAAATGGGAAGACATTCTAGGAATTGCTAAAAATCACCAGATCTTTGTGGGGTGGGTTGCAGCCCACCAAGATAATGACACTTTATCACACCAGTTTAACAACCAAGTAGACTCCCTCACCTGTTTATCCCCCTTGGCAGTAGAAGTGGAAAATGAAAGTTGGGAGCATGTATTAGAGTGGCTACATGTCAAACGGGGGCACTCAGGGATTAAGGATTTGCTGAGAGAAGCTAATAGTCGAGGATGGCCGGTAACCAAAGAAGAGTGTTCTACTGTAATAACTGCATGTGGAGAATGCCGTACCCGCTTTGACCGGCACCCCTTACAAGACCCTCCACTGCACTTGAGGGAGGGAAAAGGATTGTGGGATGTCTGGCAAGTAGATTACATTGGTCCTTTCAGGAGATCAAATGGGAAAACACATGTATTGGTTGGAGTAGAAATAATTTCTGGATTGACACAAGCTGCAGCAGTATCAAAAGCAACCGAGGGAAAATACTATTAAGAATTTGCAGCTATGGTTCAGCTGTTTGCCAAAGCCTAAATCAATACAATCTGATAATGGCAGTCACTTCACTGCAAAAGCAGTACAGGATTGGGCCAAAGCTGAAGGTATGCAGTGGGTATTCCACACCCCCTATTACCCTCAGGCCAATGGCATAGTAGAAAGGACCAATGGTCTACTGAAACGGTTCCTCAAACCACATGAACCCGGATGGGCAGATTGCATTTGGGATGCAGTGACCAAAATAAATGACCGATGGGGGGTAAACGGATGCCCCCGACTTACCGCCTTTTGTCCCACTGCCCCCACAATAGTTCCTGATTCTCTGAGTCCAGCTAATCCTAAAACTCCCACACAGCACCCAGGACAGCCCGTGATGGTGAAACTCCCCACCACTGGGCAGGTGCCACTGGTTTTAAAAACTCCATTGAATAAATACACTTGGATAGCAATGGATGCTCACAACAAAGAGCATAAAATCAGTAGTAGATGGATTATCCCATCCTTTTAACCTGATTCGAGAGCGAACCGAGTTTTTTTTTCTGATCTTTTACAGGTGGAAATCTAAACTTGAAGGGATGAAGAAGAAACCCTTCGCATGATTTATACCCCACTATGTCTTTTCATTTCATTTCTAAAAATAATTGTAACTTTAATATATAGATATGTTTAATAATACATATTTTGCATATCATAATAATGAGCAAGAGTTTAACAGTCGGGATATGTGCAATATGCCTCATCCAAAAGTAAACATTTCACTGAACCCCAGAGAAACTAGCATACCTGAGGGGGTTGGGAAAAGTACACTGCTACCAAAGATCGCATCATCTCCCCAAACGTATTTAATAAATTATAATAACACTTGGACTTGCAAGACAAGCAACTATCCTGCACCGCTTAGATTAGCTTGGGGATGTTCTGATGGAAAATTTTATTCACAGTTGAGTTTAACTCAACATGCTAGTTTAAAGTGTGGGATAGTACTCCCGTCCATTTACCCAAATCGAGTCTTCCACTATTCATTAACAAGAAGAACACGGCGAGAACTATACTCCCCTGAACAAGGCCATGAATACATCAACAACCTATCTCTGGAGAATCTCACATGGCAGGTGCATACCCTCAGTGATTAAACCAGGTATGTTGCGTTCCCTGCTTTTATCCCACTCTGGTACCGGCGGCAGAGCGCTAGCACGATCCTAGAAAGTCGTTCGCGTTCAGGAAAGCTTCCTCAGAGAGCCGACTATGGGCACTGCTAGTCCGCATTCGGTCTGAGGAGTTGTTGCCCTCAGAGCACGGCAGGATAGCAAAGAACTCCCAAAGAAGGAGGACTCTTAGTATGAGAGTTCGGTAGGTTTATAACCCCCAAGGGAGCTCAGGGACTAAGAGCCCAGAACAGCTCATTCCATGGCTATTTAAGGGAGGAATAACATCCAATAAACTGAGGGTGCAGGGGCAATACAAGGGAGGGACCAGGGTGCATGGTCGAATGAGGTTTAGGGAGGGGAGGGGGGAAGAGAGAACAACAAATGAACAAGGGGGTAACAGGGAATTTTCCAGAACTGAGATACATAACAGACAAATCAAGGAACCAATAGCAGGAACTTGGGGTTCGTGGCTTGGTGGTCCAAACCACTGTCTCTGGCATCTTCGGGGGGAAACTCTCTGTCTGTGGAACACGCCACCGGAAGTCCTCGTCCTTTCTGGTTCAGAACCACCGCTACACAGGTATGCATTTAGAGAGCTTAACTTGCAAGTTGTAGTGGTTTCAGTTCGCCTATTCAGGTTTGTGGCTAAATGCTAGCACACTTACTTAAATTTACTTGATTGCTTGTTGTGAGATAAGGATTAGGAGTAGGCAAAGCAGGCTCAAACTTTATAAAGTACAAAGAAGTTTTATTAATATACCTAAGACAAAGGGAAAAGAAAAGAAAAAAAAAAAACAAGAAAAACCAGAACAAACTCCTCAGACCACCCCTCCTTCCCCACCTCTCCATTTCATTCTCCCTGACAACATACAAAAGACAACACTTCGACCCCCAGTCAGTTTACCACCTCAGAAACAGCTCTTGTTCCAGTTCACTTAGGGAGAGAAGTTTCTTTTGCTTACATCATGGATTTTTTGTAAGAAAAATACAGTTTTTATGGGTCTTCTGCCTCACCATTAGCCGCCGCCCGGAGCAAAGTCCAGCTTAATGGTGGATCCCTCCCACACCAGTAGCCTTCCCACAGCCACTTGGGTGGGTTATGAACAGTTCACAGGGTACCTGTTTTAAGGATGCACAGTTCAATTGCAGCAACTAAGAAAATCCCTTCTTCTGTGCTTAGCAACACAGGTTCTCCTGACAACTCAGGTTCTCTAGCATTCTCCCCGGGACCAGGGCTCTGGGTCACAGCCTCTCCTCTCTCTTGGTTCTAGTTTCTCATCAGGCTGTACTTTTTCAACACTTACTTGTCTGTATTTAGGTATTTCAGTTCATTGGCTGCAATAAGAACCTCACATCCCCCTTTGGACTATATCTTCATATATTACAGAGAATTTATTAGCTCAGTCCCTAACTATGGTTCTCTAAAAGAGTTTTCAGCTTCACTCTTGAAGCAACTTCCCATGCACCTCCCTCTAGGTATCAGTTCTGCTTTCCTCACTGACTGTAAAGTCTCTGCGCTGCACTATGTAGATGTCTTCACTCGTTCCTCTCTCTGTGAGGAAGGATGGGTGTCTGTGAGTTTAGTCCAGGCATGGAGAGAGTTAATCTCTGTCTGTCTCTCTCTCCGGCAGTGTGAGGATCACGTGCTCTTTGCCGGGCTGTTTGAACAGGCCCGAGCTGGATGGAGTCCGGCCCGGTCCTTGCCTGGCCCGGAGCAGGGGCCTGGCTCTCCCTCTCGTGTAGCTGGCACACTGGCTGAGCTGTATCTGCTGAAGATTCCAGCCGTTCCTCCCCCATTCCCAGCTGCAGCGGCACGGCCGCTCTAAACTTCCCTCCCCGCCCCCCCCCTCCTTTGGAAGGAGGTGGGGGGGGGGAGCTTGGGCCTTACCAGCGAGAGAAGCAGGAGATGCTCCTCTCTACACAGCTGCAGCAGGTCCAAAGAGGAAGAGCTTCAGAGAGTCTCTGCTTATATATGGTTTTTTCCTCGAAGGCGGGTCAACTTTTTAATTGGTTCACTTACATATCAATCCTTAAAACTACCTGATTATTGGCTCTCTCTTCCAGGAAGGAAGTTGTATTCCTTCCTGCAGCACAGATCACTTCCTAGATTTTGACCCCTCTGGCCTAACCCAGGACACAAGTCCAACCAGTGTCAAAAATGGCTTTACAAAATTGTTTAGCATTAGACATGTTGTTACTAAAAGAACAAAGTGTATGTCAAATGTTAAAGCTTACTAAAACTGAATGTTGTATTACTGTTCACAATGCCACAGTGTCAATTGAAAAGGCTCGAGCCAAGATGAAAGAAATTGCTGATCAAACATCAGAACTTTTCCAAGCGCTCCAACCCAAAGACTGGTTTCAAGGAGCAGACCCCAACTCCTGGTTGATGTCCATACTCCACTCTTTGGGACTAACAGGCTGGGGACAATGGCTAATGAAAATTGGATTAATGATTGCAATTGGATTTATATTCTTAATGATTGGGATTGCTATTGTACGCTGCATGATTACGCGTATTATTGCTTCTGCTTCTTCTGTCTTTTCTCCTACTATCCGCTATGTACATATCACCCCCATGGACAACCCATAAACTGAAGATTACCGGGAAAGAGACATTAATTACAATGTTTGAGTCACGGGGTGGCTGTCAGAGACTGAAAATAGTTCATGCCTCAAACATTGATATAAAGTTTATATCAGAGAAGCCTCCCTGAAGGTACCTGACTGGGACCTTGAACTGAGTCAAACTGCTGAGATTAGATATAGGGAAAAGCCTATTGTTCAATCATCTCAGTCTGAAGGAAAGGAATGCGTCCACAGAGGCTGAAGCCACCAGGTGTATTGAGAATCATTTCTGGCTGAGTTTGGGGTGGGGGGGCAAAGCACAGCTCACAGAAGCCAAGTTTGCACAGTCTTAGCCCCCAGCTGAAGGGGGGAGGAGGATGGCATAACCTCTGGTCAGAGGCAATACACACTCATCCTCCATTACACAAACTGGCCCAGCTGTGAAGCTCCCCCAACCCCACAAGCCACATCCACGGGACTCTCACGTGAGAGGCAGCTGAGGGGGAGTCACAATCTATCACAGACCCCCCAAAGTGCTCCCCAGACGCCTTGCACCACAGGACTGCACGTGATGCAAGCAGAGTCTGCAGCTAGAGGCTGCCCCCTCTCCCAGGGGGACAAGCCTGGACATTTCCACCTGGCCTGAGTGTATATTAACCCATGGCATTCTGTGCTTTTGGGGGACTTCCACCACCGAGACCAGCTGAAGAGGACATCAGGACACCAGTGGGACCCATGGAGTGGTGATACTTCTTTGTCCCTGTCCCTCTCTGTCCCCCCATCTTTCTCCCAACTCCCTCTTTTCTCTCTTTTCTTCTCTCTCTCTCTCTCTCTCATATTTACTATCAAATAAAACTCATACTATTGATTGGCATATGGTCTCGCTTGTACCCTAATTCAGGCAGAAGTATCTCTAAAGAACTTTAATAATTAGATCTTAACACTGGGGAGGCCACTCGGTGTTTGATATTACTGTAATGCCCACCCCAGTGTCAACCATCCCTGTCAAGGTGGCTGTGGCTTTCCCATTGCAAAGCTTACAGTCAAGAGTGGGTTTGTTTTCCCCTACTATTTCGGCCCAGCAAACCGCCGGAGTCCTTTCGTGTCTCGGATAGTCTGTTGGTATTAGGATAGCTCGTGCTACCACTTGTCCCTGAGGTAGAAACCAGGGAGGATTGGTACAACTCACAGTGATATTAAACCTTTTGCAGGGATCCACTTTGTGGATCTCAGGCAGGACAAACAGTTCCGGAGGGCCTGTCGTGGAATTCCCTAGGATAAGTAAGTCTCTGGTAGTGTCCAAGCGTTTATTGAGGTGTACAGTTATGTGCTGTGGTGCCTCACGCTGGAATTGGTGTGTTCTTGCACTCACCACAAGTAGCCGCTTTTCTTCTTCCTGCCATGGCTGGTGGTCTGGCATGCAGTGGACGGCAGGGCAGGAAGAGATGGCATTTGATTTGTTGTCCACGCGTGGAGCCGTTCTGCACTCTACTGGAGGTTTCCCTGCTGCTGGTGGCAAGGGCAGGGGACTGCTTCTGGAACAACAGGCCTAGAACTCACATTAGATTTGTGAGGCTTTGGACAGTTCTTATCAAAATGGTGAGGGCTACCACAGTTAAAACATTTCCTTTTGTCCTTGTCCAGTTCTTGTGATACATCCAGTCCTATTACCTTTCTCTGGGAGGTCTTAGGAACCATAGGTTTCTCTGGCATTATCTCAGCACACGCCTCAACCATGTGCTCTATTGTGGGCTTGGAGTCCATGGGCAAAGCCTTTAATACCCTCTTGCACTCCTCATTAGCATTTTCCCTTGCTAGGGACCGCAGGAGTTCCTTTTGCATATGGGTATCCTCTATTTGTTTCCCTACTGCCTCCTTCAATCTGTCTACAAAGTTCACAAATGACTCCTCAGGCCCTTGCCTGATCACCGAGTAACCTACCGAAGGAGCGGTAGTAGACGGCATACACAGCAATGCCCTTTGGCTACCCTTTTTATATCATCCAAGACTGCAGCTTACAAATTAACAGCTTGCTCCTGGGGTTTCTCAAAGTCCCCCTCCCCACATAGGTGGTTCATAGTGAGATATGCCCTTAAATGGTCTTGTTTATAGGTCTCTAATACATCATTAAGCTGTCTTTTCCAAGACCTTTCCCATATCCTGTACTGGGCAGAGGTGAGCAAACTGGTCATCACTGTCTTAATGTCATTGGGCACCAGTACATTGGTTGCAAACATAGCATGCAACACACGTTTTAAGAAAGGAAACACCCATCCAAACTCCTTGGCAACCTTACACAACTCCCTTAGGTGTTCATATGGGAAAGGTTCCCACCGTGGCTTTGCCCCTAACTGATTATACGTCACTGGTGCCACGAATAGTTCCCCCTCTTCCCCCTCCCTCCAGACCTCACGCCCCCCCCCCGCCCCCGGCCTCCAAAGCATGGGAACCGAATGGGGGGGATCGTGGGAACCAGGAAGTATGTTGCCGAGGGTGGAGCCACTGGTGGAGAGGGTGGAGACTCTGGTCTGAGGGGTGGAGGCGTCCCAAGGAGGGACGCTGTCTGGGGTGTCGCAGCCGCTGTTTGCCTTGAAGCAAAGGGTGGAGTCCTGGCAGCTGGGGCTGCAGGGCTGGGCGTCTGGGCGCTCGCACTCGCCGCAGCGCCACCGTGGGCGGCAGGGCCGTGGGTGGGGCTGGGAGGGGTTTCCCGATGACAGAGGAGGGACCCGACGCAGTTACGTCCATCTACGCAGGGGAGGGTGTTATGAATGGATGTGGGAGTTAAATTCAGTCCTTGCCTCCTGCCCAGGCCTTGGCAGTAGGTAGTAACCTTATTGAGGTAACCAGCACCCCAAAACTCACTCTCGTGTTCTTTTAATGATGACTGATTCTGTCTATTATAGAATGAATCATTTATTAATAGAGGGGTAACTAACAGATATAAGACTTAAAAACAAACCAGTACTACACAGGAATAAAACAAAAAGAAAGACTACTAGTAAATAACATACAGTGCACGATAATGGTACCTTTTTCACTTACAGCTAGCGAAGAAATAGTATAAGCTTAGGATTCAATGTATCTTATCCAATTGTTGAAGGTGGGGCACACATCGAGATCCTTTCCCTCAGTTCCTAGAGAAGTAACCACGAAACCTGCATCCAGACTTCGGGGAGAAGCTTCAAACACTTTCAGGATATAAGAGACTTCTGCCTCAGTGACAGCTCGTGTATCTTTTATAGTGTAAAACCGTGGCTCTCAGTCAGTAAATTTTCCTCTATCTCTCCTTTCATCAGCTCTCCAGACTAAGATGTTAATTCTTAACAGAGGCTTGAGCCCTCTGGTGCCAGAGATGACCCCTGCTGGGCCTTTGTGCCCTTGGGTTATCTCTTTTTGCACCCATTATCTGTGGCACACAGGAGGAGGAGGTGAGGGGGTAGACGTCCTGCCACAGAAGGACCCGACGGGGGGACTAGTCGATGCAGGGGGTGGGACATGGGAGGAGTTGTGGGTCTCGGTGGGAAAACTGGTGCACAAGGAACACAAAGTCATGGAGCTCGCCATGAGGTTGTTGGCGCAAGCGGCGGCCCCAAGCGCACTGCAGCACTGCCTGTCACACCCCCTCCCATCGCCAAGCGCGCCTGCCTGGCTCATCCCGAGATGCGGGCAAGTGCCAGGAGAGGGCAGCAGTGCCCAGGGCTCCGCGCTGCCCTGTGAGCTCGCACCGTGGGTGGCAGCACGGGGCTGCCCAGACACGGGACCGTCAGATTTTGAAACAACTGGGGAGGGGAGCAGAACTGGGGAAGTGGACATAGGGAGAATAGCTAAGGGTGACCTCGGAGTGAGTTGATCAGGCCCGTCCCAACAAGGGGGCAGAGGAGATCAGGGAGACAGTGGCAACCCTGCATCTTTAGATGGGCTCCACCCCTCGATCTTCCCTGTAAAGGATCAGTGGCATCGGGGTTATAGGGAGAGGATAGAGGGTCAGGGGTAACATTAACTGGGGATCCTGAACCTTTTATCCCTTTTTCCCCGCTTCCAAAATCCTCTACTGATTTATAAATGATAATAAGCAAAGGAAAAAACTCCCTGACCAAACTATCTTCCGTCTGGCTTATCAAAGTTAACTTTTCCCCCACAGTATCCCAGAAACGTAATAACCGAATCAACTGAAATGGTAGGAATATAAAGAAAAAGCCACTTAAGAAAATGCCTTAAAAGATTCTTAGAATACTTAACTTTCCCTGCTTTTAGGGTCTTTTTAACTTGGATATAAACCTCCCTTTGGGAATGGGACAACCCAGATCCCATCCTCAACTCTATTCACCCCCCACCAAGGGGAAAAGTAGCAACGAAAATGTTTAAAGTGATAAGGGGGCCCTGGGGAGCTCTGCACTTACTTCTACTGGGTGGACCCTCGCTGATCCTGGCTGCAGTAGTCCAGCTCCAACTGGCTGCTCCTGGAGCAACAAAAACCCTTGGTGGTGGTCCCCTGGTTCTCGACTGATCCTTTCGATCCTCCTCCAGAGAGGGTTGCTGGTCGCCCCTCAGAGAAAGCCTGATAAAAATCAGACTTCTCCTCAGGGAAGCAGCTCACTGGATGCAAACTTCTGGCAGCCGCTGCTGCCAGGGACGCTTCTCCAAGGGTCTTTTTTCAAGTCACTGTTCCGATGCACCACTTATGGCCTGCGCGGGTGTCAGAGACTGAAAATAGTTCATGCCTCAAACATTGATATAAAGTTTTGATCAGAGAAGCTTCCCTGAAGATACCTGACTGGGACTTTGGACTGAGCTAAACTGCTGAGATTAGATATAGGGAAAAGCCTATTGTTCAATTATCTGTCTGAGGGAAAGGAATGCGTCCACAGAGCCTGGAGCCACCAGCTGTACTGAGAATCGTTTCTAGCTGAGTTTGGGGTGGGGGGGCAAAGCACAGCTCACAGAAGCCAAGTTTACACAGCCCTCCCCCAGCTGAAGGGGGGAGGAGGATGGCGTTACCTCTGATCAGAGGCAATACACACTCATCCTCCATTACACAAACTGGCCCAGCTGTGAAGCCTCCCCAACCCCACAAGCCACATCCACGGGACTCTCACGTGAGAGGCAGCTGAGGGGGAGTCACAATCTATCACAGACCCCCCAAAGTGCTCCCCAGACGCCTTGCACCACAGGACTGCATGTGATGCAAGCAGAGTCTGCTGCTGGAAGCTGCCCCCTCCCCCAGGGGGACAAGCCTGGACATTTCCACCTGGCCTGAGTGTATATTAACCCATGGCACTCTGTGCTTTTGGGGGGACTTCCACCACCGAGAAGAGGACACCAGAACACCAATGGGACCCACGGAGTAGTGATACCTTTTTTTCCCTGTCCCTCTCTGTCCCCCCCATCTTTCTCCCTACTCTCTCTTTTCTCTCTTTTCTTCTCTCTCTCTCTTTCTTATTTCTCCCTACTCCCCCTTTTCTCTCTCTTCTTCTCTCTCTCTCTCTCATATTTACTATCAAATAAAACTCATACTATTGATTGGCATATGGTCTCGCTTGTACCTTAATTCGGGCAGAGGTATCTCTAAAAAACTTTAATAATTAGATCATAACAGCGGGGACTGTCCCGGGGGACAGAGTCCGGCAGCGTGTCCCAGAAGCGTCCCATGGGGAGCCGCTCTGGTGGGGCTGCTTTAGCTCCTGCTGCGGCACTCTGCTACCCTGCTGGTGGGCACAGAGAGACAAGGCCTAGCAGGTCCAGTGGTAAAGAACACGGGAGGGATCTTCTGTGTGGGTATCCGAGGAGTTTATTAACTGCTCCTCACTCGAATGGGTCCAGGGACAGAAGACCCAGAACAAAGGAGAGCACAGACTTTTATACAGCAACAAACAACCAATCAACTGAGGGTCCAGGGGTGGGGGGAAGGTGGGACAAGCTTACACAGTCCAATGAGGAGAGGGAAGGGGAGGAGAGAGAGAACCACAACCAATGGAGTACCGAGTAGCACAGAACCTTCTAGATACAGATACATATGCATAAGGGGTGGAGAACAAACAGTCCAATCAGGGGGTACAATTAACATAGGAAGAACACATCAATCACATGGAAGAAACTATTATCCTCCAGAGGGAAGGGGAGGATTTTCAAACCTGAGCAACCCTCCACCATGGCCCCTTAGACCCCTTGGGACCTTCTGGATCTTCCTGGGCCTCAGTGGTAGCCTCAACAGCCGCCACAAGGAGGGTCTTCTGAAATCATGTTTTTCCCCTTATAACACTCCTATCCTGCCAGTTATAGTGCAGGACCTGAGAATAGTAGGTGAAACTATTATACCCAGGCACTCCACGGTCCTAGATCCTTGTACCGTCTTGAGTCGGGTTCCCTCCTTACACTGGTGTTATTCAGTACTTGATTTAAGGGATGCTTTCTGGGGATGCCCTCTTATGGAGCATAGTAAACAGTATTATGCCTTTGAGTGGGAACAAGAGGGAGAAGAGGTTAATTTACTCTATCCCTAGGAATTAAGTTATTGCAGTATGTGAAAGGCTTACTCCTCTCAAGAGAATGGGAGGAGGTAGTTGGGGAAGCCACTGTGAAATTGTTCAGTTTTCTGGCTGGAGGGGAGGCTTGGAGTGTCTGATGGGAAGGCACAGGTGATGGAGAGAAAGGTTGAATGTTTGGGGCACATTTTGACTTAAGGCCTTGGGGTGTGTTGGCCCAGAGGGGGACCAGGGAGTCTTGGAGATGCCATTGCCCAGCACTGAAGGGGAGCTCTAACAATTTTTAGGATTCATAGGGTATTACAAGGTCTGGATTAAGGACTTTTTATTCTGTGGCTATTAAACCCAAGATAACCCCAATGTTGTGGTATGGACACCAGAAAGAGAGCCGAACTTCCGAAAATTAGGGCAAAGCTTGATTAATGCCCCAGCTTTAGCTCTCCCAAGCCCAGAAAAGGAATTGGAATTGTACGTGGACTGGTTGTAAAGACCAGTTTCTCCTGTGTGAATCATTCATGAATGTGGAAATACTCTTTGGAAGTGCTTCTTTTCTGGTGATCCCATGCCCAGGCTTGGAATGGTGGGAGAAATTGCTGAGCAGAGAGAATGCATGGGCTATTTCTACTAACTTTGGGTTTTGCTGAAGGTACCCAGAATTGCAGTGGGCGGCATGGTCCTCTGATATGTGGTTGTCCTGGGGGGAAGGGGGGGGGGATTCTGGCGAATCGAGGGGATGGCCCCATTGTTTGCTCTGGTGGTAGCTGAGGCTCTGTTGTCTGCAGAGTTGTGCAGTCACGGCTTTGATGATAACTGATAGCAGGATTGTTAAAGTCTGACACCAAGTTCTAGGTGGATGACCGACACTAGGCTGTTACAGTGTGAAATGGAACAGGAGGATTTAGAATTGAGAACCCAGCCTCCTGTTTAACTGGTCCTGAGAAAGGAGCCTTAAAAGAGGCTTGTGACTGTATCCAAGTAACAAATCTCCAGACTTGAGCTAGGGAAGATTTACAGGATCCCTCTGCCAAATGAGGAAAAAGTGTTTATTAATGGATCTTCAAGGACAGTAAGAAGAAAATGAGTTATCTGATATACTATAATAAAGGAAAAAGAACTGCAATAAGAGGGGAAGCTACCATGCACATGGTCAGCACAAACCACAGAATTGTATGCCTTAATAAAAGCCTGCAAAGTGTATCAAAGAAAGGTAGTGGATATTTACAGATTCCAAGTATGCATGTGTGGTGGTACGTGAGTTTGGAAAGCTGGGAGGAGAGAGGTTTGTTAACCTCCAGGGAAAAACTTTTGCTCAGGAAATCTCAATTACTCACTTGTTGGAGGTAGTGAATTTACCAAAAGATGTAGAAATAAGAGCAGTTAAGGAACATCAGGCAGAGTGCTCAGAAGAGACAATAGGTAATTAACTGGTCAATGGAGATGTTCAGAAAGTAGCACTTTTGCCAGAGGTCTCTGGGATCCTCCCCTTGCTCCCTGTGGCTCTGCATTGCCAGAGGGAGGGCGGAAGTGGTGGTGGTACTGTCTTTTCCACCAGAGGAGTTGGAGATAATTGAAGGTGGTGGGGTATAGCTCACTGGTATCCCTGTCCAGCCTGGAGAAGTACGACAGATTCCAGCTGGCTATATTTCCAGGAATGCCCCTGTCCCCAGGGCACTCTGGCAGCGTCTCGTAGACACTTAGCCAGAGAAACTGCGGCCTACGTTGTGGTGCAGGAACTGTCCAGTTTAGCTATCAGCTGAAGATGAATAACGAGAGGGCTCTTGGAGTGCCTTTAATTCTGAGTGGCTTTATTGCAGGGTCTTCACACAGAGGAGAGGCAGGAATCCAAGAGGCCGAGGGGCCCTCAGACACAGCCTTAAGAGTTATCACGTACCACCAATCACCAGGGGGTTTGGGGGAGTATAGGGAAGGTCCAGGGTTACTTGGTCCTATGGGACGGGGAAGGAAAGGGGCCCAGGAGATAACAGGGAATAGAACAAAGGCTCTTGGGGGGAGGGAGGAGATGATGGACACCAGCAATGGCTACTCTGGTTTGTCCTGGGTTAAACTATGGTCACTTCACCTTCCAGGGGTTTCCTGTCTCCTTGGAACTTTCTCCACCAGTTATCTTTCTCCTTTTCTAAGTCTTCTCCCCCTGAGGTTTCTAAGAACACATCCACAGCAGCTACAGTGGGGCAGAGGAAAGAGGGGAGAATTGATTTACTAAGGACAGTAAACACTGGATGCCAGGAGCTTTGAGCCTGCAAATATTAACACATCTCCATGGAAGAATCATTGCTGTGCTCAAAATTGGCAGAGACCTTCCTCAAGATGTACTTCTTTGAGTCTTTGTTTTAGCAAAATGAGCTATTTATTGAGCGGTGCCTGGCTGAAGTTAATAGCCAGACTACAGAGGAGATTGCAAGGCAGGGAAATTACCTCGAGCTTTATGTCCTTTCCAGGGATGTCGGGTGTATTTTGCTGAGATGCCCTGGGCAAACAGGGCTTAGATATCCTCTGATAGTGGTATGCCAGCTGGCAGGGTGGCCAGAGGCGTTTCTAGTCACTTCAGCAGCTAGTTGATCAGTTAACGAACGATTTCTGAATATGGGATTGTGAAGACAGTGGACTTGGATGGGGGAACTCATTTTACAGGGGGATCCTTCAAGGGATTATGGCTGCTTTGAGAATTCAGTGGGACCTCCATACCCCCTAGCACCCTGAGAATTCAGGTCAAGTAGAAAAACATGAATGGAGGACTAAGGAAACACCCTTTGAAGCTGGTGACAGAAACTTTGGATGCAATGGGTATGTCTTTTGCCACTAACTTTGGCAAGAATAAGAGCAAACCCTGAGGGAATATTCAATTATTCCCCTTTGAGTTGTTTGGGATTCTTGCCCTGTTAATTTTCAATGTGGCAGGGAGGTGAATATGTATATTTAAACCAGTATGTGGCCAGGATACTGTGTCTCATGAAATCTCTTTGACAGGAAGCCCACTTAGCACAGATGCTGCCTTTGGACTTTGCTGTTCCTAACATACAACCAGGACCACAGAGACAGCAGTCAGGACAGCTGAACATGGGTGGACCCATCAGACTCAGGTCAAGGTCTCTAAAGCCCCGGAGGTTTGGACTTGTCACCTGGAAGAAAAAGATGGGAGACTTCGGCTATCAGTAGCCATGGACAAGGGCCTCTAGTGATTAATGGGCTGATATGAACTGTCATAATCTACCTTGTTCTCTGTATTTACTTGCCACACCTGGTGCAGAGACCAGATGTAGAAAAGTCAGGAGGAGGTGTTTCAAATGTTCCAGATTGTTAAAAAGGGTTCAGTTTATAATAACTAGTCTGTAAAGACAAATTGAGAAATAAGAAGAGGAGGGATTGAGAGGAAAGATGTGCTAATGTCTTTACAAATAATTTTGGTGGATGAAGGTATGGGTGTTAACATCTTTGAAATGGGTCTTAATGTTTCCACTGACTTTGGGCAACAGGTTTGTTGCAGAGCCCAGACAGCCTGGTTCCTGAAACAGACAAGGTCTGCACAAGCCTGAACTTCTGAACTTTGGGGTAAAACAGTAGGTTCAAGGGGAGGAATATGTGGAAGGCGGTTTGGGAAGGCTGTACCTTCCTAGTACCTCAGCCAATGGGGAAAGGAAGAGGGCAACATGGGGCTGGGAGTTAGGATGAAAGGGAGGCTGCGCCCTCTGAAACCAAGAGAGAGAGAGGGAAAACTCCGTGTGCATGTGCCCTAGTGGACTCTTTCCCTTTATTCCAATAAAGTTGAAGGACTCCTCTGTCTCCTTTTTGGACATAAACCTCTGGTGTTTGTGGATTTTCCTGAAGGGAGGGTGTCAGAAGATGGACCAGGTTCTGCTTGGTGGTTCCAAGCAATAGGACAAGACGCAGTAGGCAGAAACTGGAACACAGGAAGTTCCAACTGAACATGAAGAACTTCCTTACTGTGAGGGTGACCGAGCACAGGAATGGATTGCCCAGAGAGGGTGTGGAGTCTCTCTCACTGGAGATATTCAAAAGCCATCTGGACACAGTCCTGAGTAATGGGCTCGAGAGGACCCTGCTTGAGCATGATGACCCCCAGTAGTCTCTTCCAACCATACTTCTTCCAGCCTTCTGTGATTCTGTCATGGCGATGCCATAGAATTATAGTTGATTTGCAAAACAGTAGTATGTGTGTTAAGTAGTGATTAGTCAAACCATGTTGCGCTTGAATGCTTGAAAGGTATAAGAACCATGTGTAAAATCATATTTGGAGTGCCCCAGTTTGAATGGGTCACCTCATGTGCGTGAATAAAAATGACTCATAATTCTATACTTTATGTCCCAGCCTCTCTCCTCGGTGGGCATGGGCCAGTTGCAAAATTTTCATGACAATACTAAGCATACAATAAAGCTCACGGGGTGTGAACTCAAGTTGTTTGACAATAAAGCATGGAACTATATAACTTTTTATATCAGGAATTCTGGTTTCAGACAGATGTAGGGACATTGGAATGATATAATGCTTTATGTGGGCACCAGTGATACAGCCAGGAGCAGTATGAGCAGAATCAAGGATTACGGAGCCATGGGAACAGCAATAAAGGACTGAAGTGCATGCAGTTTTTTCATCAATCCTCCCAGTCAAAGGGAAGGAGTTTTAAAGGGCCAGTCGAACCTGGAGAATCAACACCTGGTTACAGGGCTGGTGCCATATCCAGGAGTTCAGCTTCTTAGACCATAGGATTCGCTTGGAGAAGCATGGTCTACTAGAGGCTGATGAGGCCTATCTGTCAGAGAAGGGGAAAAGCATCTTTGGTCATAGGCTTGCCAAGCTGGTAAAGAGGGCTTTAAACTAAAGTTGCTGGGGGAGAGGAACCTCAATCCATCCCACTCATACCAGTTAGATGCCAGAGTCAGCAAGAGATGTCCAGAGCCTGGAAAGGGATCACAGCTCAGAGGAATGGCACCTGAAGGGCATCACAAAGGAATTCCAGCCACTCCAGACAGAAAGTCAGCTTCATTGGGGACCTAACTTAAATGCCTATGTGTAAATGCATGCATCATGGGGGATAAACAGGGGGAACTAGAGACGTGCGAAAGCCTGCAGGGCTATGGCTTTATTGGAATTGTGGAAACATGGTGGGATGACTCCCATGACTGAAATGTTGGAATGGAAAGATACAGGCTCTTTAGGAAGGTCAGACAGGGAAGACGAGGAGGCAGTGTTGCCCTCTGTTGTCAAGCACCATCTTGAGTGCATGAGTCGCCATCTGGGAATGGTCAAGGAGTCAACCAAAAGCTTATGGGTCAGGGGGCAGGGACAGGTGACATTATAGTAGGGGTGTGCTACAGGCTGCCCAACCAGGAAGATCAAGCCAATGAGACCTTCTATAGACAGATAGGAGTGGCCTCATTCACAATCCCTGGTTCTCGTGGGAGACTTCGACCACCCCAACATCTGTTGGAGGGACAACACAGCAGGGCGCAGGCAATCCAGAAGTTTCCTAGAATGCATTGATGGCAACTTCCTCCTCCAAGTGACAGAGGAGACAGCAAAGGAGAGGTGCTATGCTGGACCTTGTTCTCATCAACAAGGAGGGGCTGGTGGAGAATGCAAAGCTCAAGGGCAGCCTGGGCTACAGTGACCACAAAATGGTAGAGTTTGAGAACCTTATAGCAGCAAGGAGGGCACACAGCAAGCTCACTGTCCTGGACTTCAGGGGAGCAGACTTTGGTCTCTTCAGAGATCTGCTTGGTAGAGTACCATGGGATAAAGCCCTGGAAGGAAGAAGGACCCAAGAAAGCTGGTTGATATTCAAGGATCGTCTCCTCCAAGCTGAGGAGCAATGCATCCCAAAGAAGAGGGAATCAAGTAAAAATGCCATGAGGCCTGCATGGATCAACAGGGAGCTCCTGGATAAACGCAAAAAGGAAGTCTACAGAGAGTTAAAGCAGGGACAGGTAGCCTGGGTGGAATACAGAGAGATTGTCCAAGCAGTCAGGGATCAGGTTAGGAAAGCTAAAGCTGTGATAGAATTAAACCTGGCCAGGGATGTCAAGGGCAACAAGAAAAGCTTCTATAGATAACTTGGTGATAAAAGTAAGATTAGGAAAAATGGGAGACCTGATTACCAAGGACATAGAGAAGGCTGAGGTACTCAATGACTTCATTGGCAAATGCTCCAGCCATACTGCCTAAACTGCAGAAGGCAAAGGCAGAGACTGCGAGAATGTAGAACCACCTGTAGTAGGAGAAGATCAGGTTTGAGACCATTTAAGGAACCTAAAGGTGCACAAGTCCATGGGACTTGATGAGATAGATTAATGGGTCCTGAGGGAACTGGCCGAGAAAGTAGCTAGGCCACTATCCATCATATTTGAGAAGTTGTGGCCACCCAGTGAAGTTCCCACTGACTAGAAAAGGGGAAATATAACTCCCATTTTTAAAAAGGGGTATCAGGAGGACCCAGGGAACTGCAGGAGTGTCAGTCTTACCTCAGTGTCTAGAAAACTCACAGACCAGGTCCTCCTGAAAACTATGCTAAGGCACAAGGAAAATAAGGAGGTGATTGGTGACAGCCAGCATAGCTTCACTAAGGGAAAATCGTACCTGACAAATTTGGTGGCCTTCTATGACAGGGTTTACAGATGTGGATGAGAGAAGAGCAACTGACATCATCTACCTGGACCTCTGCAAAGCATTTGACACTGTCCTGCATGACATCTTTGTCTCTAAACTGGAGAGATATGGATTTGATGGGTGCACCACACGGTGCATAAGGAATTGGCTGGACAGTCACACTCAAAGAGTTGCAGTCAAGGGCTCAATGTCAAAATGGAGACCAGTGACCAGTGGTGTTCCTTAGGGGTTGGTATTGGGACCAGTACTGTTTAACATTTTTGTCGGTGACATGGACAGGGGGATTGAGTGCACCCTCAGCAAGTTTCCTGATGAGACCAAGCTGTGTGGTGCAGTTGACACGCTGGAGGGAAAGAATGCCACCCAGAGGGACATTGACAGGTAGGCCTATGTAAACCTCATGAAGTTCAACAAGTCCAAGTGCAAGGTCTTGCATCTGGGTCAGGGAAATCCCACGCAGAAATACAAGCTGGGTGGAGAATGGATTGAGAGCAGTCCTGTATGTGTCTATGATTTACAGTGATTGAAAACAGACACATGAATGGAATGTTTGAGGCATGTTTTGTGTCAAACTAGCAGAGATCCTGGGGCCCAATTAGAGAGCGGTCGTTTATCTGTAATGGACAATAATAAAAGAGAGCTCGCATGAGAAAAAGGGAGAGAAGAAAAAACACCACCTGCGGAGCTCAAAAACTACAACACTGTATCAGTATGCTTTCATAGGCAACATTTAGATTTTTCTTTACATTTAGATTTTTTCTTTACATTTGGTTTCATCACCAACATTAATGATCTTCAAACTTTTTCACTATTTCTGCAAAATCTGCCTTCTCCTTAACCACCATAATTTTCATGTCATTCTTCATTTACATTTACAGCTTTTACCTCTGCCACTGCTTAAGAGCAGATTAATATTTTTCTCATCCTCCAGCCTATCCAGCCTTATGGTTTTCCTAATGCAACACTCTTGTGCACACCTTCCAGCATTTCCCCAACCCTCAGGATGGGTATTCACCTGCAATTACATCAGATTGAGCTGCTAGTTCAGTGATAAATACAACTCTTTAAGGTTGTCATCTCCTAAACCTTTCACTTTGTAAACCACCTGTGGAGACCAAAATGGCTTCAAGATGAACTGTTTAATAAAAATCATAACAAGATGCAAAGTGCTGTACAGCAGGCAAAAACTGCACATACAAGCATACGAAAGAGTAGGGAATGACTGCCCTGTCTCCACTCAGACATGAATGTCATAGAGAGTTGCAAGAAATGTTCAGGGCAGGGAAGATGACAACAATCTTTCTTCCACCACCTCCCATCTCCAGAACAAGTAGTAATTATTTCTGTAGCTATGCCACCTAGGCCCATGCCCACGAAAAACATGGGCTTTGGGCAACAAGACAGCCACTGCACACAAACACAGTACAGAATATTCAGTGATGTCTAGTGCCAAAAAAGAAAAATCCCAAAAGTTTTACCCAGCACTAATATTTTTCCACTTTTGTATCTTTATGCCACATATGTCTTTGTGCCAATTCAAAATGTTTGTAAATCTATATGAACCTAAGGTGAAAAGTTAAAACTTTTGTGTACACATAGAAATACATGAGGCATATAGAGTATTCAAAATATATTTACATTGCTACCACCCTAAACTTGAAAATACTTTGGCATATACTTAAGTATACTGCATAATTAGCCACATAGAAGTTAAAAAAACTGCTCCTAGTAGGAGAGTTTAATATATGTGTTTATAAGCTGAAGATCACTACATGCATACTGTCTTCTAAAAATAATTTTTAAAAAAATTAGGAAAAGACAAGACTTGAAGAGGGAGTAAGAAATTAAAAAGCAACAGATTATTCACCTCCCTATCCACAAAGGGAATTTTACTTTCCTTAAACAGACCCATATTCACCAAATAGGTTTAGATGGAAAAAAATAAAAGGAAGAAAAATAAAAGTGAGGTAGAAGACCACAGTTTTGGGGAAAATGTTGGAAATAATTTTCAACTATTATCCAGGAATATCAGGTTCAATTCTTCCATTTTCCTGAAGGAATGCAATCCCAGTCTTCCAAAAGATTTCATACTATAAAGCAGAGATGGCCCTCAGCCTTACCTGTTCATGTTGTTATATTTTTTGTCATAATTGAACATTCAGTGGAGCAGGAACAGGATTTGGCTATCTCACTATACAAATAAGTATCACAGTCACTTAGCTAAACAGACAGTTCTGCTCTCTGACCCAAAAGCGTGTTTAAGCATTCCACATTAACTTAGGCAATTCTGACAGGAAGAATCAAGACAAATCCACATCTGTATGCAATATAGGATGGTAGTGAAGATGCTGACATGCAAGACCTTTGTTCAAACCCATGATCTGAATCAAGCAGAGCAACTCTGTACAATACTCTGCTGAAATTATTTGGTTTGGATCACACAAACATCTTACTCCACAGCATGATGTTGTTTTCTAGGAGATCTTGCTTTTTCCACTCAGTGAACTAACTCCTCAAAGTTTTCTTATAGTCAGTGGAGAAAGAAGGGAACGCTTACATCAGATAAGTAAGTAGATTTGCAGAACTAATCTAATTTAGGCTTTCTGAATCCCTTCCTGGAAGAGACGGACTCTCCGTTGCTGGCAGAGGAGTAGCCAGCTGAGTTAAGTGTCTTTCCTATGTAGTTCAGAGAGACTTGACAGATTTTAAATGGTGAAGTTTGGGATAGTCACAGACATACTTAGCAAGTCCAGCATATGACACTAACAGCATATGCTGTGAGAAGTCCCCCATATATGTCTAGTAAGTCTGACATGCCCAGTATGCACACATGCTTTATCTACATATGTTTGCTGTGCAGTCTGGAACTTGGAAAATCAAAGTTATTGCACAAGTATGGGGAAAATTAACATCTTATATGCTCTTCATAAAGAATACAGCATCTGACTGTAATATAGCTGTATTGGATCTGACTGAGGTAAAGTTCACAGCCTTCACAGTGCTGTGCTTTACATTAGTAGCTGTCTTGGGGTGATTTTATGATTATACTATATTCCCTAATCGTCTTCTTTATGTCCAGAAATGGCTGATGTAGCTTTAAGATGGACCCAGGAAAGGGATGGGGATCCTCGGGCTCCTGTGCAGGCATTATTCAAAGACTCACTCCACAGTGTGCTTGGGTGCCATAGAGATTGGCGGTTACTTTGTTGATTAACTAACTCGGGGGTTTTGGTAGCTTAAGCAAGAAGTTTCTTTATTTTTCCTTTTTCCCTGGACTGCAGCAGGGATTCTTCAGGGCTTTTTTTGTTTGGTTTTTTTTCCTTGAACTGTTTCGGCTTGGATTTTTTGGTCCGAGATCAGATAATCACCGAGGTGGTGGACCGAGAACCCGCGGGGACCAGCTGTAGGGGGCCGCTCTGAGCCCGAGATCTCAGAAAAAAAATGAACCGACAAGAGAAAGGACAGCAAAAATCCACCAGCTTCGTCTGCTAAGGGGAGACCAACACCAGAAGTTCAAGAGGTTCCCATCTGTTTTGCCCGAGCTGCTGCATGAACTCTTTTTTTCCCTTCCCTGAGACAAAGGGGTCAGCCGCCATTTTTAGCCTCCCTGCCATGTGGATAGACAGTGTGGTTTTTTTCTTCCTCAGGCATTTTGGGGTTTCTTTTTTCGTGTTCCGCTGTGGGTGGGTGTGTGGGGTAAGGTCATGGAAGTTCAATATACAGCATTTATTTAATCTTTTTTTGTGCCTTGCGGGCGCCCTTTCTTTTTTGTTAATAAACAGTTTTAGTTTTTTTCACTTTCACCCACTGGTATTCATTTCTTTCATTGGCAAAAAGGGATTACTGGATGTAACAAATGAGTAAATGATAAATGTTTGCTTTCGCATTTGCTAGTAATACTGTACTGTGTTGAAATATTGTTGTGATAAAATATAGCTAAGTAGAAACAAGACTAGTAAAATTATAACCTCGAGATAGTTGTGATATATTGAGAAATGTAGTCATAAATATATAGCTATAAACGTCTTTTGAGTTGATGAATTACAGTGCCAGGGATCAAGGCATCTTAAAGGAAACAAAGAAGATAACACCACTCGCTTCAACTCACCTCCCAAAGAAGCTGTCTGCCTGACACAGTCCAGACACCAAAGGAGGTGCCATGCCAGCAGGAGGGGGGCAGGAACCAGGGAGAGAGGGGTGTGTGAAGTGTAAATTTTCTTCTGAGCTTAATGAATATGTAACAGTTGAAGAAAGCATTTAACCCATTTGTGAAATGAACGAAAACTGTGCCTCTGGGAAATATTGCTAAGCACCCAGCACTGTTTTTGCCTTTGTTCTACTAATAAATGTTCAGTATTATTCTACTAAATTTTTTTTTGTTCTTGAACCCGTTTTTAACAATTTGGCGACCCCAACGTGCTGCTCCTCTAGGGCCTTCTTTCTTGCTGGGGAAGGGGGACACCTCTAACAGCTTTTTGTAGCCTAGGAGGACAGCAGGCACTGGCAGGCAGTAATCAGAAACACATCCTAAATTGTAGCACTAAGGCAAATTTTTTTTTTTTTAGCTGAGCTCCCTTGAAGGGAACCGCGGTGAATCGCCCATAATCCTTGTACGTATGAAGACCCGAACAAGAAAGCAGGATTTTGGCAAATTCTTGTGCGGGGAGCGCAAAGGGGGGACTAAATGGTGTGTGCATGAGATGTGGACTGGACAGCTGGATCTGCAAAGTGATTGAGAAGCCCCTTCAGCTGTGTCTCCATCCTCTCACAGGAGGATCGGCCAGTGACTAGGCGAAGTGAGAGAAAAAGGCTTAATGAATCCCCCAAAATGATTCCTTAGGAGTTAAAACCCCTTGGTAGAGATCCATGGACAGGAATTCTTAGGAGTTGAACACCTTGGTAGAGTTCTGAAGCAGGGACTATCAGGAGTTAAACGCCTTGGTTAAGAATTTCTCAGACAGGAGCTCTCAGGAGTTAAATGTCTTGGTAGGAATCTTAGGAGTTAAAACTCATAAGTTTGGATTCCTTGTTAAGGGAACAATTTCCTAGACAGTCCACTGGGAAATCTGATTTAAAACAGGGAGATTTTGGCTTTGTAGTGCAGATTTATTGGAGGTTTGATTTTGAGGTTTAGTTCCGTTTGTTTGGCCTGATATTATAGATTTACTAGTGGCTTTATCATTGGTAATTCAGTGTTATTGGTGGTTCGGTTTTGTTTGGTTTAGGTTTGGCTTGTAGAATAGTTTTCTCTGTTTTGCAGTCCTCTTACCTGGAGGGGAGAGAGTCATTTGGGAAGTTAAATAAAGAATTTATAAAGGTGTGTAAGAAGTGGAGTACCAGGTAGAGAATTAAATCAACATAGAAGAAAAAGCAAGTAAGGCAAATCTTGTGGAAAACAAAATGGTGTTGGCTAATATACCACCTGATAGCCCACTGGGGGCTATCATAAGATACTGGAACGAATCTAGTATTACTAAGGGAAAAGACAAGTTTAAAATGATACATTTCTGTATGATGGTATGGGCAGAAAGAAAAATTAGATCCGATAATCTATGCTGGCCAAAATGTGGTTCCTGGGAGAGCTGCATGTGCCAAGCTTAAAATGTGTATATTAACGGAAAGAAACCCTATAGTCTGGAAGAATGGGAATATGCCGCATGTTGGAAGGCATTAGAAGTAAAACCCACAACAATTCTGAGGGTAGAGGAAGATAAAACAAAGTGAACAGCGAATAAACGGGATCCCTTAGAAGATCTTCCCCCCATAACCCCGCCATTGGTGCAGCTCCGCCAGAAGAGGGACCCCTACCATAGGGAGAGGGAGCTCCCCTTAGAGAGGAGACACCTGCACCATGCCGCCCAGTTACCCACTCAAGGATAACAAAAGAAAGGGAAGAGGAAAAGTTGTTTCTCTTAAGAGAAGTTCCCTTTGGAGGAGCACAGGGAGAAATTGGGTTTGGAAATGTTCCCTTGAACTCTACAGGTGTAAGAAACTTTAAAAAGGAGATGAAAGCATTGTTAGAAGATCCCCTAGGTCTGGCAGAGCAGTTTGACCAATTTCTGGGGCAAAACATATACACCTGGGAAGAAATGCAGTTAATTATATTATTCACCCCAGAAGAACGACAAATGATAAGGGTAGTGAGAATGAGAATATGGGAGAGGGAAAATCAACAAGGGGTACCTGCTGATCACAAAATGCAGCCCCACGAGGACAGAATGCAACTTGGGCATTCGATAGTCGGCAGGGAAAGGATGAAACGCCCACTGAATGATTGGAAAGACTTAGAAAAGCAATACAGCAATATACTGGTGTTGATCCCTCTACGCCAGTGGGAGAAACAGTACTTAAAATGAATTTTGTTGCCCACTCCTGTCCAGAAATCCGAAAGAAGTTAGAAAAACTGGAACATTGGCAGGACAGAGGCTTACAGGAATTATTAAAGGAAGCGCAGAAGGTGTAGGTCCAGAGGGATGAAGAAAAAGCAAAAGCCCAAGTGAAAATCATGGTTGCCACTATGACGGAAGCAGAATCCACAATCAAAAGGGAGGAAACCCAGAAAGAAAAGGGGTCAGCACCATACCCAGCCAGGCCATCAGAGATCCCTGGGGAAACTACAACAGAGAAATCAGTGAGGCGCATGGGGAAGTTTAATTGTCACTACTGTGGTCCTTCTGGACATTTCAGGAGAAATTGCCCTCGACATGCCGCAGACAGGAAAGCATTTGAAGGAGAGGTGGCATGAGGGTGTCAGGGGCTTTTTATACTGGGGATAGAACATCAAACTGAGTCCTTGATAAAATTAAAAACAGGTCCCCAGGAAGAAGAAATTGAATTCTTAGTAGATACTGAAGCTGATAGATCATATGTGTTGAGGGTTCCTGGGAGTTGTTGTATAGGTTAAAAGGCTATTAATGTAATAAGGGTGAAGGGAGAAAGGTTTAAGGCATCTTTACTCGAGAATGTACAGGTGGAAGGCCCTAACTGATTCACCACTGGAGACTTATTGTTAGTTCCAGGGGTCGGACGGAATTTATTAGGGCGAGATTTGCAATTATTATTAGGTATAGGTGTACTCCCAGAGGAAGGACAAATGAAAGCAAAGGTTTTAACTTCAACTACTGAGGATGACAGTAAAATTGAATCAGAGGTATGGGCATCCAAAATATCTAGGGGAAGGATAGACATGAAGCCAATACAAATAACTAAAGAACATCCATCTCACCCCATAAGGGTCAGGCAATATGCAATTTCCAAGGAGGGAAGGATGGGGCTAAAACCAGTGGTTGACAAACTGCTGCAAGAAGGGACTTTGGAAACCTGCATGTCACCTCACAACACACTGATTTTATCAGTAAAAAAGGCTAATTAAAGACGTGGCAGCCATTGAGGCTGCCACTGAGGCCCAGGAAGATTCGGAAGGTCCCAAGGGATCTGAGGGGCCATGGTGGAGGGGTGCTCAGGTTTGAAAATCCTCCCCTTCCCTCTGGAGGAAGGTAGTTTCTTCCATGTGATTGATAGGTTCTTCCTATGTTAATTGTAAAAAGGCTGATTAATCATATAGATTAGTTCAGGGTCTAAGAGAGGTTAACAAAAGGACACACACACGGTTCCCTCTCATTTCTAACCCATACACCCTCTTGAATCATATCCCTCCCTGTCACACATGGTACAGTGTGATAGATCTAAAGGATGCGTTTTGGGACTGCCCACTAGCAGAAAATAGCAGGGACTTCTTTGCATTTTAATGGGAAGATCCTGAGACAAGAAGAAAGCAACAATTACAGTGGTCTAGATTGCCTCAGGGGTTTACAGAATCCCCAAACCTGTGTGGACAAGCCCTAGAATCGCTCTTTACATCTTCTGAGCGAAGTGAGGAGATAATTGTTTGACAATATATTGATGATTTATCAATATCAGGATCAGATGAGGAAACCATCCAAGCCACCACAATTAATCTACTGAATTTTCTTGGGAAAAAGGAGTTGCAAGTTTCAAAGAAAAAAACTACAGTTTATGGAACAGGAGGTGAAATACTTAGGACGTTGACTAAGTCAGGGAAGCAAAAAGCTGGATTGCGGAAGGGTACAGGGTATATTATCTCTTCCCCCACTGCAAACCAAAAAGTAAGTTAGAAAGCTAGTGGGATTACTGGGATACAGCAGGCAGTGGATTGAAGAGTATAGCAAAATAGTAAAATTTTTATATGAAAACTGACCGGCGAAGATAATATCTGCTGGACACAGGAAGATGACCAGAGACTAAAAATAGTAAAAGGAAAGTTTATAGAAGATCCAGTCTTAAGCTTGCCAGATGTAGCCAGACCCTTTCAGTCATTTGTTGATTCAAATGAAGGAGTAGCCTATGGGGAACTCACACAGGAGTGGGGGGTTGGGGGGAGGGGGTGTTCAAGAAGCCTGTAACATTTCTATCTAAATTATTCGATCCTGTGACCAGAGGATGGCCTCTTTGTGTATAAACTATATCGGCCATAGCACTATTTGTAGAAGCAGCTCAGAAATTCACATTTAGCGGGATCTTAGCAGTATATACACCACATGCCGTACCATCAGTGTTAAACCAAAAAGCAGAAAAGAGGCTCACAGATTCAAGGATGCTGAAATATGGAACAATGCTTTTGGAAACTTCAAATCTAACCATTTCCAAAAGTAGCCATGTAAATCCTGCCCAGTTTTTGTATGGGGAACCAGAGGAAAAAGTGACTCATGATTGCTTAGAATTAATAGATTATCAAACTAAAATCCGGGAACGCCTAATGGAGTGTGAATTACTGGACGGAGAAAAGTTATTTATTGATGGGTCTTCCAGGTGCCAGCAGGGGCGGAGAATAGAATGTCTGGGTATGCAATAGTAGATGGGAGAACTATGGGACCTAAGGAAAAAGGAAAATTGCCCAGTCACTGGTCAGCCCAGTCTTGTGAACTGTGTGCCCTTAACAAAGCCCTGAGGTTATTAGAAGGAAAAGTAGGGATGATCTTTACAGATTCAAAATATGCTTATGGAGTGGTACACACCTTTGGGAAAATCTGGGAGGAAAGGGGGTTATTAAGTTCAAGGGGAAAGGGACTATGTATGAAGGACTTATTTTAGAAATCTTAGAAGCATTAAGGTTACCTAAAGAAATAGCTGTGGTACATATAAGGGGACACCAAAAGAGGGGACCCTAGAAGCAAGGGGGAATAATTTAGCAGATCAAGAAGCTAGGGATGCAGCAGAAAATGGAAGTGAAAAAGTTATGTAACTCCTAACTCCAAGCAAGGAAGAATGACAAGTTCCAAAATTTAATGAAGCAGAACAAAAGGAAGTCCTAGGATGGGTGGAGAGCCAGACCAATCTGGGAAATGGAAGCTCCCTGACAGAAGACAAGTTACTTTAAAAGTCCTGTGCAAGAAAAATATTAGAAGATACCCACCCAAAGACTCATTGGGGAACTCAAGCCCTATGTGATCATTTTCTGAGGGACTATGGATGTATTGGGATTTTCAGAATAGCCAAACAGGTTACTAGAAATTTTATAACATGTCAGAGAATAAATAGAAAGAGTATGAGAAAAACCACACCAGGGGGGCGCGAGTTAGTTTTGCGTCCATTTCAAAGTACCCAAATAGTCTTTACTGAACTTCCCCAGGTACAGAAATGTAAATTTTTATTAGTGATAATAGATCATTTAACTCACTGGGTAGAAGCCGTTCCAAGTGTTAGGGCTACAGCCAATGTGGTATGCAAAGCCCTCCTGGAACAAATTCTTCCCAGGTATGGGATGGTTAACAAAATAGACTCAGACAGAGGAACACATTTTACATCAAAGGTTTTACAGCAAACAACACGGGCTCTGGGAATAGAGCGGGACCTGCATACCCCATGGCACCCCCAGAGTTCGGGTCGAGTAGAACAAATAAATCAGACCCTAAAAAACACCTTAACCAAACTAATGATTGAAACACAGATGTCATGGATAACACGCTTACCTTTGGCCCTATTAAGAGTCAGGAAAAAACCCAGATCAGACTAGAGGGTGTCTCCTTATGAAATGATGTTTGGGCTACCTTTTTTGACCACTCAACATAAAACTCTTACTTATGAAGAAGGGAGGCAAGCGTTAAAAAATACATCACCAAAATTGCCCAAACATTAGAGAAATTGTGAGTCAGAGGACTGATTCCTCAAACTGCCCCCTTCGATTTTAAAAATCCATAGTATTCACCTGAGGGAATGGGTAATGGTTAAAACATGGAAGGAGCAGGCTCTGGCTCCACAATGGGAAGGTCCATTCCAGGTGTTGCTGACAACCAAGGCAGTGATCCGAACCAAGGAGCGGGGGTGGACTCACGCCAACAGAAACAAAGGACCCATGGAAGAGTCCAAGGAGTGGACTGTAACATCTACGATGGGTGATACTAAATTAACTCTTAAGCATGGACGGGGAAGGGGGGTAATGAACTGGGAGAACTCAAATAACCCACAGAGAAATTTAAGTGCTGTAAATAATGAAGAAATAAAACCCAGTTTGTATCAGTGGTTCCAGATACATATCAGGGTGAGTTGTATAGCCCCTGCGTTACCCTCCATGGGGGGAGACGATTCCACCCCAGACCAGAGGATGAGGATTGTATCAGAGGGTCCTAATGTGCTTGCATTAGCTTGTGAGATGTATAAGGAAAAAATCACATTATATCCAGACCTCAAAGAATTATTACGACCTCCACCAGTGCCCGTTCACATACCGTGCTTAACTTATCCTAATAGCCGGCACTGTAGCTGAGTCTAGTGTAAGTGTATATTCTATAACGAAACTGGTTGCCCAAAAACGACAAGCTCTATGTCCACAATGCCACAGGAGAGGACCCCTTGATTGTCCAGACAGAACAGAGATTGTAACCCTAATCTGTGGCTGGGAACTAGGAATCCCTGCTATGTGGGAAATACCTAAGGAGGACTGGGAAAGCACAGTATCCTGGGTAAAAGAAAATTGGCCTAAGGGACAGCAGGACACTTAGTGCCATTAGCATAAGAATGATGCAAATTCCCAAGGGACCAGAGGGAATCATGACCAATCGAAAGAATCCACATGTATGGATTCCCTGCCCAAAAAAACCCCACTTAAATCATCAAGCATGGGTATTGTGTAAGTGTGTCAAATGCTCCAACATGTGATATTGCTCTTCCACAATGAGACATTCCCAGTGTCTGAACTGCCGAAAGCATAAAGAACAAAAGAACCAAGCAGATGCTGTAGTAAAACAAATTTTGTGTGGGTGGGAATTACTGATACCTGAAATATGGGGAATTCCCGAGTGAAGGCGGGAGCAAGAATTACGCTCATGTGCAGTGCGGTTCGTGTGGAAATGGAGAAAACGGCACAGGGAGAGCAAGACCGGGTTGGCCCCTGCACCTGCCTTAGACATGGTCCGGCCACAAGCAGCAACCTTGGAGGGCAAGAGACGAGGGGGTGCATGCCATACCCAACCTCTGATAATGACCGTGGCGATCATAATTATCGCATGTATTCTTACATGGGTAACCACAAGCAATGCAAGCCTGGCAAATCCCAGCACCAAGTGCAATTCCCTTATATGATGGCAGTGATGAGGCAGCTGTGCCTCTCATCTAACCTGGCACAGGACAATGAATAACAAATGCTATTATGAAACATCCTTAGAAGCTAGTAATCATGGGAAACTCTCACTATGGGTAGCTAAATTGAAACCTTCAGAGGAACACCAAGTTGGATTACTGTTTCCGAAGGGAAAGTATGTTTGTTTTGCTAAAGCAGGAATGCAAGGCATTTCAGGCAGTGGGGGTGCACAGGATAGAAATAAAAAGGAACTGATAAAGCAGCAAGCACTGACTATCAAAGGCACTCCAAAACAGACCAAGTTACTCTCACCTGTCTCAGATTCCCTCTATAAGAAGGTTAAAGAGCCGCAAAAAAAGTCATTACCTCTCCCACCATTGGGTGAAAATCTGTTTATAGATTTAATCTAACAGATAGCACAAGCACTAAGCATCAAGGACTGTTGGATATGTGGAGGTGCATTAACAACAGAACTGTGGCCCTGGAGAGGGTTTAGTCTAAGTGTCCCTGAAATTCTTTTGTGTAATAAAACCAAAATATCTAGAGAACACCACCCTGAAGGGTGGATGCTAAATTCAGGAGCAATGGGTGAGGAATGCCTTGGAAGAGACAGATCAAACCATGTATAAAACATGGGTAGGAGTAATCCCGTGTAAAAGAACTATTCACAAATGTGTGGTGGTCACCAGAAACCCCAAATGGCTGTTGGAAACTGAGTAATCAGCCAAATAAAAACTGCAGCAGCCAGGAAAATATTACCTTATTCTGGTGTAACGGTAGCAATAATGACTTTATCAGTCCTTTTGCAGGCATGGCAGAAGTACATAATTACTGGAGCCGCAGCAACAGTGTTAATACGCCGTAGGATGCCCCTGATGGGATCTTTTGGATTTGTGGGAGAAAAACTTACACTAAACTTCCAAATGATTGGAGAGGAATATGTACAATTGGAACAATTCAGCCAGTATTTTTTCTACTGCCAAAGGCAGTAGGGAAAAATTTAGGCATTCCAGTTTATGAGGATTTACAGAGACAAAAGCAAAGCTCAGTAGAGGGTATCCATATAGGAGGTACTCAAAGGTGGAAAAACAAAGAATGGACCCCTAGAAGAATAATAGAATATTATGGCCCAGCCACTTGGGCTCAGGATGGATCATGGGGATATAGAACCCCCATCTACATGCTCAATAGAATAATAAGACTCCAAGCAGTATTGAAATTATTAGCAACAAACTGCCTCGGCCTTAGTTGCTGAACAATTATCTCAAACCAGTGCAATGACTTATCAGAATCATGTAGCCCTTGACTATCTGTTAGCAGGAGAAGGAGTGTGTGGAAAATTTAACTCCTCCAATTGTTGCCTGCAAATAACTCGTAACAGTCAAGCTATACTCGATATTGCCACAGACATATGAAAGATTGCTCATGTACCAGTTCAAAGATGGGAAACAACACTAGATGCCGGTTGGTGGGATAACTTATTAGGGATAGCATGGTGGAAGAAGCTGTTTTTCTTCTTTTTGTGTGTAATTACTGGGTTAGTATTCCTTCCTTGTTTAATCCCGTTTTATCTGACTAATCACGAGTCTTGTCCAAAGTATGCAGGTAATCCCTGTGCCTTTAAGCTGGGAGCAAGCCACTTCTGGAACAGCACAAAGGATAATGGTCCTGAAGAAACAAAACAACCTTGAAGATCCTCTCAAGAAGCCCGATTAATCTGTAGAAATTTCGAGCTTAACAATGAGGCTTAAATAAAGATTGTAACTCAAGCCAACATAACTGACAACAAAAATAAAAGGGGGAAATTGTAACAAATGAGTAAATTATAAATGTTGGTTTTCACATTTACTAGTAAAAACGTACTGTGTAGAAATAGTGTTGTGATAAAATATAGCTAAGTAGAAACGAGATAGTAGTAAAATTATAGCCTCGACATAGTTGTGATATATTGAAAAATGTAGTCATAAATATAAAGGCATCTTAAAAGAAACAAAGACGATAACACCACTCTCCTCAATTAACAGCTCTCAAAGAAGCCTCTGTCTGACACTGTTCAGACACCTGAGGAGGCACCATGCTGGCGGGAGGGGGGGCAGAGACCAGGGAGAGAGGGGTGTGTGAAGTGTAAATTTTCTTCTGAGCTTAATGAATATTTAACAGTTTAAAAAGAGTATTTAACACATTGTGAAATAAATGAAAACTGCGCCTCTAGTAGATATGCTATGCACCCAGCGCTGTTTTTGCCTTTGTTCTACTAATAAATGTTCAGTATTATTCTACTAAAATTTTTTTGTTCATGAACCCATTTTTAACACTGGAGACCTTCTCTTTAGGGAAAACACTCATTCCAGAGCGTTTTGTCCTAGATTTGTCTCCAAACTGAAACAGTAGCTTGAAGGGTGTTGATTACAGACCAGTGTTTTGGCTACTGCCAAGCAGTGCTGTCCCTCTGACTTTCCTTCCCTGCACCGAAGGGGATGGGAGTGGGCAAGATCCTGGGAGGGGACACAAGCAGGCCAGCTGACTCAAATCAGCCAAAGGGATATTCCATACCATATGACGTCAGCTCAGATAAAAAAGCTAAGGGAGAGAGGAGGAAGGGGGGGCATTTGTGATTCTTCAATGTTTGCCTCCCAGAAGAACCATTATATGTGCTGAAGCCCTGCTTCCCAGGAAGTGTCCAAACATCTCTCACTGATGAGTAGAGATTGACTGTTCCCTTCGCTTATGCGAGCACAGACTCTCGCTTATTTCTTTCTTTCACTGTAATAAAACTGCCTTATCTCACCCACTGGTTGTTCTCCATCTTATCCTCTCCCCATCCCATTGGGAAAGGGAGTGATAGACTGGCTTAGTGGGCACCTGGCATCCAGTCAAGGTCAACCCACTGCAAGAGGATATCCATGTTATAGAGGATATCTGCTTAATATGGTCCTTATTATTTTTATATGTATGGTTCGGAAATGAAAAAGATAATTCTTTTGTTTAAATCCAAATGCAAAAGATTTCTGTTGTCTTAACTGCCAAACCAAGATGAAAAATAAATTCTCCAGGCCCAATCAGTGGTCTATTAAGAGATTCTCCCATAAGAAGCTTAGAAGCACTACCATTTCACTATGTTTTGGTAATGGACAAACTTTGATTAATTGCTTGTCCTTCTTTAGACATCGGACAAATATATAGAGTGAACTAGCAAATCTAGTACAAGCTTCTGTAGCAAGTGCAACAGCCACTGTTTTGCTCATAAAACAACTGTGCAGGTTCATTTAGATATGGTATTTGAAAATTTGTAAAACACCCCTCTAAAATACTCAGTCTCTGCTTCCTCTTGCCTCAACATATTCAGTCTTCACACAGTAGGAAAACACTTGGGATCCAAGAAACCCCCATTCAAAATTAAGTCACAAGGGGCTAATAAGCTTCAAGAATATCCCTTCTGTTCAAAATTTATCAAAAAAATCTGTCTTCAAAATTTATTAAAAGCAAAAAAAAAAAGCTTGAACAAAAGTTATTTTCATCCTTAGCATATGCCCTCTAAACTACTTGACGTTGTTGAAATGTTTCAATTCTGTTGATGTTTTGCTACCAATTTTAACAAGGCCAGAATCTGAGCCATGGCTTCCCTTTATAATAAAAGGGATCTATGTATCGTGCTGGATCAGGACCAGTAGGCTTAGCAAAAAAGCTGGTTCAAAGTACACCATTTAGACATTACAGTCTTTTAAACTGCTTTTCAAATGTCTTAGGTCTTGTGTCTGCCATGTTCTACTTTCTCTTAGTTCTATAGAAAAAATTATTTCTTCAGGCCCTGCTTAGAACTAAGCAATATTGATCTAAAATCTGATCTTCAAGAATGTCAGAAATAAATGTAGCTGACCTGGTATTAAATATATTTAATAATTTCAGTTATATCAGCTGTTGATAATCATCAGTCAATACAGGTCATTTTCTTCCAGGAAAAATTTTAAAAATACACATATTCACAAAAGAATTTTCATGGCATGGCTCTTTTCCCACAAGTGCAATATGATTCTGTAATGTTACGGTGTATTTGATTTGCATGGGAAGGTTTTGGGTAGAAGCAGGGGCTACAGGGGTGGCTTCTGTAAGAAGATGCTGGAAGGTTCCCTTATGTCTGACAGACCCAATGCCAGGCAGCTCCAGGATGGACCCACTGCCGGCCAAGTCCAAGCCAATCAACATGGTAGTAACACTTATGTGATATTTAATAAGGAAAAAAAAGGTATTGGGCAGAAGCAAATTGCAGCCAGAGGAGTGAGAATATGTAAGAGAAACACTTATGCAGACACCAAGGTCAGTGGAGAAGGAGGGGTAGGAGGTGCTCCAGGCACTGGAGCTGAGATTCCCCTGCAGCTCATGGTGAAGACCATGGTGAGGCAGCTGTGCCCCTGCAGCCCATGGAGGGCCCCACACTGGAGCAGGTGGGTGTCTGAAGGAGTCTGACCCTATGTGAAGCCCACAGTGGAACAGAATCCTGGCAGGACCTATGGTCCCATGGAGAGAAGAGCTCATGCTGGAGCAGGTTTCCTAGTAGGATTTGTGACCCCATGGGGGATCCATGCTGGAGCAGCCTGTTCCTGAAGGACTGTGCCCCATAGAAGGGGCCCACATGGGAGCAGTTTATGATGAAATATAGCCTGTGAGGTTTCACATTGGAGAAGGTTGTGGAGGACTGTCTTCCATGGGAGGGACCCCAGGCTGAAGCAGGGGAAGGAGTCCTCCCCATGAGGAGAAAGCAGTGGCAGAAATATGTGATAAACAGACCATAACCCCAATTCCCATCTCCCTGCACTGTTGGGGGAAGAGGTAGATGTCACAAATGGATGTGGGAGTTAAATTCAGTCCTTGCCTCCTGCCCAGGCCTTGGCAGTAGGTAGTAACCTTATTGAGGTAACCAGCACCCCAAAACTCACTTCTGGGTAAAAGTTATTTTAATGATGACTGATTCTGTCTATTATAGAATGAAACATTTATTAATAGATGGGGAAACTAACAGATATAAGACTTAAAAGCAAACCAATACTACACAGGAATAAAACAAAAAGAAAGACTACTAGTAGTTTAATATATACAGTTGTAGTGGTTTCAGTTCGCCTATTCAGGTTTGTGGCTAAATGCCAGCACACTTACCTAAATTTACTTGATTGCTTGTTGTGAGATGAGGATTAGGAGTAGGCAAAGCAGGCTCAAACTTTATAAAGTACAAAGAAGTTTTATTAATATACTTAAGACAAAGGGAAAAGGAAAAAAAAACTAAGAAAAACCAGAACAAACTCTTCAGACCACCCCTCCTTCCCCCACCTCTCCATTTCATTCTCTCTGACAACATACAAAAGACAACACTTCGACCTCCAGTCAGTTTACCACCTCAGAAACAGCTCTTGTTCCAGTTCATTTAGGGAGAGAAGTTTCTTTTGCTTACACTATGGATTTTCTGTAAGAAAAATACAGTTTTTATGGGTCTTCTGCCTCACCATTAGCCGCCGCCCGGAGCAAAGTCCAGCTCAATGGTGGATCCCTCCCACACCAGTAGCCTTCCCACAGCCACTTGGGTGGGTTATGAACAGTCCACAGGGTACCTGTTTTAAGGATGCCCAGTTCAATTGCAGCAACAAAGAAAATCCCTTCTTCTGTGCTTAGCAGCACAGGTTCTCCTGACAACTCAGGTTCTCTGGCATTCTCCCCGGGACCAGGGCTCTGAGTCACAGCCTCTCCTCTCTCTTGGTTCTAGTTTCTCATCAGGCTGTACTTTTCCAACACTTACTTGTCTGTACTTAGGTATTTCAGTTCATTGGCTGCAATAAGAACCTCACATCCCCCTTTGGACTACATCTTCATATATTACAGAGAATTTATTAGCTCAGTCCCCAACCATGGTTCTCCAAAAGAGTTTTCAGCTTCACTCTTGAAGCACTTCTCATGCACCTCCCTGTAGGTATCAGTTCTGCTTTCCTCACTGACTGTAAAGTCTGTATGTTACATTTCTGTAGATGTCCTCACTCGTTCCTCTCTCTGCGAGGAAGGATGGGTGTCTGTGAGTTTAGTCCAGGCATGAACAGAGTTAATCTCTGTCTCTCTCTCTCCGGCAGTGTGAGGATCACGTGCTCTCTGCCGGGCTGTTTGAACAGGTCCGAGCTGGATGGCAGAAGCTCTCAGAGTCTCTGTGCCTGGCTCTGCGGAGCTGGCTCGGCCTGGTGGGGCCATCTGGGCCCGGGGTGACAGGGCAGGGCCTGGCCCGAGCTGGATGGAGTCTGGCCTGGTCCTTGCCTGGCCCGGCTCTCTCTCTCGTGTAGCTGACACACCGGCTGAGCTGGATCTGCTGAAAATTCCAATCGTTTCCTCCCCCATGCCTGCCCGGCTGCAGCGGCACGGCTGCCATAAAACCTCCCTTTCCCCCCCCCCATCCCTCCTTTGGAAGGAGGGGGGGGAAGGGGGGGCCTTACCAGCGAGAGAAGCAGGAGCTGCTCCTCTCTACACAGCAGCAGCAGGTCCAAAGAGGAAGAGCTTCAGAGAGTCTCTGCTTATATATGGTTTTTTCCTCGAAGGCGGATCAACTTTTTAATTGGTTTACCTACATATCAATCCTTAAAACTACCTGATTATTGGCTCTCTCTCCCAGGAAGGAAGTTATATTCCTTCCTGCAGCATAAATCACTTCCTAGATTTTGACCCCTCCGGCCTAACCCAGGCACTGTGCACAAGAATGGTACCTTTTTCAGTTACAGCTAGCAAAGAAATAGTAGAAGCTTAGGATTCAGTGTATCTTACCATCCAATTTGTTAGTGCAGCACATGGAGATCCTTTCCCTCAATCCCCGGAGAAGTAACCACGAAGCCTGCATCCAAACTTCGGGGAGAAGCTTCAAACACTTTAGGGTGTGAGAGACTTCTTCCCCAGTGTTAGCTCGTGTATCTTTTATAGTGTAAAACCATGACTCTTAAGTCAGTAATTTTTCCTCTATCTCTCCTTCCATCAGCTCTGCAGACTAAGATGTTGATTCTTAGCTGAGGCTTGAGCCCTCTGGCACCAGAGATGACCCCTGCTGGGCCTTCCTGCCCTTGGGTTATCTCTTTATGCCCTCGTTATCTGTGGCACACAGGAGGAGGAGTTGAGGGGGGTAGATGTCCTGCCACAGTAGAGAACCAGGAATGAAGTTAAGCCCCGGAAGTAGGGAGGGGTGGGGGAAGGGGTTTTTAAGATTTGGGGTTACTTCTCAGTTTCCTGCTCTAATATGATTGGTAATAAATTCAGTTAATATCCCCAAGTGAAGCCTGTTTTGCCCATGATGGTAATTGGTGAATGACCTCTCCTTGTCATTATCTCAACTCATGAGCCTTTCATTATATTTTCTCTCCCCTGTCCAGTTGATATAGTGGCTTTGGTGGGCACCTGGCATCCAGCCAAGGTAAAACCACCACATACGTTTAATAGTAGCTATATAAGAAACAAGATCTCTATATGCATATTTCAGAGGATGTTAGTTTGGTTTGCTTGGCTTTATGCAGTTTCTAAAAACTTAGGCTCACAATCAAAAAAAAATTAGGTGCATCCCCAATATATTTGATTTCAATAACAGCTATGTGTCTACATACTTTTATTTAAGTAGATCTTTGCAAATGCAAACAATGTCCAGTAATATATTTTCATCCCATACATCACAGGCATACGGCTTTCAAACCTCTAAGAATTTATTTCTACATTTTAAATTCACATAAATGATAACTTAGGAGTGTTTCATTTTTTTAAGGATAGTTTTCAAAGAGATTTTCCAAATAGAACAAGTTAAAGATACATTTAACATCAATAAGGTATTGAGAGGGCTTTTTAAGTCTCTGCTTTGTTTTTCATATTTTTAATATTCACTACTTACTGTACTCATCCAACTTGGGCAAAGAAATTCTACTAGCCACCTGTATTGGCATGTTAGATGTTGCTGCAGTGACCATTGACAAACACTGAAGAGAGAGAACTGCAATCCAAAAAGTAGACTATTTTCCCCCTCTTACTTTAAAACTAATTCAAAATGGAGAGATAAAACCTTTATTTACTTATGAAAAAGCTTTTGTTTTAGAGCAATTTGAAACCTTATATTTTCAACATAAAAGTAATAAAGGAAAAAAAGATTCTAAAAAATCAGGGAAATGTTTTCTAAATATATTCGAAGCTGGACTCCTGGGCCTTCTCTTTTCTCGTTAGTATGGAAAGAAGGGGAAGTGTCATGGAAACATTGTCTAGACCTGTCGTGGGTTGACCCCAGCTAGGTGCCAGGTCCCCACTCAGTCACTCTATCACTCCCTCTCCCACTGGGAGAGGGGAGAGGATAATATTGAAAAAAAAACTATCAGGGTAAGAAAAGGCAGTTTTATTACAGCAGGGAGAAAAATAGAACAAGCAAGCTGAGAGTTGCGCGCAAAAGAGCAGAGGGAAAAACAATCTCTACTTCCCATCAGCAGCGATGTCCAGACACTTCCTGGGAAGCACGGCTTCAGCACGCGTGACGGTTGTTCAAGAAGGCAAACATGGACCAGCCCTGAGTGCCTCCTCCTCCTCCTCTCTTCCTTCCCTTATATATCTGAGCTGATGTCATATGGTATGGAATATCCCTTTGGCTGACTGGGGTCAGCTGGCCTGCTGGTGTCCCCTCCCAGGATCTTGCCCACCCCCATCCCCTTCAGTGGGGGAAGGAATGTCAGAGGGACAGCACTGCTTGGCAGTAGCCAAAACACTGGTCTGTTATCAACACCAGCTACCAAAGCAAAGTACAGCACTGTAAGGGCGGTGAGCTTTACCCCAGTCAGACCCAATACAATCTCCACCCCTTATTCCATACCATTTGCATCATGCTCAGAAATCCTTTCCTACTCACACATGCAATTTAAGCTACATCCTTAACCCATCCCCATCACATTAACTACTATCTCCTGTCCTCTCGCATCCTTCCATGTGGTCTCCATTTCCAGCAGAATGTGGGGTCAGGGCAGGAGGAATAGTAAACTTGATTGTCGAGGACTGGCACCATCCCTGTTCATTGTGGCCTTTTTCTTGCCCCTTGCTGAAATTCGTTCTTCATCAGCTCATGTCCCTTCTGCTACTTTACATCCTGCAACATACAACTTCCAACATACATTATTCTTACCCCAAGGTTAAATCACCTTGGGGCACACACTGAGTCTCCCCATCCTCCCGCATTACCCACCAAGTGCACCCAGGTCCTTGGGCAAAGACAATCCCACAAATGGGTTTGCCCTTCCCCATGGAAGGAATGGGGGACGAAACCCACACTGACTTCCCCAGCCTCTTCCCTATGTGTAGTGCAGGAACCTTGTCTCCCTCCACAGTGTCTAAGGGTTTAGTTTGGGCGGGACCAGGGCAGTTAACAGATCCCCTAGTATTGACTAGCCAAGTGGCTTCTGCCAAATTCACATCCCAATGCTTCCATGTCCCATTACCTAGTGCCCATAGCATAGTTTTTAACAGTCCATTATATCTTTCAATCTTCCCAGAGGCCTGTGGGTGATAAGGAGTATGATATATCCACTTAATGCCATGCCTCTTTGCCCAGGAGTAAATAAGATTATTTCAAAAATGAGTCCCATTGTCTGACTCAATTCTATCTGGGGTTCCATGTCGCCACAAAATGTGTCTTTCGAGACCTGAAATTGTGTTCCGAGCCGTGGCGTGGTTTACTGGGTACGTTTCCAGCCAGCCAGTTGTGGCCTCCACCATGGTGAGGATGTAATTCTTGCCTTGGTGTGTTCGTAGCAATGGCCCAATGTAATCAATTTGCCAGGCTTCACCATACTGGAACCCCAGCCACCGCCCTCCACTCCAAAGAAGCTTCACTCGTGTGGCTCGCTTGATGGCAGCACATGTTTCACACTGATGAATAACCTGTGTGATGGCCTCCATGGTCAGATCCACCCCTCGATCACGAGCCCATCTGTATGCTGCATCCCTTCCAAGATGCCCTGATGTTTCGTGGGCCCATCGGGCTATAAATAGCTCACCCTTTCTCTCCCAATCTAGGTCCACCTGAGCTATTCCAATTTTGGTGGCCTTATCTACCCGTTCATTGTTTTGATGCTCCTCAGTGGCACGACTTCTGGGCACATGGGCATCTACATGGCGTACTTTCACAGTCATGTTTTCTATCTGTGCAGCAATGTCTTGCCATAATGCAGCAGCCCAGATGGGTTTTCCCCTGCTCTGCCAGTTGGTTTTCTTCCACTGCTGCAGCCATCCCCATAGGGCATTAGCCACCATCCAGGAGTCAGTATAGAGATAGAGTATGGGCCACTTTTCTCTCTCAGCAATCTCTAGGGCTAGTTGGATGGCTTTCACCTCTGCAAACTGGCTTGATTCACCTTCCCCTTCAGCAGTCTTAATGACTTGTTGTGTGGGATTCCACACAGCAGCTTTCCACCTCCGATGGTTTCCTGTCACTCGACAGGATCCATCAGTAAATAAAGCATATTTTCTTTAGTTTTCTGGTAACTCGTTATATGGTGGTGCTTCTTGGGCACGAGTCACCTTCTCAGACAGTGCTCCAAAATCTCTGGCTTCTGGCCAACTCAAAATCTCTTCTAGGATTCCTGGGAAATTGGGTTTTCCCATTTGGGCTCGTTGTGTAATTAAGGCCACCCACTTACTCCATGTAGCACTGGTTGCATGATGCACGGAGGGAATGTTTCCTTTGAACATCCAGTGTAGGACAGGCAATTGTGGTGCCAAGAGGAGACATGCTTCTGTCCCAACAACTTCCGAGGCCTCTCGAACCCCCTCATAATCCGCTAGTATTTCTTTTTCAGTTGGAGTATAGTGGGCTTCTGGTCCTCGATAACTCCTGCTCCAGAATCCTAATGGCCGACCTCGGGTTTCTCCTTCGGTCCTCTGCCAGAGGCTCCAGGTGAGGCCCTGCTCCCCGGCTGCAGTGTAGAGTATATTTTGCACATCTGGTCCTGTCCGAACAGGCCCAAGAGCCACCGCACAAGCTATTTCCTGTTTGATTTGCTCAAAGGCCTGTTTCTGCTCAGGGCCCCACTTGAAGTCATTCTTCTTCTGGGTCACTCGATAGGGGGGGCCCACAAGTTGACTATAGCCTGGAATGTGCATTCTCCAGAATCCTACAAGGCCCAGGAAAGCTTGTGTTTCTTTCTTATTAACTGGTGGAGACATATTGGCAATTTTGTCAACCACCTCTGTAGGCACATGACGGCGCCCATCCTGCCATTTTATTCCCAGAAACTGGATTTCCTGTGCAGGTCCCTTTACCTTACTTTGTTTTATGGCGAGACCCGCTTTCAGAAGAATTTGGATTATTTTCTTCCCTTTTTCAAAAACTTTTCCTGCTGTATCACCCTACACAATGATATCATCAATATATTGCAGATGTTCCGGAGCTCCACCCTGTTCCAGGGCAGTCTGGATCAGGCCATGGCAGATGGTGGGGCTGTGTCTCCACCCCTGGGGCAGTCGGTTCCAGGTGTATTGGACACCCCTCCAAGTGAAAGCAAATTGTGGCCTGCACTCTGCCGCCAGAGGGATTGAGAAAAATGCATTAGCTGTCAATCGTTGCATACCATTTGGCTGCTTTTGACTCTAGCTCATATTGGAGGTCCAACATGTCTGGTACGGCAGCACTTAGAGGTGGTGTGACTTCATTCAGGCCCCGATAGTCCACTGTCAGCCACCATTCCCCATTTGACTTCCGCACTGGCCATATGGGGCTGTTGAAGGGTGAGCAGGTCCTGCTGAAAACTCCTTGGCTCTCCAGTCGACGAATTAGTTCATGGATAGGAGTCACAGAGTCCCGGTTGGTACGATACTGCCTCCGGTGCACTGTCCTGGTAGCAATCGGTACTTGTTGATCTTCCACCTGCAGCAATCCTACGATGAAGGGATCTTCTGAGAGGCCAGGCAGGGTGGATAACTGTTTGATCTTCTCTGTATTCACCGCAGCTATGCCAAAGGCCCATCGATCTCCCTTTGGATCCTTAAAATACCCTCTCCTGAGGTAGTCGATGCCAAGGATACAAGGGGCCTCTGGGCCAGTCACGATGGGGTGCCTTTGCCATCTGTCCCCTGTTAAGCTCACCTCAGCTTTTACTACCGACAACTCCTGGCATCCCCCTGTCACTCCAGAGATCCAGATGGCTTCTGCACTCTTGTGCCTTGATGGCATCAGTGTACACTGTGCACCGGTGTCCACTAAAGCTTTGTACTTCTGTGGATCTGATGTGCCAGGCCATCGAATCCACACCGTCCAGTATATCCAGTCATCCCTTTCCTCCTCCTGGCCGGAGGCAGGGACCCTCTGTTCCTGTTCTTGGTCAGAGTATTCACTGTCTGACCTTTGTGATGCCAAATCAGAAGTTCCCTCCTCAGGACTGTAGGAAACAGTTTTAGTTCTCTTATATCTGGGAAATTGCTGATTGTCTTCTGGTCTCTCTGTGGTAACTACACTGACAGTCTTCTTGGGTGGCCCCTTCTTAACAGGTGTCTTCCCCCTCAGTTCTCGGACCCGGGCACTCAGCTTAGAGGTGGGTTCACCATCCCATTTCCTCATGTCCTCTCCATGCTCACGCAGAAAAAACCAGAGCTCGTTACGTGGCCTGTTCTTGGGGATTCCTTTCCCTCTGACTGGGGTTAGAGAGGAGCGATCTCTTGGGCTGCCTCTAAAAGTTGGGGTGGTGGCTCACAGGAATGAGGGAGCACCCAGAGTTTCTTCTACATTTCAGAGCCAGGCGGACGCCACCTCTACAGTTGGTGTATCCATTTGTGGACAATAAAGTGCCACCAAGCTGCTGGAGTATGATGCCAGGGCACCTTGAATCACCTTCCTCCACATGGCAAGCGTACAAGGGATATCCTCTGGATCTATGGTGATGCTATCATCCTTTAGATCACTATAGACAATTTCCAGCACTGCTAATTCTCTCAAGTACTGGATACCTTCATCCACATTGGTCCACTTCCCTGGGGACTTTACAAGATCTTCCTTAAAAGGATATCTTGCCTTCACATTTGAAAGAAGCCGTCTTCAGAGGCTACAAGTTGCTCCTTCCTTTGCAAGTCCTCTTTCAATTTCCCTATCCCTAGCAAGGGATCCCAGCTGTTGGGCTTCATGGCCTTCTAACTGCTGACTATCGGCCCCATTATCCCAGCATCGCAGCAGCCATGCAGGGATCCTCTCACCTGACTGGCGGCTGTAATCCTTCCGCAAGTCTCAAAGTTCTGATGGGGTCAGGGACTGAGTAACTTCAGTCTCCTGTTTAATCTGCCTCACTCCCTTCGATTCCTTTGCTGAGGGACCTGCCTCTTGATCTAGCCCCATCTCTTCTTCCTCTTCTTCTAATTGGCCTGAAACCTGCCTTGTCCATTTTTTTTTTTTCACTACTGGGCCAGTTACTGTAGTTGTTGTGGTTTGGGTTCCTATTTCAGACATAGTTGTTATGGTTTGTATCCCTGCCTCAGCCACAGTTGTAGCTTGTGTCCCTGTCTCAGCTACAGTGTCCTCAGGCACAATTTGAGTTCCTGCCTCAACCACAGTCCTCTGAGAGTATTGAACAGAGGCCTGGTAGGCCCAGGCCAGCCCCCAGTACAGGGTGAGAAGCTGCTCGCATTCCTGGGAGTAAACGAGGCACCCTTGTGTCAGCCGACGGGCCAGTTCATTAGGGTTATTTACCTCTTCAGGAGTAAACTCCCAGGCAACGGGAGGTGATAACCGCCCTAGGAGCCTGCCCAAATCCCTCCATATACCTTTCCACCCAGGAACTGGGTACCTCAGGGCAGATTTTAACAGCTCCTCACCCAAGGGTCGTTTCCTTCTGTACCAGGGACATGACAATTTCCATGAATTCCATAAGGTAACAACAGTGTTGGCTAATATTATTAATAATATCAGGAAGCTTATATAAGGGTTGGCAATAATCACAGAAGCCTGCAGTAAAAGATCATCCATACTCAAATTCACCCTGGGCAGAGAGAAGGAGTTATATTCATTCACAGTCATTCATTGTTTCAACATGTTCCCAAACATAGCAAAACAAAGATAAGCAGTGTGGCAGCCGAAGGCCGTATGCCACGCAGGAGTTTACTACTTGAGAGCTGCTATTGGTAATTACTAGAGCATGCAGTATATGTATATATATAGAAAACTGCCTTTATCTCGCCCCACATTTGGGTGCCAAAGGAGACTGTCGTGGGTTGACCCCAGCTAGGTGCCAGGTGCCCACTCAGTCACTCTATCACTCCCTCTCCCACTGGGAGAGGGGAGAGGATAATATTGAAAAAAAACTATCAGGGTAAGAAAAGGCAGGTTTATTACAGCGGGGAGAAAAATAGAACAAACAAGTTGAGAGCTGCGCACAAGAGCAGAGGGAAAAGCAATCAGTCTCTACTTCCCATCAGTAGCGATGTCCGGACACTTTCTGGGAAGCAGGGCTTCAGCACGCGTGACGGTTGTTTAAGGCGGCAAACATGGACCAGCCCTGAGTGCCTCCTCCTCCTCCTCTCTTCCTTCCCTTATATATCTGAGCTGATGTCATATGGTGTGGGGGCCGTTATGGCAGCCCCTAAGGCCACCCCTCGGAAAGATCGTGTGTGGGACCAGCCCAAGAAGAAGTAGAGACTCCCCTGGGGCAGAGCAAAAGATAGTTAGCCCCAAGAGAGGGTGTGATCTTTAGTGGGCTGTCTGCCCTCTCCCCATTTGTTTATGCTTATGTTCATCAATTGTCAATCACCCTTCATTTCTAGAATGTTCAGCTCAGTTCGGTAGTTGGTTAGTTTTCCCCCTTGTCCTTCTCTCAGCCCCCCTCCCTGAAATACCCTCCGTTGGTCCCCTTCCCCTTGTCCCTCCCTTGTCCCACCTTGGTGCCCTAATCCCATTGGTTGTTATGATCACAATAAAGTCTGATGCACGACTGGGCTCTGGGCTCTCAGCCACTGAGGCTCTCAGCCCTCAGAGCTCACGGAGCACGGATCCCCCGATACTTTGTTTCAGTGTCGTTATTCCGTCTTGGGATCCCGTCACTTTGCTATGGTTTAGGCAGCTGTGGTAGCCTTTGCCTGCCTGCTTCGGAAGGCTGCAACCCACGGCTTGGGGTCCCAGTATCCTGGCGAGCATGGACCTGACACCAGGGACACTCACTCGCCGCTGCTCGGGTTGCTGACTCTAACCCTGGCAGTCAGCCCTCGCCTTGGAATACCCGAGGGACGCGGCAATATGGTATGGAATATCCCTTTGGCTGACTGGGGTCAGCTGGCTGCTGGTGTCCCCTCCCAGGATCTTGCCCACCCCCATCCCCTTCAGTGGGGGAAGGAATGTCAGAGGGACAGCACTGCTTGGCAGTAGCCAAAACACTGGTCTGTTATCAACACCAGCTACCAAAGCAAAACACAGCAGTGTAAGGCCTGTGAGCTTTACCCCAGTCAGACCCAATACAAGACCAAGGCCTCAAATTTATACAAATTACTTTCATTTTAGTATATAATCCCAAATTCTGTTAAAACTTAAGTGACTGAGGACATAGAACTAAAGGTAGGGTCTTGCTAGCCCAGTCCTGCACAACATTAAACACCTGAAGAATGCTGCCATCCTCCAGCAAAATCCAGCTTGTACTGTCTCAGCATGCCAGAGACGACCCCATATAAGTTCACAAGGAGCCCCTCACTGATTGGAAGAACAAGGTTTAAAACGAGGGATGCAAAAGGTTACCTGAGAGCAAAAAAAACCCAGAATATATAAAACCCTATGTTTTGTGATATTTGGGGTATTTTTGGAGCCTGAAAATTACAGAACTGATTTTCATAATGCTTACTTTCAACTCGCCATAAGCAAGAACTTTAAAGGAAGATGAAAAAACAATGACAGATTACTAAAAGGAGCTATTGTATCTTAGCTGTCCAAAATTCCTTCAATAGTTTGCAGCCCAATGCTTTGCATTTTACTGTATCATTTCAAAACACCAGAAATAAACATTAAATCAAGCCAAGCCATGCCATTCTTCACAACCAAAAGTATTTTTACCACAGGCTCACAACTTGTTAAATAATTACCTCTATAAATTACTTATCCTCTCTTATTTATTAGCAATTCTAGACTGCTTTAGAGAGCTGCATAAGAAATTTACTTTGTGGTTTTGAAATGTATACACTACACAACCACATCTCTTTTACAGGGGAAGAGCTAAAGTCGCATAGTATTTCGTTGAGAAGCAGTTCTTCCTGAAATACACCAAATAATTTCAAACCTCATTCATCTGAATAATCATAAGACAACATATTAATGACTTCATACTAGAGCTCCTAAACTAGGCCAGGAATATACTTGCACTGCAAGAAGATACCTTGATAGCAAGGACTATAAAGAATCATGTATACTGATATATATTAACAGTACATTTTACTTAGACAAAATATTAGATCAGGCTTTTTACAAAAAAATCATGGAAATTTTAAAGTGACTCATTTATTATCATATTAATATTTTTGCTCAAATGATCTGGTCAAGAATTACTTGAGTGCCATTGTACCTATAGTGTATGGATTTAATAATATTTATATATTAATTTTATTCTCACCATTCTTGCTCTTTAGTTCTTCATTTGAGCTTCAGTTGCTGATTTCATTATTTTAATTCAGGCCTCACTTTGGAATTCAGTTTATCTCTAACAGATCAATGCTACAAAACAATTATTATTATTATTATTATTATTATTATTATTATTATTGTTATTAAGCTGTGTTATGATAAACAATTTTAGCACGGGCACATGCTTTCCAGACTAAGACCAGCATATGTCAGCACCTTAAGCAACAAGACAAAAATCTACTCTTATTGGCTGCTCATGGCTTGGACAGGTATACTGTTGGCTGGGTAAAAAACTGTCTGGATGGCCAGGCCCAGAGAGTGGTGGTGAATGGAGTTAAATCCAGCTGGCAGATGGTCACTAGTGGTATTCCCCAGAGCTCAGTATTGGGGCCAGTTCTGTTTAATATCTTTATCAATGATCTGGTTGAGAGGATTGAGGGCACCCTCAGTAAGTCTGCAGATGACACGAAGTTGGGCAGGAGTGTTGATCTGCTTGAGAATAGGAAGTTAAACTTTTAATTTATGTCTACAAACTAATTAAAGGGTGTTCGTGATGTATGTTAAAAAAATAGCATCTTTAATATGGGCAGGAGCATCTTCTGAGAAATTCAGGAGTCCCAATTATTTTTAGATCATCAAACACAACATGCAGTGTTACAGAATGATACAGCAAAAATTTCAAAGAAATGTAAAGTTTTACAGTGATGCTGAAAAAAACAGAAAAGAATGAAACCCAAAAATATCAATGGAAAATGACTGGACATGTTTTAAGTTGATCACATCTAGCATATATATTTACATATGCATTTTTTCTCTAATCTTTTAAACAGAGCTTAAGTTCTAGGGGGAAATTGCTGAGTTACCTACAAATTGAACATACTGGATAACAAGGCTAGCAAAGCTTTTAAAAATGAGCAGTGATGCATAACAAGCATTTTTTTCATTAAGCAATTCACAGAGTATTAAACAAAATATGAAACAATAACTGTTGCAACTACTTAGAAATATTACTTCGCTCTCTTAGGTCCTAAAAATTTACCCAAGGTAGGCCCTATATGAGTAGAAGAAATTAATGTCTCCAGCTTTTTCCCCATGCATACATAAAGAAAAGCAGTAAACTGACTATAAGAAACTGCAGAAAGGTAGCCCAAGAGCTAGAATTAATCTGAAGTCCCATCAAATTTAATGGCATTTTTATGTTGTTTCTAAAGGAAACTGAAAAAGAGGAGAAAGAAAGAGAAGGGAGTTAGAAATCTGAATATATTTTGGAGGGCAATATTCTGTTGCCTTTTTTAAATTGAAAATGTCATAGGAAATAATGCAGAAACAGCAGGTGCTGGGGAAGATGAAAATGGAGAAAACTGAGGGTTTTTTTCACCATATCTATAATCTACAAATATGGTATCCAAAACTTTTGCTTAGCCAGTCTCTGTAGCTTTTCTCAGGCAATGTATGTAGATTTCACAGATCTGTAAAGAGGGTGCAGAACTGAACAAAAAAAGCTACTGGATTCCTTTACTGAAATCATTTGCAGTCAAACAAAGTAATGACACATGGGTAAGAGGGGAAAAAATGATCAAAAAAACCCTTCCGCTTTCTTCACTATTTATGAGGGTTTCCTAATGCTCCAACCAATACACAGAAAGACTCCACAACTTAATAAAGTTGTAAAGTAGGTATATTTTGCCAGCGCTGTGACACATGGGAGAATAATTTCTTCAAATCCATGCCTGCCATTAGTGGCACTCAGCTAGGTATATATCTGGTTACAAGTTACATATGCATTAGATCACACCTATACATATTCATTGTGTATCCCCGCTTCATATTATAATTAGTTCAAAAGTCATTAGCATTCCAATACACCTGCACACTGCCACTTAGTGATGAAGTAAAGGTCTTCCTCAGATGAAGTAAGTGGTCTTCCTCAGATGAAATAAGCGGTCTTCCTCAGATGAACTTTTTACCTTGCTTCCCTGCGCATGCCCTGTAAGTTTCTAGTCCAAGTCCGAACCCCAGAGCTGGTCCAAGCTGGTTTCAGGGTCTGAAAACAGGATCTTTGGTCCAAGTTTCCCTTTCTTATCAATGGCCATACATCTTTTCCTTTCTGCTTGGCAAGCATAATAAGTGTTGAGCAAGCGGTATACATTGTCTAGTAAGCAGCTGTAAAATTTAACAGTACCAATAGTACCCACAATCAGCAATTAACCCTTAAATCTTAAGCCCTCTGTATCACAACACTTGCTGAGATGCAGCGCAATGTTCATTCTCCTGCAGACAGTCTTTTCTCCTTTCAGCGACCTTATGGGGAAGGGCAAAGAAGGTTCACTTGCCTATAAACAGGGCATTCACTATACTCTCCATTCACAAGAATAAATGGAGAGGACAAAAATTTTTAAAAGAGAAATGAAAAACCTTTCCAAAACTGCTGCCGACACAGAAGCAAGTTTTGGATGATGCACACTTCACCCACTCACACACCCCGCCCCAGCAGATACAAGAGCCGGGGAGAGCAACTTGACTGTGTGCTTTTGCAATCCTAAGTATTTCCCCGGACCAGCGGCCTCCATGCCGACTTTCCCAGGAAAGTAACATTATAATCTAAATGGGTTCGAAATTATATATCTGGGAAGCCAAGTCCTAATTAAATCACACCGGACTTTTAAGCTTCCAGCTAGAACATCAGTTCGCAGAGCAGGGAATTTCCCCTCTGCCAGCCGTCCCCACGTCACTACAGCGGCTCCATCCCTGCCACCCACTCTCCCGGGGCTGGGGCCAAGTTGTACTTACATTTCGGTGACATTTAAGCCCTCGGCGCTCTGCTGCAGGACAGGGAAGGAGATAATGCCTGGCGCCGGCTCTGTGCACCAGATCCGGCAGGAGCTGCAGCGGCAGGACATGGGGCAGCCCAGCGCGCCTCACCAGGAACTGAGCACCAGGCAGCACAAGCCCCACAGCCGGGCCAAGTCGGGCCCCGGCCGTCTTCGCCGCCAGGACGCCATGCCGCCCCCACTCACTCCAGCGCTGCCTCGACATCCTCCACCTACCTCCACTGCCGAGAAGCACGACTGGAGGGTGCGCAGCCTTCAGAACCGCGGACGAGTACCCCGCATCCAGGGTCCACATGGATGCACCCCAGCCTCCCAGGAGGCTTTGCGGGGCGGCAGGATCAGGCGCTGCTGTGGGACAGAGACAGAAAAGGGTGATGAGAGGTGAGAGGGAATGCCGGCACAGCACGGCATGACACGGCCGGCCCTAGTACATGCCCTGGCCCCGATGGTGGGCAGCGACGGCGTCTGACTCGTGGCGATTCCAGATGATGCTGCAAAATGCGCGGAGCTGCCGACACAGGTGGCAGAGGCAACGCTTCTACCTGCGGGGGCTTAGCCAACCGCTGTCTGTGGTAGAGAAGAAATGGAAGAAACAACGCAAGTCATGGCAGAAACAGGAGACAGGGAGCTGTGCTTGTTGCTTTGCGCACATCGTATCTTCCTCCCTCCAGATGACAATGAGACAAAGAGGAATAGAGACGAGGAGAGACACAGGGGGAGAAAGGGGGAGAATAGAGGGGGAACAGACAGGGGAAGAGAAAGTGAAACACAGGGAAGGCAATGACAGAGAGAGAGACCAAGAGAGACGGGGACAGCCTGAGGAGAGTCGACGTGAGAGAGGGAGACACGGAGAGATGGAGGCAGAGATGAGGAGCAAGAAAGAGTTATCCTTTATGTGAAAGAGGTGATGGAATGCATGGAGTTCTGTCTAGGGATGGATGATGAGCCAACTGAGAATTTATGGCTAAGGATTAAAAAGCAAACCAATACAGTCAATACTGTAGTGGGTGTCTGCTTTAGACTGACTGATCAGTAAGAACAAGTAGATGAGGTCTTCTACAAACAACTAGAAGTACCCTCATATTTGTAGGCCCTGTTCCTCATGAGGAACTTCAGTCACCCCAATATCTGCTGGTGTTCTACACTGGGGGAAGGTGAGAGAAAAAGAGATGGTGAGGAGTTGTTTCTGTGTCTCAGTAAGAAAGTCCCAACAATAAATGGCTTAATAAAACAGTTGTTTAAATAAGACAGAATAAGAAGAGGAATATAAATAACACATGGAACTCCATGTTCATGCAGAATTGGACAGACTCTGGATAGATTTCTCCCATGACATGGACAAAATCAGTGCATGGAGGAAGATTCATCCTTTTTGGTGATTCCAGTTATTATATAATTTTCTAACAAGAAAACAACTCTTCATAAAATAATGTTTGCATGGTAACTTCTTACTGCACTTTTAGATAAACACAAAACCATGCATGCAGTGCAATTACCAGTACCAAGTGGGAGCTCACTGAAGGCTTCTCTGTTAAAACAAGATAGCTATGTTTGTCATTTGGCCAAGGAATCTGCATAGAAAAATGCAGGCCTGATGACCACACTATACATGCAGCACAGCACAGACCTGGGCCTATTCAGGTTAACTGTTATGGGGATCATTAACTCCTCCATGTACAGTGGTGTCCCAGTCAGTGTCGCCCTGATTTTTGTAGAGTGCTGTGTTACACTTGGTAGCAAAGGTTCTCATAGATTTTATGTAAACATAGTCCATGTTTGTCTAACCGGCCAAGGATTGTTTTGTACACTGAATAGTTTTTTTCATTCCTTTCCCGAAGGCAGAGAAGGTTGATGGACTGTGTTTCTCACCTATGGAACTGGAGAGGTGGCAACCTCATTGTCCAATCCATGATTGTCTGTAAAAAGATATATAAATGAAAGAATAAAGAGAGGCTGGACTCTTCTTCTCTCTGCCCGGCCTTGGTGGCTCTTGACCTGACCTGAGTGCCTGATTCTTTCATGTCCGACCGTGCGACAAGTCAGGATCGCTAAAACTGAAGGGACAACACAGCAGGGCAGAAGCAATCAAGGAGATTCCTGAGGAGCATCAATGACAATACCCTGGCACAAATGATAGAAGGGTCAAAGCAGAGAGATGCTCTGCAGGACCTCATACTGGCAAAAAAGGAGGGGCTCATTGAGAATTTGAAGGCTGAAGGCAGCCTTGGCTGCAGTGTCCATGAGATGGTGGAGTTTAAGATCCTGATAGGAGGAACCAGGGTAAAAAGTAGGCTCACAGCCTGAGGGTGGAAGCAGGGAGAGGTAACCTAAGAGGAATACAGAGACATTGTCCAATCCTCCAGGGATGAAGTCAGGAAAGTTAAAGCCAAAATGGAATCTAATCTGGCCAGGGATGTCAAAGAAAACAAGAAAGGCTTGTCTAATGTTACATGTCCTGGTTATACAGGATATGGAAAGGTTGAAGTACCGAATGCCTACTTTGCCTCAGTCTTTACTAGCAAGACCGGCCTTAAGGAATACCAGGCCCCTGAGACCAGGGGGAAAAGGCTGGACCAAGGCAGATGTACCCTTAGTGGAACAGGATCTGGTCATGGAATACTAATGCTAACTGGATGTAGACAAGTCCATAGGCCCTGATGGGATGCACCCACAAATGCTGAGGGAGCTAGCAGATGTCATTGCAAGACCACTCTTGATAATCTTTGATTATGGAATCATATAATCGTAGAATGGTTTGGATTGGAAGGGACCTTAAAGGTTATCTAGTTCCAGCCCAAGGTTACAGTCATCAGGAATAGTCAACATGCATTCACCCAGGGGAAGTCATGCTTGACTGTATTGAGTCTGGCTGGGATGGAGTTAACTTTCTCTATATCAGCCTTCATATTGCTATGCTTTGTAGTTGTATCTAGATAGGTGTTGATGACACACAGGTTTTGGCTACTGCTGAGCAATGGTGTCACAGCACCAAGGCTCTCTCTCTCTCTGTAAGGCCCCAATCGACTCACTGAAAGGGCTTTACAGTGATTCATGTACTCTGAGTTCGACACATGGCAGAAATACTGACCAGATATTCTCAAGAGGTCAAAACAAGACAAAAGTTTACTGGCAAGCTATAGAAAATCAGGGAATTTTGGCAAAAGGTTTAGTACAACATCCAATCAACATAAAACTCTTATCGCAGCATTAATTTGGCCCATTCAACTTAGCAAACTTTAAACCTGTTTGATGTTTAGTTACTCAACATGTTCCAAGAAGAGGGAATTGGAAGAAGAAGAAAGAGAGAAAGACAGAAAATATATTGAAAAGCACACATATAGCTACCAACTCCTGGGTTCCAGCGGTGTCCAGATAGAAACTCCAAGAGGGAGTAGGGTCAAGACATGCTGGCCTCCTGCCTGGCCTTAAATACCCCTTGGCCTCCCTGGGTCCTTCCCCTAGGTAGGACTTGAGGTCATTCAGCCACTCCGGAACTGTGTTAGGGGAGAGTGGAGCACTGCTTCCAGTGTGCAAATGATTGGCAGCTCTGCCAGGGTGGGATGCTGGCTCTAGGTGGGGAGGGTATGGGGCAGTTCACTGTCTCTCCAGGGCAAGGCCTGACCTGCCCCCTCCCCCACACACATGTATCCCAAAATGTCTTGAGACATCAATCCTTCCAGGCTCTGAAACTCTCCAAACCCCCACACCCTCAAAGGCCAATAGGATGGGGATGGGGAAGAGGTTGGGAGGAGACACAGCCAGGACAGCTGACCCAAAGTGACCAAAGGGATATTTCATAGAGTATGACATCATGGTCAGCAATAAAAGCTAAGAGAAGGAGAGTGGGGCATTCATTATTAAGGTATTTGTCTTCTGAAGCAACTGTTATGAATACTGAAGTCCTACTTCCCAGGAAGTGACTGGATGTTGCCTCGTAACAGGAAGTAGAGAATATTTTTTTTTTGCTTTGTTGTCATGTTTGGACTTGCTTTTCTTTATTAAACTGACATTATCTTGACCCACTAGTTTTTAATTTTTATTCTCCCCCTTTCCCACTGAGGAGGGGAGTGAGAGTGGTTTGGTGGGCACTTGGTGGCCAGCCAAGATTTATCTACCACAATTGTTTTTTGGTACCAGTGCTGGTTTCAGCTGGGATAGAGTTACTTTTCTTCATAGTAGGTGGTATGGGCTACGTTTTGGATTTGTGCTGAAAACAGTGTTTATAATATAGCGTAGTTTTTGTTTTTGCTGAGCAGTGCTTACACAGCTTCAAGGCCTTTTCTGCTTCTCACACCACCCCACCAGCAATTAGACTGGGAGTGCACAGGAAGTAGGGAGGAGACACAGCTGGGACAGCTGATCCCAACTGACCAAAGGGAAATTCCATACCATATGACAATCATGTTCAGTATATAAAGCCAGGGGAAGAAGAAAGTGGGGGGCATTTGAAATTATGGCATTTTGTCTTCCCACATCCCCATTATGTGTGATAGACTCCTGCTTTTCTGGAGATGGCTGAACACCTACCTGCCAATGGGAAGTAGTGAATGAATTCCTTGATTTGCTTTGCTTGCATGCACAGCTTTTGCTTTACTCATTAAACTGTCTTTATCTCAACCCACGAATTTTCTCACTTTTACTCTTCCAATTCTCTCCCCATCCAACTGGGGAATAGTGAGCAAGTGGCTGTAGTGGCCAGCTGGGGTAAAACCACGACAGTGCCACACTTAGGGCATGAGACAATAGCATTTTTTAATTGAACATGCTATAGCTATAGTAGTTCTTCAGCGGCATGTGTCTGTGTGACTCACATAGCTTGCCGTCTGCACTGCTTACCTCTTTAATTTCTTGAGCTTGGGAACATGTTAATACAAACAAACTGTGCTTTGCCCTGCCATTGATGGCCTTTCTGTGCTGGGAGAGTTATCTTGTGGAGAGGGTGAAGGAATACCACCTCCCTCTTCCTATCTGGGGTTGATGTGGGTGATTTTATTATGCAGGGTCCTGAGATTCTTGTTCACCCTTACATGAGCCGTTTAATACTACTAATTAACACTGTTGGCTTATTATGAGGTTTGGAGAAGCTGGTATCATCCTGGCATAAGAGGAGAGAACTTCTGGTGAGGTGGTACTGACACATACCATGAAGCAGCCAGTCCCTGGCTGGCAGGATGTGTGGAAGGATTTGGGCTACAGGGGTGGCTTCTGTGAGAAGCTGCTAGAAGCTTCCTCCATTTCCGACAGAGCCAACCCCTGCCAGCTCCAAAGATGGATGTGCCACTGGCCAAGGCTGGGCCAATTAGAAATGGTGGTAATGCCTCTCTGATAACATATTTAAGAAGAAAGGAAAAAAAAGTGATTGCACAGTTGTAATTGCAGCCAGAGAAGAGCGGGGTGATAACATGTGAGAGAAACAACTCTGCAGACACCAAGGTCAGTGGAGAAGGAGGGGGAGGAGGTGCTCCAGGCACCAGAGCTGAGATTCCTCTGCAGCTTGTGGTGAAGACCATGGTTGTCGCATTAGAGACAGACACACGACACGCCAATAATCCAAGCCTCATCAAACCCCACACATGGTCATGTAGGCTGTCTCTCTGCAGCCCATGGAGATACATGGGGATGCAGAGATACACCTGCAGCCTGTGGAGGAGCCCCACACCAGAGCAGGTAGATGCCTGAGAGGAGGCTGTGATCCACTGGGAGGCCCATGGAGAGAGGAACATCTGCTGGAGCAACCTGTCCTTGAAGGACTGTACCCTGTGGAAGAGGGACCCCTGCTGCAGAAGTTTGAGGGTGACTGTTGGCTGTGGGATGGACTCATGTTGGAGAAGTTTGTGGAGAACTGTTTCCCATGGGAGAGATCCCATGGTGCAGCAGGGAAACGCCTCCTCTCCCTGAGCAGCAGGAGAAACAACAGGTGATGAACTCACCATAATCCCCATTCCATCTCCCTGCACCACTGGAGGAGGAGGTAGAGCTGGGAAGGTGTCCTAGGTTACAATGTAAGATGTACCCAAAAGTATGTATTATATCACCATCTTTATAAGCTGTTAAAAATAGGTGGGGCAGTGTTCCTTATCTCCTTCATGACTCATCCCTGATAACTCCAGGGGATATCTTCTGTTAATGGGCCATTGAGTCTCACTGCATGACTGATAAAATTACATCATCCCATTGTGAGATGCTCCACCCAGGGAGAGGAACCAAGCATCCCTACCTGGATAGAATAGGAGGTTTGGAATACCACAGTTGGCCTTATGCACTGAATTCCCAGAGGATGAGAGCACCATAACCACCACTGGACCTTCAGAGGAAGAAAAAACCCTTCTACAGGATCACTGCTTCAACAAAACCACATCTACCACTACAAGAGGACTGCTGCAACCATATCATCGGACTGCTACCAACACTCTGACCAACAGGATGTATTCTGACTCTCAGTGTTTCCGTTCTATTGCATTTATTTTAATTTTCCTATTGAATTGTATTTCTGACTTGGGATCTCCCACTGATTTGCTTGCAAACTAGCACATATTTTGGCACTCAGTGCAGGACTTGAGCTCTGAAAAAAGCCAGAATTACAATTTTGTATTACAGAAGCCACCTATTCACCATGATGCTCAACATGTTTATATGGGTACTGTACCTTGCTCTCTATATTTTTCTGCACATGGGAAACTATTTTATAATTGTAATGTTCCATGTGAGACCAGGGAATTGTATGAAAATTCCTTCATTGGTTTATAATGTCTCTTGCATGATAAACTCCTGTACTGGTTTTCAGCTTGCCTACTCGAGGTTCTGGCCAAATGCCAGCACACCTAGCAAAATTTACCTGATGTTTGCTGTGAGATGAGGATTAGGAGTAGGCAAAGCAAGCTCTAACTTTATAGAATATAAAGAAAGTTTATTAATATACCTAAGACAAAGGAAAAAAACAAGAAAAAACCAGAACAAACTCCTCAGACCACCCCTCTTTCCCCCACCTCTCCATTTCTTTCTCCCTGACAACACATAAAAGACAACACTTCGACCTCCAGTCAGTTTACCACCACTGAAATAGCTCTTGTTTCAGTTCATTTAGGGAGAGAAGTCTCTTTTGTTTATACCACGGATTTTCTGTAAGAAAAATACAGTTTTTATGGGTCTTCTGCCTCACCATCAGCCGCTGCCCGGAAGAAAGATCTGCTTAATGGTGGATTGCCCCCCCCCCCAACCAGTAGCCTTCCCACAGCCACTAGGGTAGGTCATGAACAGTCCATGGGGTGCCTTTTTAAGGATGCACAGTTCAATTGCAGCAACAAAGAAAATCCCTTCTTCTGTGCTGAGCAACAAAGGTTCTCCTGACAACACAAGTTCTCTGGCATTCCCCCGGGACCAGGGCTCGGGGTCACATACAGCCTCTCCTCTGTCTTGGTTCAAGTTTAACATCAGGCTGTACTTATTTCAACACTTACTTGTCTTTACCCAGGTGTTTCAGTTCACTGGCTGCAATTAAAACCTCACATCCCCCCTTTGGACTATGTCTTCATATATTACAGGGAATTTATTAGCTCAGTCCCCAACCATGGTTCTACAAAAGAATTTTCATCTTCACTCTCGAAGCACTTCACATGCACCTCCCTCTAGGCATCGGTCCTGCTTTCCTCACTGACTGTAAAATCTCTATGCTGCATTTATGTATATGTCCTAACTCGTTCCTCTCTCTGTGCAAGGAAGGATGGGTGTTTGTTGTGGTGGTGCTTGAGGTCCCGAAGGGCTCGGTCCCCCCTGAGAAGCTGTGGAATAAAGGTGCCCAAGTTTAAAGTGTCCCCTGGGGAGGAGACACAGGTGGTTTTGCCCCGCAAGAGGGCTGAGTTTCTCAGGGGTGGTTCCCTTTTCCTCCATTAGTTTAATGTCTTGGGTTAGGCTAGAGGGGTCAAAATCTAGGAAGTGATCTGTGCTGCAGGAAGGAATAGAACTTCCTTCCTGTGAGAGAGAGCCAATGATCAGGTAGTTTAAAAGATTGATATGTAAGTGAACCTATTAAAAAGTTGGTTTGCCTTCGAAGAAAAAACCATATATAAGCAGAGACTCTCTGAAACTCTTCCTCTTTGGACTTGCTGCTGCTGTGTAGAGAGGAGCAGCTCCTGCTTCTCTCGCTGGTAAGGCCCAAGCCCTCCCCCCCCCTCCTTCCAAAGGGGTGGAGGGGGGAAGGGAAGTTTGGATTGGCCGTGCCACTGCAGCTGGGCATGGGGGAGGAACGGCTGGAATCTTTAGTAGATACAGCTCAGCCAGTGTGCCAGCTACACGAGAGGGAGAGCCAGGCCCCTGATCCGGACCAGGCATGGACCGGGCCAGACTCCATCCAGCTCGGGCCTGTTCAAACAGCCCGGCAAAGAGCACGTGATCTTCACACTGCCAGAGAGAGAGAGAGACAGAGATTAACTCTCTCCATGCCTGGACTAAACTCACAGACACCCATCCTTCCTCACAGAGAAAAGAACGAGTGAGGACATCGACATAGTGCAGCGCAGAGACTTTACAGTCAGTGAGGAAAGCAGAACTGATACTTAGAAAGAAGTGCATGAGAAGTGCTTCAAGAGTGAAGCTGAAAACTCTTTTAGAGAACCATGGTTGGGGACTGAGCTAATAAATTCTCTGTAATATATGAAGATATAGTCCAAAGGGGGATGTGAGGCTCTTATTGCAGCCAATGAACTGAAATACCTAAGTACAGACAAGTAAGTGTTGAAAAAGTACAGCCTGATGAGAAACTAGAACCAAGAGAGAGGAGAGGCTGTGACCCAGAGCCCTGGTCCCGGGGAGAATGCCAGAGAACCTGAGTTGTCAGGAGAACCTGTGTTGCTAAGCACAGAAGAAGGGATTTTCTTTGTTGCTGCAATTGAACTGGGCATCCTTAAAACAGGTACCCTGTGGACTGTTCATAACCCACCATAGTGGCTGTGGGAAGGCTACTGGTGTGGGAGGGATCCACCATTAAGCTGGACTTTGCTCCGGGCGGTGGCTAACGGTGAGGCAGAAAACCCATAAAAAGCTGTATTTTTCTTACAGAAAATCCATAGTGTAAGCAAAAGAAACTTCTCTCCCTAAATGAACTGGAACAAGAGCTGTTTCTGAGGTGGTAAACTGACTGGAGGTCAAAGTGTTGTCTTTTGTATGTTGTCAGGGAGAATGAAATGGAGAGGTGAGGGAAGGAGGGGTGGTCTGAAGAGTTTGTTCTGGTTTTTTTTTCTTAGGTTTTTTTTTCTTTTCCCTTTGTCTTAGGCATAGTGGTAGTTTGAAAGCAAATCAGTGAGAGGCTCAAAGTCAGAACTACAATTTAATAGGAAAAATGTAGTAATACAAAAAAAGAAATAAAAAAAGAAACCACTGACAGAGTCAGAATACAACCTGACACCCTGTCGGTCAGGGTGTTGGTAGTAGTCCACTTAGAAGGTGGTTGCAGTCCTCTGGGAGTGATAGATGCGGTTCTGTTGAAGCAATGATCCTGAGAAAGGTGTAGCTCTCCTCTGAAGGTCCAGTGGTGGTGTAGAAGGGTCTGGTCTTCCTCTGGGAATCCCGTGGGAAAAGCTGCCTATAGTGCTTCAAATCTCAGTTTATATGCAGATCGGGATACATCGGTTCCTCCCCCTGGGCGGGGCATCTCACAATGGGATGATGAGCCACTATCTGCAATGTTTGGGGTGAGTGAAGTGCCCATCCGGCCCCAACGACTGGCCCATTAGCAAACCATTCTGCAGCCATCAGGAACACTGCCACGCCTGGCCCTAACGACCGGCCTATTAGCAAACCATTCTGCGGCCATCAGGAACACTGCCACGCCCGGCCCCCAGCATCCCACGAAGATGGTGATAGAATACATACCATTGTAACCTAAGACATTATCCACCCCTTATTCTATCACCATCTATGTGATACCCGAACCAGTACTCCCCTTTATACATATATATACATATACAATGAAACTTTACACACAGTTCTCACTTAAAATTAAGTTTCCTTGTGGTACACAATGGGTTTCCCCATCTTTCTGCATTACCCACCAAGTGTAACCAGGTCCTTGAGCAAAAACAACCCCGCGGATAGGTTTGCCTTTGTCTGAGGTGGGACTAATCCAAACAGTCTTTCCTAAAATACCTCTCATGTGTACCACAGGGACTCTGTCTCCGTCCACTGTGTGCAAGGGTTCAGACTGGGCAGGACCAGCTCGATTGATGGAGCCTCGTGTGTTGACCATCCAGGTGGCTTTTGCTGAGTTCACTTCCCAATTTTTGAAGGTCCCCCTGCCAAGTGCCTTCAGGGTGGTCTTAAGTAGTCCGTTGCACCATCCAACTTTCCTGGCAGCTGGTGCATGATAAGGGATATGATATATCCACTCGATGCCATGTTCTCTGGCCCAGCTGTTTATAAGGCTATTTTTGAAATGGGTCCCATTGTCCGACTCAATTCTCTCAGGGGTGCCATGTCTCCACAAGACTTGCTTTTCCAGGCCTAAGATGGTGTTTCGGGTGGTAGCATGAGGCACAGCGTAGGTCTCCAACCATCCAGTGGTTGCTTCCACCATGGTCAGCACGTAGCGCTTGCCTTGGCGGGTTTGGGGAAGGGTGATGTAGTCAATTTGCCAGGCTTCCCCATACCTATACTTTGACCATCATCCACCGTACCACAGAGGCTTCACCCGCTTGGCCTACTTGATCATAACGCAGGTCTCGCAGCCATGGATGACCTGTGAGATGCTGTCCATTGTCAAGTCCACCCCTCGGTCACGAGCCCATCGGTACGTTGCATCTCGTCCCTGATGACCAGAGGCATCATGGGCCCAACGAGCTAGAAATAATTCTCCCTTGTGCTGCCAGTCCAGATCCACCTGTGATACTCTCAGTTTGGCAGCTTGGTCCACCTGCTCATTGTTACGATGCTCTTCATTGGCCCGACTCTTGGGTACATGTGCATCCACACGTCGAACCTTCACAGTCAGCCTCTCTACACGGGTAGCGATGTCCTGCCAAATCTCAGCGGCCCAGATGGGTTTCCCTCTGCGCTGCCAGTTGGCCTTTCTCCAGTGATTCAACCAACCCCAAAAAGCGTTAACTACCATCCAGGAGTCAGTGTAGAGATAGAGCTGAGGCCCCTTCTCTCGCTCAGCAATATCCAAAGCCAGCTGGACGGCTTTAAGCTCTGCGACCTGACTCGATCCACCTTCTCCCTCAGTAGCTTGTGCAACTCGTCGTGTGGGGCTCCATACAGCAGCTTTCCACTTCCGGTTAGCACCCACAATTCGGCAGGAACCATCAGTGAAGAGGGCATATCGTCTTTCACTCTTCAGTAGCTCGTTATATGGTGGGGCTTCCTCAGCACGTGTCACTTGCCCCTCCTCTTCTTCAGAAGATAATCCAAAAGTCTCACCTTCAGGCCAGTTTGTTATAATTTCCAGAATTCCAGGGTGATTAGGGTTTCCTATCCGGGCTCGCTGTGTGATCAGTGCAATCCACTTGCTCCATGTGGCGTCGGTGGCGTGATGTGTGGAAGGAACCTTTCCCTTGAACATCCAACCCAGCACTGGTAGTCGGGGTGCCAGAAGCAGCTGTGCTTCGGTGCCAATTACTTCCGAGGCAGCTCGAACTCCTTCATAAGCCGCAAGAATCTCTTTCTCGGTTGGGGTATAGCTGGCCTCAGATCCTTTGTATCCCCGACTCCAGAACCGAAGCGGTCGTCCTCGAGCCTCTTCAGGTCCCTTCTGCCACAGGCTCCAGGATGGACCATTCTCCCCGGCCGCAGTGTAGAGTACATTTTTCACATCCTGTCCTGTTCTGACTGGCGCAAGGGCTACTGCATGGGCAATCTCCTGCTTAATTTGTTCGAATGCTTGTTGTTGCTCAGGACCCCACTGGAAATCATTTCTTTTTTGTGTCACGAGGTAAAGAGGGCTTACAATTGTGCTGTATTCTGGGATATGCATTCTCCAAAACCCGACAGCTCCTAGAAAAGCCTGGGTTTCCTTCTTGTTCGTAGGTGGGGACATAGCAGTGATCTTGTTGACTACTTCTGTCGGGATCTGGCGACGTCCATCTTGCCACTTGACTCCTAAGAACTGGATTTCTTGAGCGGGTCCCTTAACCTTACTTCGCTTGATGGCAAAACCAGCTCTTAGGAGAATCTGGATGATCTTCTTTCCTTTCTCAAAGACTTCCTCTGCTGTGTTCCCCCATACGATAATGTCGTCGATGTACTGCAAATGTTCTGGAGCCTCACCCTTTTCCAGTGCAGCCTGGATCAGGCCATGGCAGATGGTGGGGCTGTGCTTCCACCCCTGGGGGAGTCTGTTCCAGGTGTACTGCACGCCCCTCCAGGTGAAAGCAAACTGAGGCCTGCACTCTGCTGCCAGAGGAATGGAGAAAAAGGCATTGGCAATATCGATGGTCGCGTACCACTTTGCTGCCTTGGATTCCAGTTCATACTGAAGTTCCAACATGTCTGGCACAGCAGCACTCAGTGGTGGTGTGACCTCATTCAGGCCACGATAATCCACTGTCAGTCTCCATTCTCCACTGGACTTACGCACTGGCCATATAGGGCTGTTAAAGGGTGAATGAGCTTTGCTGACCACCCCTTGGCTCTCCAATTTACAAATTATCTCATGGATGGGAACCACAGAGTCTCTGTCTGTGAGGTACTGCCGTCGGTGCACTGTCGCTGTGGCGATTGGTACCTGCTGTTCTTCAACTTCTAGCAGTCCCACAGCAGAGGGGTCATCTGAGAGACCAGGCAAGGTATTTAGCTGTTGGATGTCTTCTGTTTCTACAGCGGCTATCCCGAAAGCCCAACGATGTCCTTTAGGGTCTTTGAAATACCCATTTCCAAGATAGTCTATGCCCAGGATGCATGGGGCCTCTGGGCCGGTCACGATGGGGTGTTTCTGCCACTCATTCCCAGTTAAACTCACTTCAGCTTCCAATACAGTCAGCTGCTGGGATCCTCCTGTCACCCCAGAAATAGAAATAGATTCTGTTCCCACGTACCTTGATGGCATCAGGGTACCTTGAGCGCCGGTGTCAACCAAAGCCGTGTATCTTTGTGGGTCAGATGTGCCAGGCCATCGGATCCACACAGTCCAATAGATTCGATTGTCCCTTTCCTCTACCTGGCTAGAGGCAGGGCCCTTCTATTCCTGATCGTGGTACAGGTTGCTCTCTTCCTGTAAATATGTTCTTGAGGTCCCTTCAAGAGGATCAGTCATACCATCATACCTATACTGTTCTGAGTTCTGTCCACAAGAGACCGGAGCAGCGTTGACTCAAGGTGGGCTCCTTGTGATAGCTGTTCCTCTTTTTTATTCATGTACCTGGGCTGCTAAGGAGGAGGTGAGTTTTCTATCCCACTTCCTCATGTCTTCTCCATGCTCCTGAAGAAAAAAACAGAGGTTACCTTGTGGAGTATATCCTCTCTCTTTGGCTGTGGGACGTCTGCTTCTAATGGCAGAGACTCTTGTTGGTTCTGAAGAGATGTGGTAAATTTTTTCTTTAAGCTCCTTCCTCACTTTCTCTTCCAAGCTCAGGACGTGCTCAGCCAGCTTTGTTTCCACGGATGAGACATGGGTGCGTAACGGGGCAGTGACAGTGCCCTCGTAAATTCTTAGCTTGTTGACCAGTGCTTCCACCTTCTTCTCTCCTTCCCTCCCTTGCAGTGGTGCTAGGTAACGGGAGTATATCTCTGGTCCAAGCCGTGCGAATCTCAGTCACATCTGTGATGTGCATTGGACATCATCTGGGTTCTTAGGGAATCTCTCATCTTCTGAGAAAATGATCTCCAGCACAGCCAGTTCTCTCAGGCATCGGATACCTTGTTCCATTGTGCTCCATTTTCCTTGGTGCACCTGGAGGTCTTCTTTACAAAGGTATCTGTCTTTTACGCTTGCCAGCAGTCGCCGCCAGAGGCTGAGAGTTTCTTGGGTTTTCCCGATCCCCTGGTCAATGACCACATCCTGGGTCAGGGATCCAAGTTGCCTGGCCTCACTTCCATCTAGCATGGTGTCATTGGCTGCAGCGTCCCAGATGCGAAGAAGCCAGGTCAGGATGGATTCATTTGTCTGGCGGGTGAACTCCCTCCGTAGGTCACGCAGCTCACCCAGGGATAAAGAGCGAGTGATGATCTCTGGCTCCGTCTCTTCTGCTTGGTGCGAAAGTCCAGCCTCCTCCTCATCTGTCACTGTGCGGGCTGATTTGCTCCTGGTTTTCTTTTTCTGAAGGGGGGCAACTGCTACTGGCTTAGGCTGTTCTGGCTTGGTGATGGCTTGTGTGGAGACGCTGTCGTTTCTTTCAGTCTCTTTTTCCTCTATGACAGTTTGTTTAGATACGGTGCCTGTTGTTCTGCTGCTTTTCTTGTCCTCATGCTGAGGATACTGTGCCACATTGAGCATTGTTCTGACTCTAAGCATGGTGTACACAGTGCAGGCTGTACAAAGAAGACAAAGCAGAACTGACATCAAGATTATACCATCTTTGACATCCAAAGGGAACTCAATATTTTCAAAAACTGTTGTGTCAGGTCTGAAAGGCTGAAAGAAACCATTCTCTACTCTTTCCCCTAGGGGCTGGGTGCGATTGTTGAGGAGGCCCCAGATGTAACAGCCCATACCAGGACAAGCAAACAAAATTGAGTATATATTCCGAATGGTGTTCATTGCCTCGGAGGTTATCATGCAATAGACATAGTAAACTAGTAAAGCAATTTTTATATGATACCCCGGCCTACACAGGAGCATTACCACAGGCAGGTAATTCCCTGTCTGCGGAAATATATACAGAGCAAGGTACAGGACACATGTAAGTATGTTGAGTATCATGGTGAATAGGTGGCTTCTAGAACACAAAATTGTAATTCTGACTTTCCTCAGGGCCTGGCCTCACGTTTGAGCGCCAAAAAATGTGGTAGTTTGAAAGCAAATCAGTGAGAGGCTCAAAGTCAGAACTACAATTTAATAGGAAAAATGTAGTAATACAAAAAAAGAAATAAAAAAAGAAACCACTGACAGAGTCAGAATACAACCTGACACCCTGTCGGTCAGGGTGTTAGTAGTAGTCCACTTAGAAGGTGGTTGCAGTCCTCTGGGAGTGATAGATGCGGTTCTGTTGAAGCAATGATCCTGAGAAAGGTGTAGTTCTCCTCTGAAGGTCCAGTGGTGGTGTAGAAGGGTCTGGTCTTCCTCTGGGAATCCCGTGGGAAAAGCTGCCTATAGTGCTTCAAATCTCAGTTTATATGCAGATCGGGATACATCGGTTCCTCCCCCTGGGCGGGGCATCTCACAATGGGATGATGAGCCACTATCGGCAATGTTTGGGGTGAGTAAAATTCCCATCCGGCCCCAACGACTGGCCCATTAGCAAACCATTCTGCAGCCATCAGGAACACTGCCACGCCTGGCCCTAACGACCGGCCTATTAGCAAACCATTCTGCGGCCATCAGGAACACTGCCATGCCCGGCCCCCAGCATCCCACGAAGATGGTGATAGAATACATACCATTGTAACCTAAGACAGGTATATTAATACAACTTCTTTATACTTTATAAAGTTTAAGCCTGCTTTGCCTACTCCTAATCCTCAGCTCACAACAAGCAATCAAGTAAATATAAGTAAGTGTGCTAGCATTTCACCCCAAACCTGAATAAGCAAACTGAAACCACTACATTCAAGTACCTGCCACTCTCCTGTCAATCATTCTTGTGTTCTAGAAAGTTCTGCTCCATTCAGTAGTTGATTGTACCCCTTGGTTTTCTGTTACCTCCTCTCCTCCCCTCTCTATCCCCCATTGGTCCTGGTCCTCTGGTCCCTCCCTGGTTCCTCCCTACTAGTGTTTGATGATTGGATAATGCCCTCACAATAAAAGTCTGTGCTCTGAGCTGTTCGGGGTCTTCTGATCCTAGACGCCCAGAGCGCAGTTGGATCCCACGCCTCTGCATCTCTATTACTCTAGCCAGAAGATCCCTCCCTATCCCTCCGGCCTCTATAGAGATAACTTGCTCTCTAAGAGCTATCTGCGGCTGGGAACGCATCGATTCCCGCGGCAGCGAACCGGTGCTCCGGCGGTCAGGGACGCTGACTGCAGACGCCGACGGGTCGCTAACCAAAGACCCTGGGGCTAGCTGTCCAGCCCGAACACCGGCGACCGCGGCAGTTTGTAAGTTTAGTCCAGGCGTGGATAGAGTTAATCTCTCTCTCTCTCTGTCTCTCTCCAGCGTTGTGACGATCATGTGGTCCCTGCCGGGCTGTTTGAACAGGTCTGAGCTGGATGGCAGAAGCTCTCAGAGTCTCTGTGGCCTGGCTCCGCAAAGCTGGCTCGGCCTGGTAGGGCCGGACAGGCCCAGGGTGACAGGGCAGGGCCTGGCCTGACCTGGGCTGGATGTAGTCTGGCCCGGTCCTTGCCTGGCCCGGAGCAGGGGCCTGGCCCTGTCTAGTGTAGCTGACATGTTGGCTGAACTGTATCTGCCAAAAATTCCATCTGGTTCCTCCCCCATGCCCAGCTGCAGCTGCACAGCCACCCTAAACCTCCCTTCCCCCCTGCTCCCTCCTTTGGAAGGAAGGGAGGGGGACAGGGCCTTACCTGGGAGAGAAGCAGGGAGGTGCTCCTCTCTACACAGCAGCAGGCCAAAAGAGGAAGAGGCTCAGAGGGTCTCTGCTTATATATGTTTTTTTTCTCGAAGGCGGATGAACTTTTTAATTGGTTCACCTACACCTCAGTCTTTAAAACTACCTAGCTACTGGCTCTCTCTCCCAGGAAGGAAGTTATATCACTTCTTGCAGCATAGGTCACTTCCTAGATTTTGACCCCTCCTGACTAACCCAGGACACCTCTGAGGCAATGAACATAATTCGGAATATATACTCAGTTTTGTTTGCTTGCCCTGGTCTAGGCTGCTATGTCTGGGGCCTCCTCAACAATCCCACCCAGTCCCTAGGGGTAAGAGCAAAGAATGTTTTTTTCCAGCCTTTCCGCCCAGACACAGCAGTTTTTGAAAATATTGAGTTCTCTCTAGATGTCAAGGATGGCATTATCTTGTTCTTAGTTCTCCTTTGTATGGCCTGCACCATATACACCATGCTTAGAAACAACAATACTTGGTGTGTTACAGCATCTTCTGGAAGAGAAGAAAAGAAGCAAGTCAGCAGGCACCATGTCTAGGCAACCTGTCACAAAGAGAAAAGGAACCAAAAGACCTGTCAAAGCGCTTCCACACAAACTGTCACCGAGCGAGAACAGCCTAAGCCGGCAGAAGTTGCCCCTGTTCAGAAAAAGAAATCTGAGAGCAAATCAGTCCGCATAGTGACCATTGAGGAGGCGGCCAGAACTTTGCACCCAGCAGAAGAGACGGAGCCAGAGATGATTACTCGCTCTCTATCCTTGGATGACCTGTGTGACCTATGGAGGGAGCTCACCCGTCAGACGAATGAGTCCATCCTGACCAGGCCGCTCCGTATCTGGGACACTGCAACCAACGACATCATTCTGGATGGAAGTGAGGCCCGGCAGCTGGGATCCCTGTCCTGGGATGTGATCATTGACCAGGGGATTGGGAGAACCCAGGAAACTCTCAGCCTCTGGTGGCGACTGCTGGCAAGCGTAAGGGGTAGATACCTTTGTAAAGAAGACCTTCACGTGCACCAAGGAAAAGGGAGCACAATGGAACAAAGTATGCAATTCCTAAGGGAATTGGCTATGCTGGAGATCATTTTCTCAGAAGACGAGATTCCCTAAGAGCCCAGATGGTGTCCAGCGCATGTCACAGATGTGGTTGAGATTCGCACGGCTTGGACCAGAGATATACTCCCATTACCTAGCACCACTGCAAGGGAGGGAAGGAGAGAAGAAGGTGGAAGCACTGGTCAACAAGCTAAGAATTTACGAGGGCACTGTCACTGCCCCGTTACGCACCCATGTCTCATCCGTGGAAACAAAGCTGGCTGAGCACGTCCTGAGCTTGGAAGAGAAAGTGAGGAAGGAGCTTAAAGAAAAAATTTACCACATCTCTTCAGAACCAACAAGAGTCTCTGCCATTAGAAGCAGACGTCCCACAGCCAAAGAGAGAGGATATACTCCACAAGGTAACCTCTGTTTTTTTCTTCAGGAGCATGGAGAAGACATGAGGAAGTGGGATAGAAAACTCACCTCCTCCTTAGCAGCCCAGGTACATGAATTGAAAAGTGGAACATCTACCACTAGAAGCTCATCTAGAGTCAATGCTGCTCTGGTCTTTCATGGACAGTACTTCAGATGGTATAGGAATGATAATATGACTAATTCTCTTGAAGGGACCTCAAGAACATATTTACAGGAGGACCATGACCAGGAATAGAAGGGCCCTGCCTCTAGCCAGGTAGAGGAAAGGGACAATCTAATCTATTGGACTGTGTGGATCTGATGGCCTGACACGTCTGACCCACAAAGATATACGGCTTTGGTTGGCACTGGCACTCAATGTACCCTGATGCCATCAAGGTATGTGGGAGTGGAATCTATTTCTATTTCTGGGGTGACAGGAGGATCCCAGCAGCTGACTGTACTGGACGCTGAAGTGAGTTTAACTAGGAACGAGTGGCAGAAACACCCCATCATGACTGGCCCAGAGGCCCCATGCATCCTGGGCATAGACTATCTCAGAAATGGATATTTCAAAGACCCAGAAGGACATTGTTGGGCTTTCGGGATAGCTGCTGTAGAGACAGAAAACTTTGGACAACTTAATACCTTGCCTGGTCTCTCAGACAACCCATCTGCTGTGGGACTGCTGGAAGTTGAAGAACAACAGGTACCAATCGCCATAGCAACAGTACACCATTGGCAATACCACACCTACAGAGACTCTATGATTCCCATTCATCAGATGATTTGTAAACTGGAGACCCAAGGGGTGATCAGCAAGGCTCATTCACCCTTTAACAGCCCTATATGGCCAGTGTGTAAGTCCAGGGGAGAATGGAGGCTGAGGGTGGATTACCATGGCCTGAATGAAGTCATGCCACCACTGAGTGCTGCTGTGCCGGACATGCTGGAGCTTCTGTACTAGCTGGAATCCAAGGCAGCAAAGTGGTACGAGACCATCAATATTGCCAGTGCCTTTTTCTCCATTCCTTTGGCAGCAGAGTGCAGGCCTCAGTTTGCTTTCACCTGGACGGGCGTGTACTACACCTGGAACTGGCTGGCCCAGGGGTGGAAGCACAGTCCCACCATTTGCCATGGACTGACCCAGACTACACTGAAAAAAGGCGAGGCTCCGGAACATTTGCATTATATCCATGACATAATGTCTCAGTTTGAGACAAATAGGAGGAAAAGTCCTGAAATGAATGTGTCCTCTAAAGAAAGGTAGATTTTGGCAGCCCCCCCCCCCCCCCGCCAGCTGAGGTTCTTGCATGTGTTGGGCCACTGGTTTCTCCCCCCCACTTCCCTGGGCCGAGCTTAAAGCTACAGGACCCATGTCAGGGCATAAAGCAGATAATAGGGGATACAGTATCATAAAGTCACCCCAGGACACATAATCGTATGGGGAAACACAGCAGGGTAAGTCTTTGAGAAAGGAGAAAAGATTATCCAGATTCTCCTGAGAGCTGGTTTTGCGAGGTAAGGTTAAGAGACTTGCTCAAGAAATTCAGTTTCTTGGAGTCAACTGGCAAGATGGACATCGCCAGATCCCAACAGAAGTAATCAACAAGATCACTGCTATGTCCCCACTTACCAACAAGAAGGAAACCCAGGCTTTTCTAGGAGCTGTGGGCTTTTGGAGGATGCATCTCCTGGAACACAGCATGATTGTAAGCCCACTTTATTTTCTGACATGGAAGAGTAATTATTTCCAGTGGGGCACTGAGCAACAACAAGTGTTCGATCAAAATTAAACAGGAGATTGTTCATGCAGTAGCCCTTCGGCCAGTCAGAATGGGGCAGGATATGAAGAATATGCTCTACACTGTGGCTGGGAAGAATGGTCCTGCCTGGAGTCTGTGGCAGAAGGGACCTGGAGAGACTCGAGGATGACCGCTCGGGTTCTACAGTCGGGGATACAAAGGATCTGAGGCCAGCTATACCCCAACCGAGAAAGAGATTCTTGCGGGTTATGAAGGGGTTCGAGCTGCCTCGGAAGTAATTGGCACCAAGCGCAGCTGCTTCTGGCATCCTGACAAACAGTGCTGGGTTGGATGTTCAAGGGAAGGTTCCTTCCACACATCATGCCACGTGGAGCAAGTGGATCACGCTGATCACACAGGGAGCCCAGATAAGACATCCTAACCACCCTGGGATTCTGGAGATTATAACAAACTGGCCTGAAGGTGAGACACTTGGATTATCTTCTGAAGAAGAGGAGCAAGTGTCCCATGCCGAGGAAGCCCCACCACATAACAAGCTACCGGAGAGTGAAAGAAGATATGCCCTCTTCACTGATGGTTCCTGCTGAATTGTAAGTGCTAACTGGAAATGGAAAGCTGCTGTATGGAGCCCCACATGACGAGTTGCACAAGCTACCGAGGGAAAAAATGGATCGAGTCAGGTCGCAGAGCTTAAAGCTGTCCAGCTGGCTTTGGAAATTGCTGAATGAGAGAAGTGGCTGAGGCTCTATCTCTACACCTACTCGTGGATGGTAGCTAATGCTCTGTGGGGATGGTTGGATTGCTGGAGAAAGGCCAACTGGCAGCGCAGAGGGAAACCCATCTGGGCAGCTGAGATTTGGCAGAAAATTGACACTCGGCTAGAGAGACTGACCATGAAGGTTCAACATGTGGATACACGCGTACCCAAGAGTCGGGCTAATGAAGAGCATTGTAACAACGAGTAGGTAGATCGAGCTGCCAAACTGAGAGTATCACAGGTGGATCTGGACTGGCAGCACAAGGGAGAATTATTTCTTGCTTGTTGGGCCCATGATGCCTCTGGTTATCAGGGATGAGATGCAACGTACCGATGAGCTCGTGACTGAGGGGTGGACTTGACCATGGACAGTATCTCACAGGTCATCCACAGCTGCGAGACATGCGCTGCAATCAAACAAGCCAAGTGGGTGAAGCCCCTGTGGTATGGTGGATGATGGTCAAAGTATAGGTATGGGGAAGCCTGGCAAACTGACTACATCACCCTTCCCCAAACCCGCCAAGGCAAGCGCTATGTGTTGACCATGGTGGAAGCCACCACTGGATGGTTGGAGACCTACCCTGTGCCTCACGCTACTGCCTGGAACACCATCTTGGGCCTGGAAAAGCAGGTCCTGTGGAGACATGGCATCCCTGAGAGAATTGAGTCAGACGATGTTGGGTTACACTATGTGTGTGATAGAGGAGCAGGCTTGAAGGCCAGAATGAGCCTCTTTCCTAGACCCAGAGGGGACTCTGGGACCCATGGAAGTCCATCCAGGTCACCAAGGATGGGCTAGGAGAGAATTGTGGGTTCATAGACTGTTAGACTTATTAGGTATGAGGATTACTGTTTGTGACCTTATGAGGCATTGTTTACTGGTTACCATGTGTCGTGGTTTTAGTTTGCTTATTTAGGTTTGTGGCTAAATGCCAGCACACTTACCTAAATTTACTTGATTGCTTGTTGTGAGATAAGGATTAGGAGCAGGCAAAGCAGGCTCAAACTTTATAAAGTACAAAGAAGTTTTATTAATATATCTAAGACAAAGGGAAAAAAGGAAAAACAACTCAAGAAAAAAACCAGAACAAACTCCCCAGACCACCCCTCCTTCCCCACCTCTCCATTTCATTTTCCCTGACAACATACAAAAGACAACACCTTGACCTCCAGTCAGTTTACCACCTCAGAAACAGCTCTTGTTCCAGTTCATTTAGGGAGAGAAGTTTCTTTTGCTTACACCATGGATTTTCTGTAAGAAAAATACAGTTTTTATGGGTCTTCTGCCTCACCATTAGCCGCCGCCCAGAGCAAAGTCCAGCTTAATGGTGGATTCTCCACATCAGCAGCCTTCCACAGCCCACTTGGGTGGTTATGACAGTCCACAGGGTACCTGTTTTAAGGATGCCAGTTCAATTGCAAGCAACAAGAAAATCCCTTTCTTCTTGCTTGCAACACGGTTTCTGACAACTCAGGTTCTGGGATTCTCCCGCGCGGACCAGGGGCTCTGGGTCACAAGCCTCCTCTCTCTCTTGGTTCTAGTTTCTCACACTCAGGCTGTACTTTTTCCAACCTTACTTGTCTGTACTTTAGGTATTTCAGTTCATCTGGCTGCAATAAGACCTCAACATCCCCCCTTGGACTATATCTCATATATAAGAGAATTTATTAGCTCAGTCCCCAACCATGGTTCTCCAAAAGAGTTTTCAGCTTCACTCTTGAAGCAACTTCCCATGCACCTCCCTCTAGGTATCAGTTCTGCTTTCCTCACTGACTGTAAAGTCTCTGCGCTGTACTATGTAGATGTCTTCACTCGTTCCTCTCTCTGCGAGGAAGGATGGGTGTCTGTGAGTTTAGTCCAGGCATGGAGAGAGTTAATCTCTGTCTCTCTCTCTCCGGCAGTGTGAGGATCACGTGCTCTTTGCCGGGTTGTTTGAACAGGTCCGAGCTGGATGCCAGACGCTCTCAAGAGTCTCTGCCCGGCTCTGCGGAGCTGGCTTGGCCTGCTGGGGCCATCTGGGCCCGGGGTGACAGGGCAGGGCCTGGCCCGAGCTGGATGGAGTCCGGCCCGGTCCTTGCCTGGCCCGGCTCTCCCTCTTGTGTAGCTGACACACCGGCTGAGCTGGATTTGCTGAAAATTCCAATCGTTTCCTCCCCCATGCCTGCCCGGCTGCAGCGGCACGGCTGCCGTAAAAACCTCCCTTCCCCCCCCATCCCTCCTTTGGGGGGGGGGGCGGGGGGGAAAGCGCTTGGGCCTCACCAGTGAGAGAAGCAGGAGCTGCTCCTCTCTACACAGCAGCAGCAGGTCCAAAGAGAAAGAGCGTCAGAAAGTCTCTGCTTATATATGGTTTTTTCCTTGAAGGCGGACCAACTTTTTAATTGGTTTACCTACCTATCAATTCTTAAAACTACCTGATTATTGGCTCTCTCTCTCGCAGGAAGGAAGTTGTATTCCTTCCTGCATTCCTGCAGCACAGATCACTTCCTAGATTTTAACCCCTCTGGCCTAACCCAGGACACCATGAAAGGTAAAAACTGTAGAATAACCCAGGTGATTGGGAACACTGTGGTGAACAGCTTCCTGTTTATGTGATGGGTTATCCTGTTTGTGTGATGGTATATAAAGCATTTTCACTATGCAATAAAGGTCTTTGCATGTTGTCATCTTGTGTGAAGTCCATGCCTCTGCTGAATCCCATAGGACGACAGGACTCATTTCAAGAATAGCCTTATAAACATGTGGGCCAGAGAACATGGTAATGAATGGATATATCATATCCCCTTATCATGCACCAGCTGCCAAGAAAGTTGAACGGTACAATGGACTACTTAAGACCACCCTGAAGGCACTTGGTGAGGAGACCTTCAAAAATTGGGAAGTGAATTCAGCAAAGGCTACCTGGATGGCCAATCCCCGAGGGTCCATCAATCGAGCTGGTCCTGCCCAGTCTGAACCCTTGAACACAGTGGATGGAGATAGAGTCCCTGTGGTACATATGAAAGGTATTTTAGGAAAGACTATTTGGATTAGTCCCACCTCAGGCAAAGGCAAACCCATCCATGGGATTGTTTTTGCTCAAGGACCTGGTTATACTTGGTGGGTAATGCAAAAACATGGGGAAACCTGTTGTGTGCCACAAGGAGACCTAACTTTAAGTGAGAACTGTGTGTAAGGTTTCATTGTGTATATATATTTATATTTGCATGTGGGAGACAAGAAATCCTGTTCGCCCCAGCTCAAGAGAGCATTCTGGGAAAGGTTCAGATAACAGCCAGGTACAAAACAGGTCCTGTAACCTGAGATCGGGCTGTATGGCTGGCGTGTGCTTGCCTCGTGCATGAGGCAGTAATTGGTTGGGGAGGTGCATGGACAGCACATGATCAGAGAGCTGATTTGGCACAGGGTCGCATGAACAGTGACACTGCAGGGGCAGGCGGTCAATCAGTGCTTGGTTTGGGTTAAGTTTAGAACATAAATGGCTCAGTTCATTATGTCAGGAAAATTAATCCACAAATACTAGAGATTTATATCCAAAAAGGAGACAGACAAGTCCTGTAACTTTATTCAAGTAAAGGGAGAGGCCATGGGGCATTTCCCCCAGGTCTCTCAAATTTTTGGAGCACGCAGCCTCCCTTTTATCCTAATTTCCCGACCGCATGTCCCTCTCTCTTTCCCCATTGGCTGAGGTACTTGAGGTGTACAGGCTTCCCAAAAATGCCTAATACCTAAGACCCCCTTCTAATGTGTAATCCCCACCCTTTGCCCTTTCCTTGTGTCACTCTGTGGAATTCCTTATGGAATTTATGGTTCTTCCCATTGTTTCTTTCATCTCCCAGTACTCAGTTTTATTTATTGGCATACCCACAGTTTGTTTGTAAAGACAAGTCCTTCATTCCTTTCAGTTACAATAAACAATCTTCTTCAGGACAAGCAAGAAGGTCTGTGTGTCTTTGTTCCCCATTGCTACAAATGGCTGCCCAAATCGGGATGTTTCACAGGCAGTGAAAGACATGGACCCCAACCGTAGCAACTTCTAGTGAATCAGGATCTGGGCTGACCAGGAAAAGTTTGGTAAAGGAACCCAAATGCCTGCCCATCACCTATATCAGGTGAGCAGCAGAAGAATTATGGGAGGAAAAATATCCCTGGAACAGAGGATCCTAGACCTGGTAAGGCGGCTCCTGCATCGGCAAAGTACAGATATCTCCGATGCTAAGCTAAGTGCCTTGCTGGACGGGGTGTCCACGCATGTAAAAGATTTCCCTTCTAGTGGGACTTTTCAATTGGAAGCCTGGTAGGCAGTAGAACAGAAACTTTTTAATATTACCAGGAGTGATGATGCCAATACTAAGAGGCACCTCGCCACGTGGGGGAGCTAATATGGCGGTTCTTAAAGAAAGCCTTGCTAAGGTCTGCTATTTTGTGACTTCGGAGACTGCCCTGAACCCTGAGGTCCGCTCAAACCCACTTGCAACACACCGGACAATTCCGAGGTCAGTCCATCCCCTGCAGCGCTATTTGATCCCTACCAGTTCGACCCTGGACCGAAGAAGGACGTACTGCTGTCAGCTCTCATTACTCTTTGCACCATCTTTGCACAGTCTCCTTGGGTTGGGGCTGCTCCAGCAGCGCTGCAGCTTTTCAGCCCCCCCACTGCCTGCTCCTTCCCTGGTGACAGCAGTGGCCACCCAGGGCATGCTGGCAGGGTGCCAAAAGCAGCAGCTCGTCCATGCATGGGCGGCTCCTTGGCCCGTGGCACCAGGGCCAGCGCAAAAGTGACCAAGAGTTGGGCACCACAGGCTCATGCCTGTTGCCGTGGGCGGTGCAGGAAACACAGCGGTGGCAGGCCAGACCCTACGGGAGCACACTGGAACTGACCAGCGCCGGCGTCCACCAAGCCCAAGCTGTGCCACGGCAGCCATGCCCTGGCACAGCGGCAGGTGAGGGGCAGCCCCACTAGCCCCTTTGTTCTCATACCCAGCCATGGAAAGTGGCAGGGGAGACAGGTGGGCCCAGCGGGGATACCGGGATGCCTTCGCAGTGTGGAAAAGCACCGGGGGGCTAAGCAGAGTTTCATGTTTTTCAAAGTAATAATGAAACTATGTTGCAGAAAATGGAAGAACGTCTTAACACCCTGCTGCCCCCCCTCCTCCCCATAAGACTGGAGCAAGGTCTGGTAGGGAGACTCAGACACGTGCTCTGGGAGGCCCATGCAGAAGAACAACTCCTGCCCTGCTGCCCCCCCTGAGTCCCTGTAACACTGAAGCAAAACCTATGGATCAGGATTTGATAAAGAGGGTAGCAACTTAAGCACATCTGCAATATTTTTCAGCATATCTTGGAAATTGACTGTATAGTACCTTGATAATGCAATAAATGAGTAAATGATAAGTGTTGGCTTTTCGTATTTGCTAGTAATAATAATATACTGTGTAGAAATAGTGTTATGATAAAATATAGTTAAGTAGAAACAAGATTGTAGTAAAATTATAACCTCGAGATAATTGTGATATACTGAAAAACGTAGCCATAAATATATAGCTATAAACATCTTTTGAGTTGATAAATTACAGAGCCAAGGAACCTTAAAAGGGATACAGGAAAATTAAGGGTTAAGAAATAGTTTGGGGAGCTGCTTGCTGGAACACTATGGGCCATCTGCTTGACATTTATCAAGGATTAAAAAATAGTTTGAAGAGCAGCTTGCTGAAACACTATGGGCCACCTGCTTAACATCTATCATGCCTGTTACAGTAAGGTAGGAGGATGAAAGACTATTGTGAAAAGGAAGAAACCGTAACTTGGTTCTTGCTTTCTGGACCCCAAAACTAGCCGAAACTAGCCTTGGATCTTGGACTAAGACCAAGACACCAGAGAACATGCACAAAGGACCAAGGTGAAAAGTTTACCCTGAAGAAGACTGGCCTTACTTCATCTTGGCTCTCACACAAGACCACTACCAAGCAGTCTGAGGTGGAACTGCGCCTGCACAAGCATATGGAAATGACTTTTGAACCCATTATAATACGAAGCGGGGTAAGGTCATGAATATGTATAGGGGTACTGGGAAATTTAATGCATATGTAATACTTTAAGAAATAAATGTAGAAGTAAGAGCAGCTGACGACACCTGTGTCCATAGGGCACACGTCTCAGTGCTGATTAAAATCAATTAAATATATCTACCTCCAAACCTATACGATTTAAGTTTCAGGGTCTCATTCCGTGCAACAAAAGAAACAAAGAAGATAACACCACCAGCCCCAATGCACAGCTCTCAAAGAAGCCTCTTCCTGACACTGTTCAGACACCTGGAGAGGCGCCATTCCAGAAAGAGGGGGGGCAGAGACTAGGGAGAGAGGGGTGTGTGAAGTGTAAATTTTCTTCTGAGCTTAATGAATACGTAACAGCTGAAGAAAGCATTTAACCCATTTGTGAAATGAACAAAAACTGTGCCTCTAGCAAATATGCTATGTGCCCAGCACTGTTTTTGCCTTTGTTCTACTAATAAATGTTCAGTATTATTCTGCTAAAATTTTTTCTGTTCGTGAACCCGTTTTTAACAATTTGGTGATCCCAGTGTGATGCTCAGCCAGGGCTTGCTTTCTTGCTGGGAAGGGGGACACCTCTAACAGCTTTCTGTAGCCCAGGAGGGCAGCGGGCACTGGCAGGCAGTAATCAGAAACACGTCCTAAATTGTAGCACTGAGGCAAAATTTTTTTTTTTTTAGTTGAGCCCCCTTGAAGGGAACCGCGGTGAATCGCCCATAATCCTTGTACGTATGAAGACCCGAACAAGAAAGCAGGATTTTGGTAAATTCTTGTGCGGGGGGTGCAAAGGGGGGACTAAATGGTGTGTGCATGAGATGCGGACTGGACAGCCAGATCTGCGATTTTGGAGCCCTTCTAACTGCATTTCCATCCCCTCACGAGAGGATCAACCGGCGACCGGGCAAAGCAAGGGAAAAAGGCTGAATGAATCCCCCGAAATTATTCCTTGGTGGAGTTTTGAAATAGGGAGTCTCAGGAGTTAAACACCTTGGTAGGAATCTTAGGAGTTAAAACTCATAAGAGCTTGGATTCTTTGTTAAGGGAACAATTTCCTAGATGGTCCACTGGAAAATGTGATTTAAAGCAGGGAGATTTTGGCTCCGTAGTGCAGATTAATTGGAGGTTTGATTTTGAGGTGTTGGGAATAACTATCTCCACCTGTGTGGACAAAAGTGAGCAATCCAGGCTCTTTAGATGAGAAATAGGCCTCTGAACAGGGTCATCCGAAAGACATCTGTGAGAAAGAGAGATGCAAAGAATGTAAATAACCTCCAGGTGTCTCAGGAGAAACTTGGCAGATGAAACTGTTATTGTAGCCTTCTGATATTAACTTAGTGCTCTAATTAGAGTAGAGAAAATATAATGTGAAAACTTTGTGTGAGAAAAACACTGTGTGAACTGCAGAAGAAAAACTTATCATGTAGCTTTATTTTCAGCATACTGTAGAATATAACTATGCTTACTGCCTGAAATAAAAAGGCTTCACTTCGATCACATTTGTATGGCGTGATGTCCCATAATTTTCCCCGCACTGAGGTGTAGTTCCTTTTGTTTGACCTGATAGTATAGATTGACCAGTGACTTTATTACTGGTAATTCAGTGTTATCGGAGGTTCGGTTTTGTTTGGTTTAGGTTTGGCTAGTAGAATAGTTTTCTCTGTTGTGCAGTCCTCTTACCCAAATGGGAGAGAGTCATTTGAGAAGGTAAATAAGAAATTTATAAAGGTGTGTAAGAAGTGGAGTACCAGGTAGGGAATTAAAACAACAACAGAGAAATCAGTGAGGCGCGTGGGGAAGTTTAATTGTTACTACTGTGGTGCTCCTGGACGTTTCAGGAGAAATTGCCCGCGACATGCCGCAGACAGGAAAGCATTTGAAGGAGAGGTGGCATGAGGGTGTCAGGGGCTTTTTATACTGGGGATGGAACATCAAACTGAGTCCTTGATAAAATTAAGAACAGGTCCCCAGGAAGAAGAAATTGAATTCTTAGTAGATACTGAAGCTGATAGATCATATGTGTTGAGGGTTCCCGAGGGTTGTTGTATAGGTTAAAAGGCTATTAATGTAATAGGGGTGAAGGGAGAAAGGTTTAAGGCATCTTTAATCGAGAATGTACAGGTGGAAGGCCCTAACTGATTCACCACTGGAGACTTATTGTTAGTTCCAGGGGTCGGACGGAATTTATTAGGGCGAGATTTGCAATTATTATTAGGTATAGGTGTACTCCCAGAGGAAGGACAAATGAAAGCAAAGGTTTTAACTTCAACTACTGAGGATGACAGTAAAATTGAATCAGAGGTATGGGCATCCAAAATATCTAGGGGAAGGATAGACATGAAGCCAATACAAATAACTAAAGAACATCCATCTCACCCCATAAGGGTCAGGCAATATGCAATTTCCAAGGAGGGAAGGATGGGGCTAAAACCAGTGGTTGACAAACTGCTGCAAGAAGGGACTTTGGAAACCTGTATGTCACCTCACAACACCCTGATTTTACCAGTAAAAAAGGCTGATTAAACATATAGATTAGTTCAGGGTCTAAGAGAGGTTAACAAAAGGACACACACACGGTTCCCTCTCATTTCTAACCCATACACCCTCTTGAATCATATCCCTCCCTGTCACACATGGTACAGTGTGATAGATCTAAAGGATGCGTTTTGGGACTGCCCACTAGCAGAAAATAGCAGGGACTTCTTTGCATTTTAATGGGAAGATCCTGAGACAAGAAGAAAGCAACAATTACAGTGGTCTAGATTGCCTCAGGGGTTTACAGAATCCCCAAACCTGTGTGGACAAGCCCTAGAATCGCTCTTTACATCTTCTGAGCGAAGTGAGGAGATAATTGTTTGACAATATATTGATGATTTATCAATATCAGGATCAGATGAGGAAACCATCCAAGCCACCACAATTAATCTACTGAATTTTCTTGGGAAAAAGGAGTTGCAAGTTTCAAAGAAAAAAACTACAGTTTATGGAACAGGAGGTGAAATACTTAGGACGTTGACTAAGTCAGGGAAGCAAAAAGCTGGATTGCGGAAGGGTACAGGGTATATTATCTCTTCCCCCACCGCAAACCAAAAAGTAAGTTAGAAAGCTAGTGGGATTACTGGGATACAGCAGGCAGTGGATTGAAGAGTATAGCAAAATAGTAAAATTTTTATATGAAAACTGACCGGCGAAGATAATATCTGCTGGACACAGGAAGATGACCAGAGACTAAAAATAGTAAAAGGAAAGCTTTTAAATCTGCCAGATGTAGCCAGGCCCTTTCAGTCATTTGTTGATTCAAATGAAGGAGTAGCCTACAGGGTTCTCACACAGGAGTGGGGAAGGTAGGGGGGGGAGGGGGTGTTCAAGAAGCCTGTAACATTTCTATCTAAATTATTCGATCCTGTGACCAGAAGATGGCCAGTTTGTGTGAAATTGCCCAGTCACTGGTCAGCACAGTCTTGTGATCTGTAAGCCCTTAACAGAGTCCATAGGTTATTAGAAGGAAAACTGGGGATGATCCTTACAGACTCAAAATATGCATATGGAGTGGTACACACCTTTGGGAAAATCTGGGAGGAAAGGGAGTTATTAAATTCAAAGGGAAAGGGATCAGAAATAAAACCCACAACAATTCTGAGGATAGAGAAAGAATTGGAACGAGAGCAGCAACATGAGAAGAAACTTGAAAGAGAGAAACAGTTAACAGCAAAACCTGCAAAGAGGACCTGAAGGCAGCGCATGCAACAACTTGTCTTAGTTGATTTCTGCATTCACTGGAATTAAGGCCGACTTTTCTTGAATTGGGCTATAGCTGTTGCTAACAACAGTCTGCTCTGTGGTATTATAAATTCTGGAATAGTAAAAATAGAGTTGGTTACATTCACATTTTTAATTTCAGTCATTCAAGTCACCTTCTTTTGCAATGCTATGCAGTTTGATATTATTATAATGTAAGTTTATTTTATATATATATGTATATAAAAGGACTAGGTATCATAGTTTTAAGTACCTATCCATTTTTGTTTTCATGTGTTCTTTTGGTGTTTAGAATTCTGAGAGATATTTGATGACTGGCACATGTTTTTCAGACAAAATGCAGAATAATTCTGAAAGTTCAGTTCTCATCACCAGACTTCAGTGGCTGCATTTTCACTGAAACGACTTTGTTTCAGGCAATTGGGATCTGTCTTTGATCATAAATACTGATTTCTTGGACTACCTTAGTTTGATTCATCTCTAATGAACTGAAGACAATACCAGTGTATTTGCCTAAAGGTTCACTTCATTGCAGCAATTTTTTTTGGTCATCAAGTAACTTAAGAACAGCTTTAAAGTAACTTCTGAATAAGTTCCCAGCTGAAATGACTGGCAGGGAGGAAGAAGAACACTAAAGATTGTCCAAATTGATGTGTGCACAATGCAAAGACTATTGGATTAGTGCTTCCACAAACATTTAAGTCAAACCAGGAAACTGTTGCTTCTGTAATGGTTTATTAAGAAGACTTGTGTGGTCTAAGCATATATTGGTGGGATAAGAAGTTGTAATTTCTTCATCTTGTGTGACAAAATAAAACGTAACCAAAACTAGAAATTTCTACTTGATGTAAAATTCAGCCACCTGTAGGAAAACTACTTCATTTATTGTTTTTCCCTTAACAAATGAATCATTTGCAATTTAAGGCTATATAAGAGATTTTTGTTAGTGTCCTCACCCAAATTGCTGATTATTAGTGTGTACTGATGATGAATTTGGAATGGAGGTTGATATCCATTTCTCTGAATGTAATTCCTATCTTGCAGCACTTAGTGTGAACTCCCATTCAAATGAATGTACAAGTTGTCTAGACTAGTAAAAGAGCTTTACATTATTTGTTTCTATAGTCTAAAAAACTAGTTATTTTATATATGTGTTTCTTTTCAAGTATATGTGTTTCCTTTTAAGTAATAATGTAAATGATGTGTTTCAAAGTAAGAGAAAGGGTAAACTATGTAAAGTTTTCCATAAAATATGTGTAGGAAGGTATCACAGGGACACAGAAAATTTTACTTTTTCTTCCGTTTTAGATTACTTACATACTGTACACCTACCTGAACTTTCTGTATTGTAATTTTCTGAACTCCTAAATTCCTGTTCTTAATATTTGTCATCTTTTTCTGTGAGATATGTATTATAACAAGTACCCATCCATCATGCAAGATAAACTGCGATAATGTTTTGGGGCAAGGAGAACAAACTACTTAAAGCAGTCTGAAAATACACTGAAATACTGTTACTGAAACAGTATTAGATTAAAACTTTTCCCAGGTATTTGTCCCTGAAAGCTGATTCATGGCTATTAATTGCCAGTGGATTGTTGGCCTCTGCTGTGGTTTATATGTATTTCTAAGTGAAATGTAAAGAATTTCCACAGTCCATTTTTTTGGAGCAGAATGCGCATAACTAAATGTTGTCTAAATATTTTATTTTGCAATGTAATTTCACAACCAGATTCTGGGAACTAACAATCTCTGCTAAGTGGGAAGTACCTAAGGAGGACTGGGAAAGCACAGTATCCTGGATAATAGAACATCGGCCTAAAAGGCAGCAGGACACTTAGTGCCATTAGCATAAGAATGATGCAAATTCCCAAGGGACCAGAGGGAATCATGACCAACCGAAAGAATCCACATGTATGGATTCCCTGCCCAAAAAAACCCCACTTAAATCATCAAGCATGGGTATTGTGTAAGTGTGTCAAATGCTCCAACAAGTGGTATTGCTCTTCCACAATGAGACATTCCCAGTGTCTGAACTGCCGAAAGCATAAAGAACAAAAGAACCAAGCAGATGCTGTGGTAAAACAAATTTTGTGTGGGTGGGAATTACTGATACCTGAAATATGGGGAATTCCCGAGTGAAGGCAGGAGCAAGAATTACGCTCATGTGCAGTGCAGTTTGCATGGAAATGGAACAAATGGCACAGGGAGAGCAAGACCGGGTTGGCCCCTGCACCTGCCTTAGACATGGTCCGGCCACAAGCAGCAACCTTGGAGGGCAAGAGACGAGGGGGTGCATGCCATACCCAACCTCTGATAATGACCATGGCGATCATAATTATCGCATGTATTCTTACATGGGTAACCACAAGCAATGCAAGCCTGGCAAATCCCTGCTCCAAGTGCAATTCCCTTATATGATGGCAGTGATGAGGCAGCTGTGCCTCTCATCTAACCTGGCACAGGACAATGAATAACAAGCGCTATTATGAAACATCCTTAGAAGCTAGTAATCATGGGAAACTCTCACTATGGTTTGCTGAACTGAAACCTTCAGAGGAACACCAAGATGGATTACTGTTTCCGAAGGGAAAGTATGTTTGTTTTGCTAAAGCAGGAATGCAAGGCATTTCAGGCAGTGGGGGCACACAGGACAGAATTAAAAAGGAACTGATAACAATCAAGCTATACTCGATATTGCTACAAGACTGCTCATGTACCAGTTCAAAGATGAGAAACAACACTAGAAGTCGGTTGGTGGGATAACTTATTAGGGGTAGCATGGTGGAAGAACCCTTTTTTTTGCTGAGTTAGTATTCCTTCCTTGTTTAATCCTCTGTTTTATCAGACTATTCACAAGTGTCGTCGCAATTAAGATCAGAGCAAGTCACTTCTGGAACAGCACAAAGGGTAATGGTACTGAAGAAACAAAACAACCTTTATAATCCTCTCGAAGAAGCCCAATTAATCTGTAGAGATTTCGAACGTAAAAATGAGGCTTAAATAAAGATTGTAACTCGAGCCAACATAATTGACAAGAAATAAAAGGGGGAAACTGTAATAAATGAGTAAATTATAAATTTTGGCTTTTCACATTTGCTAGTAATAATATACTGTGTAGAAATAGTGTTAAGATAAAATATAGTTAAGCAGAAACAAGATTGTAGTAAAAATTGTAACCTCGAGATAATTGTGATATATTGAAAAACGTAGTCGTAAATATATAGCTATAAACGTCTTTTCTGTTCATAAATTACAGAGTCAAAGAATCTTAAAAGAAACAAGGAAGATAACACCACTAGCCCCAATTCAGAGCTCTCAAAGAAGAATCTGCCTGACACTGACCAGATACCTGAAGAGGCGCCATTCTGGTGAGAGGGGTGGGGCAGAGACCAAGGAGAGAGGGGTGCGAGGAGTGAAAATTTTTTCTGAGCTTAATGAATATGTAACAGTTGAAGAACGTATTTAACCCATTTGTGAAATGAATGAAAACCGCGCCTCGAGCAAATATTCTATGCGCCCAGCGCTGTTTTTGCCTTTGTTCTTCTAATAAATATTTAATATTATTCCACTAAAATTTTTGTTCATGAACCCGTTTTTAACAATAGAATACAAGTATCTTTGATGCCTGTCCTGGGTTAGTCAGGAGGGGTCAAAATCTAGGAAGTGACCTATGCTGTAGGAAGTGATATAACTTCCTTCCTGGGAGAGAGAGCCAGTAGCTAGGTTGTTTTAAAGACTGAGGTGTAGGTGAACCAATTAAAAAGTTGATCCGCCTTCGAGAAAAAAAACATATATAAGCAGAGACCCTCTGAGCCTCTTCCTCTTTTGGCCTGCTGCTGTGTAGAGAGGAGCACCTCCCTGCTTCTCTCCCAGGTAAGGCCCCTCCCTTCCTTCCAAAGGAGGGAGCAGGGGGGAAGGGAGGTTTAGGGTGGCTGTGCAGCTGCAGCTGGGCATGGGGGAGGAACCAGATGGAATTTTTGGCAGATACAGTTCAGCCAACATGTCAGCTACACTAGACAGGGCCAGGCCCCTGCTCCGGGCCAGGCAAGGACCGGGCCAGACTACATCCAGCCCAGGTCAGGCCAGGCCCTGCCCTGTCACCCTGGGCCTGTCCGGCCCTACCAGGCCGAGCCAGCTTTGTGGAGCCAGGCCACAGAGACTCTGAGAGCTTCTGCCATCCAGCTCGGACCTGTTCAAACAGCCCGGCAGGGACCACATGATCATCACAATGCCGGAGAGAGAGAGAGATTAACTCTATCCACACCCAGACTAAATTTGCAGACAGCCATCCTTCCTTGCCCAGAGAGAGGAACGAGTGGGGAAATCTACATAAATGCAGCATAGAGACTTTACAGTCAGTGAGGAAAGCAGAACCGATGCCTAGAGGGAGGTGCATGTGAAGTGCTTCGAGAGTGAAGCTGAAAATTCTTTTGGAGAACCATGGTTGGGGACTGAGCTAATAAATTCCCTGTAATATATGAAGACATAGTCCAAAGGGGGGGATGTGAGGTTCTTATTGCAGCCAGTGAACTGAAACACCTGGGTAAAGACAAGTAAGTGTTGAAATAAGTACGGCCTGATGAGAAACTTGAACCAAGACAGAGGAGAGGCTGTATGTGACCCCGAGCCCTGGTCCCGGGGGAATGCCAGAGAACTTGTGTTGTCAGGAGAACCTTTGTTGCTCAGCACAGAAGAAGGGATTTTCTTTGTTGCTGCAATTGAACTGTGCATCCTTAAAAAGGCACCCCATGGACTGTTCATGACCTACCCTAGTGGCTGTGGGAAGGCTACTGGTGGGGGGGGGCGGGGGGAATCCACCACAAGCAGATCTTTCTTCTGGGCTGCGGCTAATGGTGAGGCAGAAGACCCATAAAAAGCTGTATTTTTCTTACAGAGAATCCATGGTATAAACAAAAGAGACTTGTCTCCCTAAATGAACTGAAACAAGAGCTATTTCAGAGGTGGTAAACTGACTGGAGGTCGAAGTGTTGTCTTTTATGTGTTGTCAGGGAGAAAGAAATGGAGAGGTGGGGGAAGGAGGGGTGGTCTGAGGAGTTCGTCCTG
>JAVTVJ010001882.1:173954-250711 GCA_034509425.1 Eopsaltria australis | reverse complement strand
AAAAATGAGGAATTACCCAATACGGAGCAGTTTCCCAAGGTTGAGAAGCAGGAGGCTGGAAGTAATAATTAATCTACAGCGGCTGGCGGGGGCTTGGCTCACCTCAAACAACCTGGTCTAAGGGTCACTTCACAGAGGTGTCTGCAACTTAGAAAAGATCTTGTCCTGGCCTGAGGGAGGAAGAAAGAGAGAAGTGATAGGATGTGAAGCAAGCAGTGAAAACACCACCAGGCTCCCACAAGGAGCTTCGTGCCCATCCCCACACCTCTAATCCCCACATTCCCCCTCCATTTCCCCAAGGCCAGAGCATCTCCTCCCTCTCAAGGAAGGGGCTCACACGACACAGATGAGCACCACAGATGTCCAAACTCCCCCAAGGGTCACCCCTCCCAAAGCCAGCCTGTTTGCTCCAGAGAGCAGGCCTGTGTGGGAAACTCCCTGCCTTGCCCATCACTGGAGCTGTCTTGACTCCACAGTGATGTCCATTCCCTGCACACCTCATCTTCTCCCACAGCTTTAAGCAATGGTGGGCTTGAAACTGAGCCTCAGAAAGTTGGATTCAGGAACATTTAGAATTTAGATCAGAACCTGGGAAGGAACTGCTGGCTGGGAGGGTGGGCAGGCCCTGGCCCAGGGTGCCCAGAGCAGCTGTGGCTGCCCCTGGATCCCTGGCAGTGCCCAAGGCCAGGCTGGACACTGGGGCTTGGAGCAGCCTGGGACAGTGGGAGGTGTCCCTGCCCAGAGCAGGGGGTGGCACTGAATGGGCTTTAAGGTCCCTTCTAACCCAAAATACTCTGTGTTTCTCTGATCATAACCCTTGATGAAGCAGACATCATTAAACACTCATGAAAACACAAATATATTCCAGTGTGTATTTTATTCTCAAATGGCCTGAATTAAAATATGCAGGACAGTAAATGGAGCTCTTTGACCAAAACCTTTGCAATATGTGCAGACTTTTCAAGCAGGAAATAAGTGTACTGTGCTGTTCTTGAAACAGCCTCAGCAGACATGCAGTTCATGCACAAAACTCACTGCCATGCCACCCAGATCCCAGGCCAGGTCTTCAACTGGAAGAAACATTCCTTGCCACGCTTGTGTGGGGCTGGAGATTTTTATTCTGCTTGGGGGTCTGATGGTCTCTGTCTGAAAGGGAAACCCACTCTGCACTTGTGGCTGATGCTTATCTCTCTAGTAATGCTGTTCCTGGAATTCCAAGGTCCTCCTTATCTTCAGCAGAGTCAACTGTATCCTCAGAGATAATTGCAATAAATAGCACAAAATGCTTTCCCATATCAAAATGTCGTTGTGGAAAAAACCCATCATTTTAGAATGGATAAAAATGTGGTGTACTTGACCCATTTTCACTTAATGCCTGGCAAGCATAAATCTGGGGACTTCACTCTGAATTTCCACAGGATCCTGTGAGCTGGAACTGCAGCAGTCCAGGGTTCCCAAACCGTGCAGACCTCAGAGGAACCCCAAATTTCTGTTAGGTGTTTACACCTCTTTGGGAACGGGGTCCTCAAACATCCAAGTAATGATTGGGAAGTTGGGAACCACTGGGCTGGTCCTTGTCAAACCCCCCCAAAGCTCCCTGTGGTCCTATTGCAGTCTGGTGCTGAGAATAGCTGCCCTTACACAGCCATCCCTCACCTCTGCAAAGCCATCAAGAGCTGGCAGATGGCTGCACGACAGCTATTACATTCTGTAATAATGAGGAGAAAAAAGATACTGCAATTAACAACATTTACCTGAATGAGTGATGTCTAACGAATCCTGGATAATGACCGACTAATAAAGGTAGTAAACTAGTAATAGAGGGAGTCTGGAGGATGGTGTGTAAAGGGCTTAGAAAATCAAAAGATGTCCCAAAAAGGAAGCTTGAAGGACCCGGTGCTAGTCTGGTTTAGTCTAAAGATGAAAAAAAAAAAAAAAAGACAAAGGGATATTGTAAAATACAGCTGCTGAGAGAAAGGAAATAAACCCTTCATTATCACAAAAGAAGGGCTGAGAAGTCGTGGGCTTAACCTGCAGGAAGGAAGATGCAGCCTGGGTGACAGACAGATAATAAAGGCCTGGAAAAAACTGTCTGAGAAAAAACATAGTAATGCTGCACTTAAGATTTTTAAGAACAGGCTGGAAAAACACAGATTGCAGGTGGTTTAAGGGTGTCTGTATTGCCCTTGGGATTAGCATGGTGTTAGCTGATTTTAAGTGCTCTCTTACAGCACCATTTTCTATAAATTCAGTTGATTTTGCTTCCTTGACTGGGATGTGTTTTTAAATTTAAAGAAATACCTCACTTTGGCATTTTTTTCAGACCAGTCCTCCCACAGAGAAGATGTCTTGTCCTCCATCAAGGACAACAAATACCCAAAGCGGGGCAATAAACCTGGAGCAGGGATTGCTGACAGCAAAACCCAGGGATGCAGTAGACATTGCTCCAGATATTCAAGGTCCAGTGCGGGACAGGTGGGAGCTCAGTTCCTAAAACATTGCCTTTCAGAGAGAGTTACCAACCTTGAGGAGTTTTGTTCCCATGAGAAGTGTGTCTGTTGATACCGCTCCTGACACAAAGACCAGCCTAAACATGATAAATCCTTGTGAAGTTCCTCACACTTAAGCTCCAAGAACAGAGAAAATGATAGGAAAATGCTGATGAAGAAAAAGCAGGCGGTGCTCTGCACCCCAGAGCTTTTTTACAGAGGAGGGATGTGGCATGGAGAAACACTCCGAAAAAAGCTGGGCCTGGAGAGACTCTGTTTGGGAAGATCCCAAAAATGAATGAGGTTTTAAGGAAGGGTTACAAGGGGTGGGTGAGCAGGGAGTGGTTAGGAGGAATTTTAATTAACATCAACGTTTGCAGTGTTATTTAATAGGGTCCAAAAAAACATCTGAGAGCAATGAAAGCTGAAACCAAGCATTTTCAGAGCAAACAGAGGCAAGTGTGGGGCTGGGGGAGCAGGGCTGGGGTGTGAGGGGCACCTGAAGAGGTGGAGATTCCGGGGATAGGAAAGTGTTTTTGGGAGAGTTGCAGGGTCGGGGAGAGCTGAGCATCCCTGGGGTGGGAGAGGCTCCTGGGGCTGTGCACAGTGCAGGGACAGCACCTGCCATGCCAGGGGACACATAGGGAGGCAGAAAACCAGCAGCATCAGAAACTGAGGCTCTTTTGCGACCCAGAAACCCCCAGCTGAGGGGCTGCTGTCTGGATTAAACCCCTTGGGCAGCTGCACGCCCAAAGGGAGGCCCATGAGATGGAGGAGCCTGCCCTTGCTGAAGGCACCCAGATCTGCGGCACCAGGGTGGGCACCACCACGGAACTGCAGCAGGAGGGCAGGGCCACACACCCACCACGAGCAGCTTTCCCCTCCAAGCACGGCAGAGCAGGTTTCGTCCCCTGTGCTGAGGGCTCCGTGGGCAGGGCCGGCAGAGGGCCGGGAGAGGCGGCCAGGCCTGCGCCGGCCCAGCCGCGGCCCTGCCCCGACTTGCCGATGGGGCTGTTCAGGGCGATGACATAATTACAGTTTCAATCGCAGATTAATAAGAAGTGGGGGTTTTTTGGGTTTGGGGTTTTTTTTGGGTTTTTTTTTTGTTTTGTTTTGTTGGTTTTTTTTTAGCAAACTGCGAGGCATGCCTGAACTGGAAGGGCATTTCGGCTCCCCGCTGCCTGGGAGCTGAGGGTGCCATGGGCTCTTTGATGTCTCCTGGCGTGGAGGTGCTGCAAACACGGGCACTCGTGTCCCAGCTGCTGCTCCCTCCCAGTGCTGCGCTCTCCTTCAGCTTTCATCTCCGGCACTCGCTTGGGCAACCCATGTTCAAATGGACAAGCCATCCTCAACCTCTAAATTAAGTTCTGCTGGTGGAGGAAAGTGCCTCCATGTGCCACCAAAGGCACAGTGGCTGATAACTAGGAGGAAAGGGAAACTGAAGCAGGAACAGTTTGCCCGAGGTCATTCAGAGAGTTTCTGTGACATGTCAAGCTCAGGGATGCACCTGGAATGCTGCAGCAGCAGGAAGAGGTGGCAGAGTGAGGCCAGCATGGACTAGGACCACTCTGCAACTCTGAGATGAGAGAGATGACACCCATGGGTCACATAACAAAACACGAGCCTAAAGCTCAGCTTTTAGGGTTCTGGGTCAGACCCTGAGATACAACTGCTTAAAGCAAAGCCAGAGAGGGGTAGCAATTTGTTGCTTCAGGGAATGATGGATATGTTAGGAAATTTCCATCAATTTCCACAACTTCTTGTCTCTGTGCGAGATCCCTTGGTTTTCCTCCTCCCCCAACACTCAGCCCCACACAGCTTATTAGGACCAGCTGAACTTCTCATATCATTCAGGTTTGGATATTTCAGTGCCTGATGGAGGAGCTTTTGCACACCCCTGGGCTGTCCCTCAGCTACTCTGAGGAGTCCCAGAGCCCAGCCAAGCCCTGCCAGCCCAACTATTTTAAAAAAAACAGAATCACCTGCATCCTCAGCTGACTTAAAAGTCATGGTAACTCCTAATAACCCTTCTTTTCCCCCTCACCTATCCAGGCTTCAAGTCTTCATCCTGCACTTGTCAAAGTTCTCCTGCATTTGGGGGACTGGAGGGTTGTGCTTTCCACTTTCTTATGCTTACAGGAGTCCTGGAGCTCACAGATGCTTGTGAGACCCTGGTAGCCAGTCAAGGGACACCAAGCACAGTCCATAAGTGGGAGCCTTTCATGGAGCTTCAAAAAGCAGATGAGACCTTGGGACAGAAATGTATGACTGAGATTTACTGCTGTTCCTTGACGTTTCCTGCTCTTCACATTGACCACCTCCACTTTCAGGTTCATTTTACGCATTCCTCAGGTTCTATTTTATCATTATCTCATGCCCCTTATTGCTCCAACTGAAGTTGTTTCACTGGGCTGTTCGTCTCCCCTGGGAGGAGATGGGTGTATTTGAAGCTGCTGAGCTCTGAACACCAGAATCGCTCTGACTCCATCTCCCTGGAGTTTCCCAAGCTACGAGCAGGTCTGTATCTGAGATCGGTTTCCTCTAACAAAGCCAGTCCCTATCTAGGGATCTGTTTTCCTGCAACAAAAATATGCCCCAGGTGAGAAATTTGCCTCCTGAACTCAGTGTGACCTCCAAGAGCTGAAAGGCTTTGGATTAGGAGCATTGAGCTTGACTGTGCTGAAAATCAATCCAACCCTGGAGCCTTGCTGCTGCCAAGAGTGGTGATGCATCTCTGTAAAAAAAAGTCCCAAGAAAAGTTATTTCTATAGTGTACACACTAAAACACCAGTGCTGTCCCAGTCCAGCAGTCTCTCTCAGACTAGAGGCCTCCAGGGAATGATCCAACTTGTGGGTTGAGGTCCCACTGTCCTTCTCTCCATGGGCAGCAGACAGACCTGGCAGCTCCTCCGACTAGGGATGCTGCTGCATGGGTTTTTTAATGCTGCAACTGCAGCCTGTTGTCCCCAGAAAACTACCTCAATGAAAAAAAGAGCCTGAAGGGTTAAAGTAGCACTGAAAGTTTTACGAGTCCAGGCTGCAGATGTTGTAGGCAGGGAGATGAAAGCAAACCCTTCCGCCCGGTTGTGGAGGCTGTAAGCCCTGAACAGCCCCTCTGATGGAGGCAATTCCCTCCTCCAGCCCCACTCCACGCTGGCTGCTGGTTGGAAGTGGTTCTGCTGGTGAGCCCACAAGCAGCACATCGCTGCACGAGGCCTCCCCATCCCACTACTTGCTCTTGATCAATTATTAAAACCAGAAAATTCTCCAACCATGAAATTCATCCCAGCTTCCCCACGGCATGCTGGGCTGGAAGAACCAAACCACAGGGCCTGAGCTTCCAGGGAAGGAGTAAATACCACTTCCAGCGGGGCATTTTGAGGTGCTGGACCATCTCCGGGGGTTTGGTTTTGTTTGTGCCAGTGCTCCCCTTGGGTCCCACAGCCACCCCAGCTGGGCAGCCTGCCCACCCGCTGCTCTGTAGGATCCCACCATGCAGCTCCTGTCAGGAGGTTGGTTTCCCTTCCTCCACCTTCATCAGATCTGATTTCCACTTTCTTTCACTGGAACTGTTTCACATCATCTTCATTTTGTAGTTTCCTTCTCTCAGCCTTACCTTACGTTGCTGACCCATTGCTTACCTGTTTTCTGACCCATTTTCCACTGGAGGTTGGCTCTACACTGAGCTAGCAAGCTTTGGTAGGTGTGGTACCAGCGCCCAGTTATGCGCTTTCACTGGTTGAAGGTTGGAGCCAGAACTGTCCTGTTCCTTTCTTTGCAGCATGCCTTGTGCAAAGCAGATATCTTTGGGGTTAGAATGTGTTTTTTTCCTATTTTAAGCATATTCATGCTGACATTCTCATCTGGGCAGCTGCAGGGAATAACAAGAGACCCCCCTCAGCTCTCACACAACAACTCCCTGGAGGTCTTTGGTGGTCCAGCTCCAAACCAGAGTACGGATATGCCTCAGAATAACTTACATATTTGCTACAGGGCAGAGGATATAAATACAACCATGGTAATGCCAGTCCTATGTATCGCCTCGACAGCAAAATTAGTACTTAGTTCCTTGCAATATGTGGGATTTTTTTTCCCTTTTTCCCATGCGTGTTGTAACCCTGGTAACCGACAGCACCCGCACCGACGTCTGACTCGCACTGCTTTGTTCCCGTCTGGTACAAAAAAAGGCTGCAAACACTTCACCACGCTGAAAGCTAATGAAACCACCCAGATTTGACTCTCAGAGCTGATCTAAAACCCTGTGGGCCTCAGTCGCCCTCCCTTCAGCCCTGACCTTGCTCTGATGCCAGGGATGGAGCCAAGAGCCTTGAGCACCTGCCCACAACATCATGCACAGCCGAGCTCTAAGGAGCTCAACACTTCTTGGCTGAAGGAGTTCAGAGTCCCCACAGCCTCCTGCTGGTGCCTGCAGACTGAGCTATGTGTGGAGGGTGCAAGGGACCCTTAACCTCTTCTTTCAGCCCAAATGTAAACATGTCACTATTGCAGATGGCACTGGACAGGAACACCAACATCCCTCTGCACAGGGTGTTTTAACCACTGAAGTAGGTTTGTGCTCCTGCTCAGCACTGCTTTTCCTTGCTCGCCAAGCCAGAGAGCATCCCAAAAGCCCAGACACCAAAGCACCATGCCCCAGCCCAGACAAAGCACACCCCTGTTCCCACCACAGGGTCCCTCGAGGAGGACGAGTCACAGCACAACTTGAGCTGCCTCTGCTGCAGGACAGCTGCTCATTCAAGTCTTCTCCCTCCACCCAGTCTTTGTCAGTTTTGGAACTGGAAACTTAATTCATTCTCAGATTTCCACCACACTTTCAGACTTGATAAACCTTGTCACCAGGTTCAGGAGACATTTGGAATCATAGACTTATAGAATCCAGTTGGAAAAGACCTCCAAGGTCATCAAGCCCAGCCATATGTGCAGCTGACAGCCAGATGTAGTGTGTGGGCACTGGAGCCTCTGGGCTTTCAGAAACCAGAGTGACTGAAAAAAAAAACCCCAAGAGGATGGTCAAATTCATCACCAGGAGCACTTTGGCAGTTTATGGTGGTGATCCAGTAGCATGACAAGAGGAAGCATCCTGGGCTTTTCTACTGAGGCTGATGACAGGGACCTTGGCTGGTAAACATTACACAGCAGCAACTTCCCTGTTAACCACAACAGCCACCAGAGCCTCTCAAGCATTTCGGGGGGTTTTTTTCATTTCATCTTTAAGCCACACAAAAATTTGTACAATGAGTTGCTGGAGAGGCTGGGAATGTTCCTCTGCCTCCTCTGTGCAAGGCTGAGCAGGGCGCCTGCCAAAGTCTGGTGACACAGTGAGGTCACAGGGGACAGACCTCCCCAGATATGAGTTGGCTGTTCAACCACAGTTGTTCAGGGCCAATCTTGGCTTTGCTGTCCACCCCCCACCACATCACCTCTCATTGCTGCTTGTTGCAAGGTCTACAAAAATGCCTGGTGCAAAAAAGCCCATGTGAATCCATGCCACTGAACAGATAAACAGCATGGGAGAAGCTCCATCTTCACTTCTTGCTCTGAATACTTCTCACAATTTGCTGTCCCAGCCCATTTTAATCTCCTCTCTTGAACCACCAGAAATGTGCCCCCACCCTGGTGTCTTCTCTCCAACATGTCTAAAATGAACCAGGTTGAATTTTTAAATGCATGTAGACAACAGAAAGAAAATGCTATTTCCTTGTATGGGTGTGTTTCATGAATTCCTCTTTATCCAATTTTTTACTAGTTTGCCTCTACAAGGCCTGTCAGACCAGGGGATAGCTAGCTAGCTAGCTAGCTAGACATGAAGATAAAATTAGACTAATACCCAGCTGAGCTACCATTTGCAAGCTGAGGCAAAATCCACAGGGGCAACTTTACGCCTGTGTAAGCACAACCAGCACACAGATTCAGCTTTTCCAAGGATTCATGGATTTGAACTGTCTGGAGCAGCCAGCCCATAACCACCACACTGTCCTGAGGGCTGCATGGGCAGAAGGACCCATTCCCCTCGTGGGCTTGTAGATGCCTTTTTATCCTGGGGTGACACTTGGGGAGGGTGGAGAGTGAGCCAGATGCTGAACATCATCTGACTCTGGGATCATGGCTCTGTACCACCTGCAGATGGTTTCCCTATGTGGAAAACCATTATCTGAAGAGGGTGGTATTTTACCACCTTCCCTTGCAGTTGAAACTTTGACAGTATTTCACATGTGATTTAGGACAAAAATTGCATCGTTTGACCCCTCTATATTGTACTCTTCAATTACTGCTCAGCAGCACTGGGGAAAACAGGCCCCACTGTGCTGTAATTTACCATGTTGCAGTGTATCATCAGAAGATTTAGCACTTATGATTCTGGAGCTGTGGTCCAAAGCAAAAATACAGTTAGCAAGAATGGACTACTTCAGTCATCCCAAATTTCCAGAGAAGTTCCTTTCTAAGAAGGAGAGGAAGGAGATATGTCCTGCCATCCACTGGGAAATCTGGACTTCAGACTGTCTCAACCGCCTCATGTCTGAGCCTCTTAAGCAGATGAGATTTCTCTAAGGTGATTTCCAGGGAGGGAAGAGTGGAATCCACAGATAAGCTGTACAGAGCATGATGGTGGGTGAGGTCCCAGGGCCACCAATACTCTGCTGGACAAGGTCCATGGAGCTGGGATGTGCCAGAATTTAGGTGCTGGAGGCTTGAAGCAAGAAGGACATTGTGTCACTGTCCAGGAGTGACTTGTCACCTGGACATCAGTGTTTTCATTTTGGAAGGAGCCGGCATTGTCCTTGTCCACAGCTCCTTCATCTATGTCTACTCAGACCAGGTTTATATCAGGTCAGCACTTTGCTTTGTGTGGCTACAGCTTTTCTGAGCTCTAAAGATGGAATTACAGCGTTGGCAGCCTCTTGACAAGGGGAAATTCTTCCTTGCTTAACCTCTAGTCTCTATTTTAACCTCCCACTTGCCCCACATCCACCAGCCCCAGAGCTGAACGAGGAATGAGGACACATATGAGCTGGTGCTCAGCATCCTTCTGTTGTGTTCTTTTTTTTTTTTTTTTATGTGTGTGTTGAATGAGGGCTAAAATTAGCTCAGCAGGAGGTGAGGGCTGGAACATTTTAGCTAGAACTGTCATAGTATTGAAAAGCCATAGTTTTGCTGATTATTTCTCAGCTTTCTTACTGTGAACAGCATTGCCAGGCCTTTTATCTTGACAGTTGAATGCAAGTAAAGATCTCATAGAAGAAAGTGATCTGCCAGGCTTTTCAGGTCATTCTTCAGGTGATTTAGTATCTGACCTGGAAAGGCGTGTCCAGCTGGAGATCCAGCCAGTTCAGTGTATCACAGCCATGGCCAGGGGGAGTCACGTAGGGCAAGGTGTAAAGTGGGGGTTGTGGAGGATATCCCAGATCCTCACTGCACCCTTCAAATGACACAAGAACCCACCAGCATGGTACCCATCATGGGCGCAATCTCCACAGACAGACTCTGACTTTGCTGGATCATTTTTCATCTTTGCATTGTCGTAGAGCAACAGAACAATTTGGACCTCATCCAGTCCAACCCCCCTGCCATGGGCAGGGACACCTTCCACTGTCCCAGGCTGCTCCAAGCCCCAGTGTCCAGCCTAGCCTTGGGCACTGCCAGGGATCCAGGGGCAGCCACAGCTGCTCTGGGCACCCTGGGCCAGGGCCTGCCCACCCTCCCAGCCAGCAATTCCCAATTCCCAAGATGCCATCCATGCCTGCCCTGTGGCACTGGCAAGCCATTGCCTGTGTCCTGTGCCTGCATGCCTTGTCCCCAGTCCCTGTGCAGCTCTGCTGGAGCCCCTTGAGGCCCTGGCAAGGGCTCTGAGGTGTCCCTGGAGCTTCTCTTGTGCAGGTGAGCAGCCCCAGGTGTGCCAGGCTGGCTCCAGAGCAGAGGGGCTGCAGCCCTCAGAGTATTTTTGTGACCTGATGTATTTTGGAAAGCTGCTGTGAAGAGTTTGTTTAGGGGTACAATAGTTTAATCCTTTGCTTTCAGCTTTCAGGATGAGCAACTTCTTGTAACCTCTGTACCTCACAAGTGGAAGTCCTGGAAAAAAGGAAGGTTAAATGATTTGGTCACATCTCATGGACTAATGAGCATGGACTAAGAATCAGATCTTAATTCAAGGGACAAAGCCCTCTACACTACAATTTGGCTTCAGGGCCTTAACCTGCAGGATACAGTGTGCACCTCATGGAATGAGGTGAAAATGCATGAGAACATCTCTGCAATGTAGAGTTCTGTGGTGTGTCCATGCAGCACAGTTGGTGTCATACCTGAGGTTCAAAGCTATCATCTCATCTCTTCTGGGTTAAGACCCAGCAGCCCAGCTTGGAGATGGGAGAAGCACAAGTGAACCAAATATTCCCAATCTTTTGGTTAATCCAGAGTAAAACGCACCCAGCTATGGTGGGATATTTACAATATCCCTGGAACTGATCCAGGCAGTGTTGGACAGGGCTTGGAGCAACCTGGGATAATGGAAAGTGTGCCTACCCATGGCGAGGGGTTGGAACTAGTTTAAGGTCCCTTGCAAACCAAATCATTCCATGATTTTTCTGATTTTTGTGATTCTTACACATCTGGCTGTAACCCCAGCATGATCCTACATTTGAACATAAATTTGGAGTGATCTTTGTAACCCCAGGTCCCTTGTGCCTGCACAGACCTGCTCATGCAGATCAGTGCTACAAAAACTCAGGGGGAGTCAGCAAAGGGTTTTGTGAGGAGCTTGTCTGCTTCATACTTCACCTGCAGTGCCTTTGATGGTTTTCCTGGAGCTTCTGATACATGTCATCACTTGGCCCCTGGACCACACAGGTATCATGTGATTATTGGATAGTTCACATTTGGTGGCTCAGAATGGAAATGAGCCCAATTGTAGCATAGATGACATTGTTCCAACTCCTATCCTCCCACGTGTGTCTTGGTGCACATCAAACAAGACAGGATGGGTGCATCCATCCTGCCTCAGCTTTCCGTACTGATTCCCACCCGAAAGACAAGGAGAGAACCTGGAAACGGAAACTCACCCACGATCAAAAGCCGTTTTGCAGCTGGTTGATGTGTTCAGTACCATAGATCCAGCTGAAGGCACAGTCCATTTGGAGACAACCAAATGCTGTGTGTCCATAAATCCCTCTGGGAAGGGCAGATCTGTGCTGAACAGGAGGCACAGCATCGAGCTGATGCTCACAGAGACTGACCTGGTGATATGCCCACCCACCCCTGGAGGACAGCAGAGGCTGGAGTCCCATTCCTGGGGTCCAGACACTTCAGCAGGGTGGGAGCTCACAAGCCCATCTGGCCATTCTTCTTGTGCACACTCTTCAGTCTGCAGGACTCTGGTGGTTTCCACTCCAGGTCCTGCTCCATGAAAGGCAGGAACAAGCTGTAGGGACTTGCCCCTGGCAGACCACACGTGCAAGGATGTGGAGCAGTGAATGCCTAAAGGCAGGGTGAGGGGGGCAAAAGGAACAACCAGCTTTATTTCCAGAGACATAATCGAGGAAAACCCAAGGACTGGCCTTCTCCTCAACTTTTCCTCCTCACTTGCTGGCAAAGGCCACCTGTGTCCCAGCACAGAGCACAAGCTTGGCCCAGTATTTCTGAGATAGGGACAGGGTCAAACAGGAGCTACACCCCCAGCACTGGGGTTCTTTCAGGCTGAAGCTAAGGGAAATAGGAACAACAAAAACAACCCAGCAGATGTTGGGCAGCCAGTCCCTCCAGCCTTGGGTTGACAGGGTGCATCCAAAGCTGTGTGCCCACAGAGCCCAAGGCTCAGGATGATCCCACCCAGGTGTTACCCACCCTGGAGAGGCCCCACACTGGGCTGGGGTGGGCGCTCCCACCACTGACCCCACGCAGCATTCACTCAGAGCAGCATCTCTCCAGGCTGCTTCATCCACACCACAAAAAAAAAGCCACTTGGCACAGTTTGGGATCAAGTGTACATTTTTATTTTTTAATGGAACATAGACTCCTTTAGAAAAAAGAAACATTCAGCTGGATGATAACACCCATAGAAAAAACACCAATCTTGTGTTCTCTTTTTTTTTTTTTTTTTTAATTTGGCATTTGTTATCTGCATTTATATTAAAGCAAAGTGCATCTTTCTTACTTTTTTCTCGTTTATACACATTGCACAATACATAAATAATGATGCTTATAAAACGTCTTTATATTTACAAGTAATAATATATTTATATATAACATAAAATACATTTTTTTTCTTTAATAAATCTCAGGGTTTTTTAAGGAGTCCTTTCTTTTGTGTGGGTGTTTTTCCAAAGCACTACAATGCTAAAGTTCCAAGAAGAATGCTCTCTTGTTCAATTAAACCTTTATATTTAGAAAAATAGCTTATGTTAAGGTCTAAACATGCTCATTGAGCTAAGAACAGTGTAAAAGTATCATACTCGTGTATGAATTCAAGAAGAAATGAAAGCACAACTGCATTTCCAGATAAGATGGTACCTGGATAACCTGATCTAAGCAGGTTACAACACACCGACTATTGTGAACACTTTTTCTCTTGTTTTCCCCACTTGTTTTTCTTTAGTTTTGTTTTAATTTTTTTTTTTTAGGTTTAGAATTCTGTCACTTCACAACTCAACTCCAATGATCAAGCACGGGCCATGCCCGAAGTCCCTCCACTGTTGTTTCCTCCCCTTACATCAATCCACAACCATAAAACACATAGAAAAAGCAGTGGAACAATGAACACAGTGACAAGACATGAACCCAGCAACAAGAGAAACACAAAAGGTCGGTAAAAGACCTGTCTGGGAAGGTTTTGCACCAGTCCTTCAGCGGCAACGAGGGGTTAGCACTGCTGGGGAAGGGGTGTCGGTGTCGCCGTCACTGGGAAGGTGGTGCGTACAAAAATACAGTCACCTCGTTGTGTTGTCCAAGAGAAGGAGCTGTAACATAGAGCTAGTGGCTTTCAAATCCGTCGATCCCCATTGGATAATCCTTTCGAGAGGCATGAAGTAATTATCTCGTGTGATCTATCCCCACTGCACCCTTCTCTCACCCTTCTGAGAGTTATTGGTCATTCACACTTTTAAAAAATAGATATATTTATCAAAATACCCCAAAGGCAAAAAACAACAAAACAAACAAACAACAACAAAAAAAAAAAAACTGTCATAAGCTATTTCTCAGAACGAGGAAGGGTGAACAAACGAAACAAAACAAAAAAACAAAAAAAAAAAAGTCTGCATGAAAAGCAAGCACTCAGAAGGAAGTAATAGCAGCAAAGTAGTATAGATGTCATGAGTTCACTCTGTCTCGAGTCATCGGTTGTTGAAAATAACCTCCAACCAGCAGGGGCAACTGCTGATGAACTGTCTCGTGTAGCACTGGCCCCAGCCTTTCACAAAGCTGATCTGCACGGTAAATCCGGTCCATGGCTGCTGCGTGAACTCGTGGTCGTTGGGTCTCTGCAAGGTGTACGCCTTCTCGTAGTCAAAAGCCTTGATGGAAAACCCTGGGAACACTTTGTGAACCAGCAACGTCCTGGAGTCGGGGTTGTCCAGTGTGGCCGACTTGATGAAGATGGGGTAACTGCTGCGGTTGTACACCCACACGCCGTCCACTTCCTTGGTGAGCTGGATGCCGTAGCCGATCTTGCTGCGCACCTTCTGCACCAGTTGGCTTTTGTTGTCTGAGTTGAGCTGTCCGAGGCAGAAACCATTCCCCTGAGGTAGATCATAGAAGATATCCAGGGAGGGCTCTTGGACAGAGTACAGCCGACCCACGCGTGTCTTCTCTTCCCAGTATGCCACCACACACCAGTGTGACCTATCCCCTGGCTCCTGAAGAACTTGAGAATCTGCACAACAGAAAAACAAAAGGGAGAGATTCAGCATCGAGGAAATTAATACGAACCAAAAGTGTCGCAGAACCAGCAGGACCTTGCCTGCCCATGTCTTCGTGATCCTCTCCACACATACATCAATGTCCACAGTTCATCCACTATTTCCAAAAAAACATTTCCAGGCTTGGGGCACTTCTGTGTTGTTTCAGTGCCTAGTTCTAGTTGGATTTACGGGTCTTGAATGACCAAATCCACCTTTAAAAGTGGCTCCAGGCACACCAGCAGCCCCAGTGACACAGTCACCCTCACCCAAACCAACACTAGGACCACCTACAGTGTCAACAGAAGAGGCGAGATGCTCGTGCAACCGAACACCCAAACTCCCTTATTTTAGCCTACTGGATGGTGGGTTTCTTTCCATAAGTAGCAATCTACTGTGCACAGACTCTGAAATAAAATGAGGTGCTGCTAAGAGAACACCCCGTGGGACCAGAGGGGATGGGAACTTGAGTGCTGTGGTTCATGGGACCTTTCCCTGCCTGCAGGGCCTGGGTGAAGGACAGTATGGGGACATGAGATGACACCCTAACCCATGGGAAGGGCCAGGAGATAGAGGAAGCCAAAAATCTCACACGCGTCAACAAAAATGGCCTAAAAACTTGCAAAAAACTGTAGAAATTCATTAGTGTAGCCCTACTTTCAACTCCCTTTCCCATAGTTACCCCACGCAGCATGGCTATGATGTCGGAGGGAAAAGCAAGGCAGGAGGAGGGAAAAAATGTGAGAAAGCCCCTTTTCCCAACGGAGGATCCCGAGCAGCCTGGCGCTGCTCGGCGGGTAATTCCTTCCAGCCTCAGTAGGCATGTTAAGACCTGGGAACTATTCATCTCTATAATAGTATTTAAAAAAAAAAAAAAAATCAAGCTGGGAATGCAAGTTAGTGAGTGCTACCAAAATAATCCCCTGAACTATGGGAGAAACTGCTGGAGCTGGGATGGTGGGTGACCCAGCAACCCATAGCTCTTCCTGCAGCCCCCCTAAAAAGCCCCCTCCCCAGGGTAACATGCTGGCTGCCTGCTTTCCCTATTTTTTGCTATTAATAAGCCCATTTTCCCAGTGGAGGCATTTTCCTCCCATCTCGTTCAAGCCCTGCACTGTGCTTTTAAGAGAGGAGAGGAGGGAAAAAAAAAAAAATAAAAAAAGAAAAAAAAAAAAAAAAAGCCCAGCCACACACTTTTAATTTCCTCATTTCTATGCCAGCGAGGAAAATATTTCTCCAGTTGCTGGAGGCAGCTACTAAAAACGGGCCTGACTGTGTATGCCTCAAAATAGGGACCCTCGTTCCTCGTTAAACCAAGGATGGGGGTTCCAGTCATGCTGGGGTGGTCCCTGGGACACCATCTGTTGAGGTGCACCCCAGTTTGTCCTTCCACCTCCCTTTTTTGGTGCCTCATGAGACTTTGCTGTGGGTAACTGTATGTCCTGCTGAAACCTGGGACTGAGGAGGGGCAGGGCAGGCAACTTGGGTTACCTCCCTGCTAACCCAAATGGGGTGCCCTCCATACAAAAGTGCATCCAGAGGGGCAAGAAACACCCCCAGTGTGGAGTTTCCACCACCTGCCTGGGAAAGAGATGAATTAGGGAGGGATACTTCTGGATCCAGGGAAAGGATGCTCCTGGATCCAAAGGGGGATCTCTGTACCTCCCTCCTTGCTGTCAGCCGATGGTGTCCAGAGGCTTTTGGGTTTTGTTTTACAGCCATTGAGGGAATTTTGGAGCCATCAGACCCTGACTGAAATTCCTATAGGTTTTTCTCTATTTAAACATAAAAGCATCCCGTTCAGGAGGTGACAGGGGGGAAAAGAGGACTTTTTCACCTGGTATTTGTGCTTGTGTTAGTGAAGACCATGTAACCACCAGCTCACTGCTGCTTACAGAGAGCTGTTTAATTGCTAGAGCATTTAAGGAAAAGAAAAAAAAAACCTACCAATAATAAAAAAAAAAAGAAAAAAATAGAAAACTGTCTTGGCGATGAATGAACAGACCTTTATGGAGGACTGGAAGTTCATGAATGAATCCCACTAGGTTTCTGAATGACATGGGGTGACCAGACCTCAAGGACGAATCTTAGGTAATCCGGGATGCTGGAGTTTTTTTAAGGAGCTGATGCCAGCACACAGTATAAATATGCCAGAGCCTCTTCCGTTTGCGGGCTTTGGCTGTTGACTGCATGTCTAGTCAAAAAGCCATGAGAATATAAGGGCTGAGCTCGGATAAACAGGCTCAGGTCTCCCTGCCAGCCACCACCAAAGCCACTTTTCGAGGTTGTTGGGACCCCAGAGGAACCCCCTTGCTCCCACCCGCCTCCCTGGTTCTGGCATCCGCCAGGAAAAGGGGTGGGAAAAGCCAGTGGCATCACTCAGACAGGAGAGGAGGTGGCAGGAGAGAAGGAAAAAGTGACTCAAGAGATGCTTCCTACAGTGACAGACTTTTTTTTTTTTTTTCCTCCCAAAAAGGCTTTTTTTGGTGGCAATAATCACGGATCTGTGCAAATGAAGCAAACAGAGTATTATGCTCAAAAACACCCTGCTGGGTTCACCCTGTTCAACCTGGGGTCATGGCAGGCACCCACCACCCAGCTCCCATCTCCGCCTGCTGCAAACTCACACAAAAACCCAAATCCCAGGAAAATTCACAGCCACATCCTCCTCAACACATCCTCGTGTGCGACAGCCCATAGACTGCTGCAAACCCTTTGGGATCCCTGTTTTGAGTTAAAAGCATCATTTTTATGAGCTCCTCAGTGCAAACACGTCCCTTTCTAAATGCCTGGAAAACTCCCAGCAAACTGGGAGCGTTCCCATATCCCAGCAAACAATGATAATGTTTAATGCTATAAACATCCGCGCTATTATTTCGTTATTAAGGATCCCTCCATTTGCTGCTATCACTGGGTTATTAGGATTTTTCATGGTTTCCATTACAGCCTGCCTTGAGGCTCCAGCAGGCTCCCCCCGGCGTGTTGTGCAAGCTCATTGTGAAAAAATAATAGTATAGAAATAACGGAAAATAAAGTGAGCTTGCCCTCAGGAATTTAGGGAATTAGTTGTATTGATCAGCCATAGTCAGGTCTACAGAGAGCAGCCATTCACATTAGCTCCTCACAGAGGGGAGAAACCAAGGCAATACCCCAAAGCCCCTGGGGTAACATTTTTTGTAATTTTGGTGCAGATGGTTCATCACCAGTAATGCCCCAGCACAACCACATTACACCGTATCCCATTCCCACTGGAAAACTCTTTTTTCCCCCATATTTTTAACACCCTCCTGGATTTTCCTGTGGGACTGCCCCAGTTTTGCCAGTGCATCCACTGTCCTCCATAAAAGCATCACCCCAGCTAAGTCCCAACACACCAATCAGCACAAGAGGCTATGAGGCTCCCCACCACTTGCCTCGACCCTCAAAAACATCAAGTCCTGCCTGAAATTTCTCAAAAAAAGACCACAGTCAGGATTTCTCCCCACTAGGGATGCACATGCTGTCTGTGGGCTCAGGACATGATCCTGCTCCTGCTGACAATGCTTCATCCATGCAGAAGTCCTGGAGGATGGGATACCAAAGCAACAACTCCAAAAACTTAACAGCTGCAAAAACCGAAGTGGTCAAGAGACAACAGTGGGTAAGGGACATTCACACCACAGAAACACCCAAATTTACCAAGTCCCACACTTGGTTCTTCCAAGCAATGGCAGAAGGACTCACATCTCCCCTTGCTTGGAAGTGGCAGGAAATTTCTGGTGTGGCTCTTCTCTCCATCGCACAGTGAGATTTAATTTGATGAAAGCATGTCATCCATACTTCTCCTTCCCAAGATCCTGCAGTTTTATTAGGAGTTTGGGAAGAAAAAGTTCTCTTTTTTTTTTTTTTTTTTTTAATTCACAGAGAGCCAAAGCATTTTAGCAAAGTTAAATTTAAAAAATAATAATAAACTAAAACACAGGTCCTGTCCTGGGGTTGTTTTAGGTCTCTGTTGTCCTTCAGATCTCAGCCTTATCCCAGTGCCAGGTTCATGAATGCAGAGGGGAGCTAGGCTGAGGATCTTCTGGTTTTGTTCTGTTTTTTTTTTTTTTTTAGCTAAAGGTTTTCCTGTAGTCAACCAACTTGAAAGAAAAGAGCAAGTGTAGCACACACTGAACTATCTGACCCACCAGGACTGCTCACAGCTGAACACATCAAGGACTGTCAAAATTATCACCAGTATCTGTGGTAACAACTATACTGAAAATGGGAATAAAATGGCCTTACTGATGAGGATTTTAAATGCCTATAATTGGATCTTTCATCAATGACATCAGGTTTAAGGTGAATTAACCTATCCAACAGTAGAATTGTTCAGAACTATGTATGTACACTTTTTGTAATATAGGTACATATAAATTCATCTTTTCTAAAGAGCAGTTTTGATCCTGACCATCTTCTCAGGTTCATCCTAAACTTCTCACCATCTCACCCTCTCCTCTCCCTCATTCCTGGATTTTCCATCAAACATCAACCGCGAGCTGCTAACAAAAGTCTCCTTATTTTCAAGAATGGTTTGGGTTGGAAGTGACCCTAAAGACCCTCTTGTTCCACCCCCTGCCAATGACAAGGACACCTTCCACTGTCCCAGTGTCCAGTGTCCAGCCTGGCCTTGGGCACTGCCAGGGATCCAGGGGCAGCCACAGCTGCTCTGGGCACCCTGGGCCAGGGCCTGCCCACCCTCCCAGCCAGCAATTCCCAATTCCCAAGATGCCATCCATGCCTGCCCTGTGGCACTGGGAAGCCATTGCCTGTGTCCTGTGCCTGCATGCCTTGTCCCCAGTCCCTGTGCAGCTCTGCTGGAGCCCCTTGAGGCCCTGGCAGGGGCTCTGAGGTGTCCCTGGAGCTTCTCTTGTGCAGGTGAGCAGCCCCAGGTGTGCCAGGCTGGCTCCAGAGCAGAGGGGCTGCAGCTCTGGCAGCATCTGCGTGGCCTCCTCTGGCCTGGCTGCAGCAGCTCCAGGTGCTTGTGCTGTTGGGAGACTCAGAGGCCTGGAGAGAATCCTGCCTGGCTTCCCAGGAGACAGCCTTCTGCTGGAAAATAAGTGCCATGGGCAGTGCCAAGGAGGAGATGAACACATTACAGTCCTTCCTCCTTTATCCATCAGCACACATGGAGGGCATTTGTGCTTAAAAAAAAAATTGGCTGGACTGGTGTCAGCACAACGTGTCTGGCTGGGGCCAGGGCTGAGACCAAGCTCAGCACGTCTCGCGCCTGATAATCTCCCTTGGCTGACCTTAAGTGGCATTTGTGTGTCCAGGACAATGCCATGACCCTCATCTTCTCCAACCCTTTGAGATGCAAGAGATGGAGACACAAAACCCAGAGGTTTTCATGGGGTTTTTAATGCTCTTCTGGAGGGTCCTCAGGACTTCTCCAGTCACAGTTTTGCCCCTCCTGTTACTTGTAAGTGCTGATTTAGTAGGATCTCAGGAAAAACATCACCCTGACCCCTTGCTTGAGAAATGAAAGGCATTACATCAAGGTGAGAAGAACACAGAGCATGGTGTGCTCATGAAAACAAAGCAAAATGGGCACCCAAAAGTGAAATCCCATTTCCTTCCTAGTCTCTCAAGTGACTTACAGGGTGGAGGAACAGAACAACACAAAACAAAACAAAACAAAACAAACAAAAAAAAAAAAAAAAAAAAAAAAAAAAAAAAAAAAAAAAAAAAAAAAAAAAAAAAAAAAAAAAAAAAAAAAAAAAAAACCAACCAAATAGATAAACGAACAAACGAAACAGAGAAAAATACCTAAAAGCTAGATTTCCAGGTACATTTAGCAAAAGCAATGAAAAAAAAAAAAAGTCCAAATTAAAGGATAGATCCACATTAAAGGACATATCCTGCTGCAGAAAAGGGGCTGTGTGCCTTCAACAAAGTTTGTGAGCAGCCTGGAGACTCCACCCACAGCAATGTGCACCCCTAATCTTTTATATCTCCCAGCACACAAGGGCTAGACAGCTTCACCTCCCTCAGGAGCCCCTGCTTTTGATGGCTGGGACAGTTCCTGAAAGCCTAATTCCAAAGGATGGTCCCCTGTTAAGCTCCTGTTGTTCAGAGAGGAAATAAACCCTCACCTGCTGCAGGAGCCTGGGGGGCCCATGGGGTCCCTCCACCCCCCCAGCACAAGAGCCCCCAAGAGCTGAGACAGTCGGTCACGTCAACACCTACTTAGGGAGCCTTTAATCTGTGGATTATTGACATGATAGACCATAACATCTCTTTAGGAGCCATTACAGCCCATCGTGTCAGTAGGTACTTATGCAGCCCTTAATCCGTGGATTGACAGGCTAGACCATAAATTTGTGTCTATGTCTAATTAGACGGCTCTTATTACTCAGCATATACGGTAGTTATGCAGGCTAAAGGGCCTTAAGATTACTTTTTTAATTTATTAGCAAGTTGTCCAATCAATCACTCAAATGGCTCCTTGTTCCTTGCAAAATCAGTCAAGCTTGCATGAAAATAAATGTTAAGTTTCACCGCAAGATTTCCATTTGCTGATATTTACTAAGATTGAGTCTGATGAGGTCAAGCAGGATAAAATATGGCAGGAGGCATCAGGGGAAGGAGTCTCATATTTCCCCGTTTTTCTTGGTCTTTGGTTCAGGTTTATGTTAACGGTGACCTGAAAGTTTGGGAGGGCTTTGCTCAGTCCCCAGGCGACCCAACCAACACCTGGCATCACCTTCCCCAAGGCTGGGAACCCCCCTTGTGAAATCAGGACACAAATGGGGTCAGGTGAGATGGTGGGTAGAGATGATTCACCCCTGAGGACATCCCCTCAGGTTCCCACCCCAGCTTGGTGGTGCCCTGAGTCAGCCTCCCCCAGCCTGGAACCCAGCCCTGACTTTTTCGAGGGTTAATTCTGCAAGAACATAAAAGAGAGAAAGAGAGAGAGAAAGAGAGAGAGAAAGAGAGAGAGAAAGAGAGAGAGAAAGAGAGAGAAAGAGAGAGAGAGAAAGAGAGAGAGAGAAAGAGAGAGAGAGAAAGAGAGAAAGAGAAAGAGAGAGAGAGAAAGAGAGAGAGAGAAAGAGAGAGAGAGAAAGAGAGAGAGAGAAAGAAAAAGAGAGAAAGAAAAAGAGAGAAAGAAAAAGAGAGAAAGAAAAGAGAGAGAAAGAGAAAGAGAGAAAGAGAGAAAGAAGCCCCGCAAGCATGTTGTTGCAGACCTACAGAAACTCAAGAGCAAACACCACTATGGCAGATGCCGGGGCTGGACCAGAAGGGATGTCCAAAAATATTAAAAAGTATATTAAAAAAATATAGGGTGATCCGTGTCCCCTGCATTTACAGGACAGCAGAGAAAGAACCCAAGTGAAACTGCTGAGTTCATGGAGTCCACCAAACCAGAAATTTGATTCATAAACATCCTATTAGTCACTGCTACTGTCTAATTACGGTGATTAATCAATTACCACGGCTAAAAACGACTCTAGAAGAGAAGAACCCTTCTCTTGTGACCATTCTCTTTAAAAGCCAAGCACGGCTGGAGCTACAAGGCAGTGGGGCGGGGGGGAAATATGCAGGCACACACCAAAAATGCCTGTCTGCCTGTCTCCAGTGGTTAGAGGAGCCAGCTGACTCCAGTTTCCTCTGTACCAGGCTTCAGGCCTCATCAGCCATGCAAATTATAGAGTACCGTGCTGTCTGAAGGCCGAATTTCGACTCAGCTCAGAGAAAAGCCTTAGAGGAAGGGTGGGGATGAAGAAGCCAGCCAAATCCATTCATAATATTTACAGTAAATGGGCCTCTTTGCTGTTGTTTAGTATACAGTCAGCCTAATTATTTTTGAAGTTTTAATTTAAAGAACCTTCTTTATCTGCCTCTCCTTCTGCACCCCTCAAAGGTGTGGGAAAACTTTTCCCTTGTTTCAAAAAAGCAGTAGGACGGGAATCCCTTCCCCAGGTTCCAGCTTGGCAGTTGGGTGGGACAAAGGGATGCTGCAAGAGGTGAGACCCTTCCAGAGCAGCCCTGCCAAAACCCATGGGGTTTTTAAGACTCCCAGGCCATCCAAAGAGGCACAAGGGTATGCAGATCCATGTGGAACCCCCCAGAAACCCTATTTTTGCTGCGTGTGTCCTTGTTGCTGTTCTGTGCTGGTGGGGAGTTGCTGGCTCAGGAGGTGATGCAGGTCCTCCACTGCCCCGTGCACTCTCCAACCTTGAGAGCAACCTGGAATAATCTCACTTTTGTAACAAATCAGCCAAGAGTCTTGTCTGGAAAACGCAGCCAGAGCTCATGAGATGCTTCCCTGGGAGCCCCAAGTGACTCAGGGCTGGTACCAGCCCCAGCTCCCAGAAAGGAGCAACCATCTCCATGCTTCAGCCTCAGCAGCTACCAGGACACACCTCTTCCCCACCCATACCCAACCCAGATCTCAACGAGAAACCCTCTGAGAAAGAGAAACCAGCACACAAAGGGCTCCTGAGTTACTGCGATGCAAATCAGACGTGGGGGTGAGCTTGCCAAGATCGTCTCTCCCTGCTTGGGCTGTGCTGGAGGCTCCCGTGGCAGCATCCTGCCCATCACCTTTCTGGCATAAATCATGCCACAGATGCTGAAGCCACCAGAGGCCACTGGGCCATGCCAACCATGGGATCACAGCCCCCCTCAACGCAGTCACCCAGCTGGGGTTTAGAGGATGACCTTAAAAAGCTTTTGCAACCAAAAATAAAGCTTCACTGTTGCAAGGCAGGGGAAGGACATCCAGCACCCAGGGGTGCCCTGGGGAGGGCAGGGACACAGCCCCCAAGAAAGCCACAGCTCTCCACTGATAGCATGTAGCCATGTGGGTTACACTTTAAAAACCTTGTTAAGACCTTAATAAAAACTGAAGTAGAGCAGTCTAGGATTTCCAAATGGATACCTAATACACAGATGTGTGTCAGGATTTTTTCCCCCCCTAACTGCATTACACACACACACACACATACACAACACAGCATCACTGCTGTTCTCATTCCAATACTGAAAAAACCCCCTCTCCCTGCAGCACACTGGCCCAGAATTCTCCCCTGAAGACTGAAAACAGACATAAATATACGTTTCTCCTCACACCAAAAAAAAATTTAAAAGCCCACTTCCCCCAGCAACTTTTCCCAGAGCAGCATCTCCCTCACAGGGATGTAAACGCATGGAAAAAGCAGAGTAGGAACAAAAGTGCTTTTCACATTCGTCGTGCCCCGCTCCATAACAATTATGAAAACTGTTTAGCTGGGCTGGCATTTGGAGCATTTACTGCATTCCTGCCAATAAATTCCAGTCCCGGATCCGATGGAAAAGGCTCCCTCCCTCCCCTTTCCCCTCCCTCCCTTGCCTTCATTCCTCCTGGCTTTCTTTACAACCTAATACCCTGTCGACGCGGGGCCAGGGCCTACTTAGGGGGAAAAAAAAACACCCAGCGCCAGACTGGAGACAGCAGGCAGACTGAAAAAGTTAATCATTACTTCTGTCTGCCTTCATAATCTAATCACGCCTATTCCTAAGAGCAGGCGGTGGAGCACGCCGTACATGGAATATATACATCCCGGGGTCACCGCCCAGGGATGGACACACGGACAGCACCAGCCCCAGCCCGGGCAGGGGGCAATCAAGGGATGGACAGACAGGACTGATGGCGTTGGGAAGAAGTTCACAAGCCTGGCCATGCGCACACACACACACACACACACCCCTCCCCTCGCCTCTCACTTTGCTCTGGATTAATAACGCGTAGCAATTATAGAGAATATTATATTCATTAAGTAATTAACCCTCCCGGCGCTCCGGCGGAGCTGGCACCCCCTTCTCGCAGACAGAGGCCAGCACAGGTTTGCCCCAGGCTATAAAACGGGCCAGGTCGGCAGCACACTGGTTAAAAAAAAACCCCAAAAGCTCCTTGTGGCTCGTCTCACCCCACTGCTGGTGGCTACAGCAGAGCCATGTCCCAGGTGGGGACCTGCCATGAACTGAGTGGCATCACCAACAGCCAGCAGCATCCTCCCATGGGGACAAAACTCAGGGGATCTGGGGTGTCACCAACAGCCAGCAGCATCCTCCCATGGGGACAAAACTCAGGGGATCTGGGGTGTCACCAACAGCCAGCAGCATCCTCCCATGGGGACAAAACACAGGGGATCTGGGGTGTCACCAACAGCCAGCAGCATCCTCCCATGGGGACAAAACTCAGGGGATCTGGGGTGTCACCAACAGCCAGCAGCATCCTCCCATGGGGACAAAACTCAGGGGATCTGGGGTGTCACCAACAGCCAGCAGCATCCTCCCATGGGGACAAAACTCAGGGGATCTGGGGTGTCACCAACAGCCAGCAGCATCCTCCCATGGGGACAAAACTCAGGAGATCTGGGGTGTCATCAACAGCCAGCAGCATCCTCCCATGGGGACAAAGCCCACAGGAACTGGACATCACTGAGATGTAGCAGCATCCTCCCACAGGGATGAAACCCAAGGGATCTGGGCATCACTAAGGCCCAGGAGCATCCTCACACAGGGATAAAGCCCAGGGAATCTGGGGCTTGGCAAGCCCAGCACCACTCCAGCTTCTCCAGAAAATAGCTGCAGTGCAACTCTCAGGTGAGCCAAGGCTTCATGCTCTTGACACCCAGGATACATTTTCCATGCTTGGCTGTGACAAAGAACAGGAAAACTACAGGCCTCTGCCTATGATTTATGGGTTTGTTCCTTATCATGAGCTAAAAAGTCTCAGACTGGCTTCCAAAGAAAATGAATTCATCAGTTCAAATGCAGTGATGTAACTTCAGGCTCCCAGCTCCTTTTCCAAATAAAACTCCTGTTACTTGATTCCTGCTCGAAGAATGATTTTATGGAGTTATTGACTCCGTCCGCTCTGCCTGGGAAGGTGCTGCCAGAGCCCAGCCATGGGGTCACTGACAGCCATCCCACGTGGGCGAGCAGGACCTCATCTCATGGCTGAGGTTTTTGACTATTTTGCCATTTTCCCTGCTTTTCTACCCAAAACCTCACCAGGCACACCAATGTGCAAACAGACACTCAACTCCTCTGGTGTTATTTCGCATCACCCACCATGGAGGGGGCTCCTCCTCAGTGATGACCCCTGGTGATTTTTATCGCCCATAAATTCAACCCACAGCCTCCCATCACCAAGAATCACTGGAGCCACAGCCAAACTCACCACCTGCAAAAGTGACAGATGTCAGAATTTCCACCACCTTCCTAACAGCTGAGTTTCCTCACCACAAAGTCACCTCTTATTGATGAAGTTCTGGTTTCTAAGAGCAAAATCTCTCCAACATATATAAGTATTACACAGAATTCTACACAAATATGGAATATATTCAATATACAATTAATATACTGAATATATGCAACCTATAGATCTATAGAATATAGACATTATATGTTGATTATATCCTACATCATTATATATATAATATATTGAATAAATTATCTCCATACATATTCAACCTATACACAGAGGTTGACTAGATTTCACTCAATATTTGACCATCTACACTCTCACTTATTACGTACATCTCTAAGATACATATTTGCAACTAGGGTTAAGAGCCTGAGCAGTTCTGAATTATTCCTTTAAAGGCAAAATTTGCCTTTCCACATGCTCAGAAAAAAGCCAGGAAAGCCACGGGAGCCAGGACATCACCCAAAGCTGCCCCACCAAACCCCAGCACCCCAGCAGGGATCCCACTTGGTGGCTGAGGGAGGATGAGGAAGGACCACGGAGCCAGGCACAGGTCATCACACACAAAGGAACATCACCAAGAGCATCTCCAGGACCTCCTGCAACCAGCCCACAGTGCTTCAGCACTGCCAGCACAACCCGACCAGGGAGGCTGAAGCCAGTAGGTTTTTTTATGTAGTGAGGTTAAAAGGGTAGAGAAGGGCTGAGCCAGCTCTTACAGGGTGGTTTTTTTTTTTCCCCTTGCAAGTTAAAACCAAGATAATGACACTGGGTGGGGACCAATTTGAAGGGCTGAGCAGCCAAACCAAAATTAGTCTCCCCGCCAAGAGCTTCCTAGGCCTCACAGTTTGGGGAAGGAAGCCGAGAAAAAGCATGAAAATAAAAAAAAAAAATTCCTCGGGAAGCTGGACTGTTGCGTTCAAGCAAAGGTGACCCTGCTAGTCAAATATTTTTCAACATAATAAAAATAAAATCAAGCACTGGAGCAGCCTCCCTCGGTAAAGCAGGGCCTATGAGGTGGTGTTTTTTCCTTCTTTTTTTCTCCTTTTCTTTCTTTTCCCTCCCCTGGCACTTTCTTTCCTTTCACTAATAACTATGTTTTCTTGCATTTTTTTTTTCTTGGCTCTTTCCTCATAAAAGACTGATGTAATTTCCTGTCTTGTCCCAATGTTTCCTGTTAATTAACAGGGTGAAAGTTATCATCACGCATTTAAATGGCAACCCAAAAGAAGGGAGGGGAAAAAAAAAAACCAGGGAAAAAATAAAAAAAGAAAAGAAAAAAGAAAGGAGAGTTTGCTGTCTGTTAGCAAACACCACATCACATGCCCAGCAGCACAAAACACCCTGGAAAAAGCGTTCTGGAACTGAGGACTTGAGCCCATGGGCAAAGACCCCTACAAGAGTGGCAGCAGGTCTGTGCACAGGGGATCCAAGCCCCCACCCTCCCCTGGATGGGGATGGAAAATCCCTGCAATGCTTGCCCAGAAAAGCTCTTTTCTTGCATTAAGAAGGAAAATAAAAGAAGAAGGCAAAGAAGAAGATGGAAAACAAAAAGAAGAAAGAAAACAAGTACAAGAAGAAGAAAAGGAGGAAAACAACAAAGGAGAAGAAGGGGAAGGAGGAGAAAAAGAAGGAGGAGAAAAAGAAGCAGAAGAAGGAAAACAGAAGAAAAAAGAGGTAAAATAGAAAATGAACATGGAAGGAAAAAGGGAAAGAATATAAATAAATAAAATAAAGTAAAATAGCTCGCAGAGAAAGAGGCAGGCAGCAACACCCAAGATGTTGCTTTTATTAAAAGTTGTGGAAGAATAGCAAAAAAAAAAAAAAAAAAAAAAAAAAAAAAAAAAAAACAAAAAACCCAGGGGCTAATCCAAAGACAGCAGGCGGAAATCCTGTGAGCCACCGAGCTCCTTCCCTTGCCTGCCCTGAGCCCCGTGCAGGATCAGGCTCCTCCGTGCCCTCTATTCCTCAACAGCAGCCGTGACGCAGCTGCTGCCCCGGCGGCACCGCGGCCACGCCAGCGGCCCCGGCACGCCGACGGCGGCCGAAAACAAAGCGATTTAGGCAAAAAGCGAGGGTGGTTAGAGCAGAGACTGTGCCTCAGCGGTTAATAATATCCCAGCGCTGAAAATAAACTGGGAAGGAAGCTCCTTTGTGACAGTAGGCAGGCGGCCAGGCTGCGGCGTGGGTCATTCACGCCGGCGGGGGACGGCAGTGGGGTTGGCACCCACCCGCCGGCCAGCCCGTCACCCTGCTGGGGCACAGCCAGGGCTGGGGACTGGGTCCCAATGCACAGTTTTCTCCTGGGCACCCTAAAATGGGCTGCACCCCTTTGCAAGGCAGCGGGGAGGTTTACAGTGTTGGCCACCGTGGCTGGAAACAGGCATCCCCCCATGCCCCTGGCGGGGAAATGCATGTGGCTAATGTTACTGGTTCCTTTAGTGTAAGTGATACCCACTGGCAGACAGCGGGGATGGAAACGATGCAGCCCGCATCCCTGCCAGCCCAGGCTGCTCCTCTACGAGTGTTTTTGTCCCATCGAGTTTTAAATGTCCCCAATGATCAAGTTGCCGGCACTCATCGGGGCAGCCACCACGAGCGGAGCACGGTTTGAACTGACACCCAACTTCCAAAAATCACCTTCCCAGCCTCATTCTTCCCTAAAATCTGCCAGGTTGTGGGATTAAAACACAGGTGGCCCCATCATGCTCCATAGTCATTGCTCCCACCACCATCCCCACTACGATGGACTTGCTGGTTCAGGGGTGTTCTGCATTTTATCATCAGCTGTTCCAAAGGCACCATGCGGCTGGGAAAATCTACTGACGTCTGGAAAAATGGGTTTAATGAATCTGTACAGGTATGGATTGACACTATCTAATGGGGGCAGCACCTCTGCTATCATTTCTTTTTTAAAACACATTGTAGAAGAGTATCTAGGAAAGGCTCAAGAGGCTCTAGAGCACTTAAAAGTAATTATTAAATGGATTCTATTTGCTTTGGAAGGATTTTAATCGGCGAAACGCCCGGAGCTGGGAGGAGGATCCTGGCTGTGTCCCAGGGGGGTCTCCACAGGGTGAGAACCCCCTTTAAAAAAAAAGAAAAAAAAAGAAAAAAAACCCTCACGGGGCTTGAAGGAACCAGAGCGGGTGGACAAGCCAAGAGCCCGGGGTCGGTGCCAAGCACCAGCTCCCTCCTCCCAGTCGGCCACGGTCAGATGATGTGCGAGGCGAGCCGGGAGGCTCCTAGTCTGGCAGGCAGCCTGCTCTGCTCCAGAGGCTCCAGTGCTGTCATCCTGGCGTTAACCCCTGATAACCTTGTCCTTTCCAGGACGGGACTGTGGTTTTTAGGTAAGCAAGGAGCAGGGGGTCATGTCTCCCAGCAAGGCTGGGAAGGAAAGGGTGCAACGCCCTGCAATGCTCGAAGCGAATTAAAAAGTATTAAAACGACGTAAGCTCAAAAATAAACTAAAAATAAGTGACTTAAAGAAAAAAAAAAATTCCCAAGCAATTGTTTATCCCTGGGACAAATATACAATCCTAGTTCCACAGGAAGATGTCTCAATTTCAGATTATAATAGGATGCCAATTTGTAAATAAAGGCATTTCACAGGAGGTTATAAACTCCGTAGGGGAGGGAGGTGGAAGTAGGGGGGACGGGAAAACACAGGCAGGGCTCTGGCGGAGAAACAGCACAGGATCCTGTTTACATGGGCGGGGGGAGAGCGACGGGGAGCCGCTTTGGGGGGCAAATATCTCCGGATTTGGACAAGGTGCTTCTTCCCCGTCGAGCAGATACCAGCAGGGATCAGAGGCATAGTGAAACATTCCCGGCCTGTCCACAATTTTGGAATGAAATGTCAATCAGCCAAGAGGTCCCTTAAACCAGACAAGGTCCCACAGCATAGAGAGCCAGAGCAGGGAACGGTGCCAATGCTCTTCCAGCCCAGGGAAGTCTTTTCCCTGCGTTTTTGGTGTGGAGTTGGGAGGGAGAAACTGAGTCTGTGCCTGCCACAGGACAGCCCTGTGGATTTCCCAGCTTCAAGTCTTGCAGAACCTTGATCCAGCACCCACCAAGCATCATCACTCAACATCCGCTGGCTCTTGGAAACCCTGAGGTGCTTCCAGAATTTGGGCAAATCAGCAGAATTGTGCCAAAATCTGGATAAACTCTCAGGTTTGGTATTTCAGGAACAACCTCTATAAAAAAGCAGTGGATGTGGCGAGGACACAAGCCAGCTCGTCTTGCTCTCCCTCTCTGAGGATAAGCCCTGGATGTCTTGAGAGCTTTGCTTTGCCAGCAGATCCAGGACACCCAGCACTATTCACCTGTCCTGCTGGAGAGCCACCTCCTCACCCACCATGGACACCACAACCTTCCACCAGCCCCACGCCACACACGGCTCAGGACACAGATGTCCAGGGCTGGTGGATCACATTCCATGGAGACCCAGCACCAACAGCACCAAACACCTCCAGCTCACTTCTACCCTTGGAGCAGAGCTTCATACAGGAATTCAGCTCCCACCAGTCTGATGCCACCAGACCATGGGCCAGCCACCTCCAGGCTCTCCAAGCATGGCTTTGCTTGTTTGAAAGAAGTCACAACCAAATACCTCTGCTGAGAACAGCTCAGCTCAAAATACAGGAAAACCACCCTCTGTCTCCTATTTACGGGAATTATTTTTATCTCCAATGGGATATTTTTGCTCTTTAACCACACTGAGGACAGAAAGAATCTGGCTAGTAATACCTGAGCACAACCATGTCAGTGGGAGAAAACGTGAGAGAGGAGTCCTGACCTACCCACAGGCTGACCACTGATAAAAATAAAGATGATATAAGAAAATAAATAAAGGCAAGAACACAGAAGTGAGAGCTAGTGCCTTGAGGGAAGCAAGGGGTACATCAGCCAGAGAATGGGGTGGCTGGGGAAGAGAGAGCAGAGGTGGGATGAGGACTACCCAGGATTGCATTCCTGGGTCAGGAAGGAGAACAGAAAGAGGGAGGGAAAGAGCAGCTCAGCGTAGTTAACACTCCCCACATATCCCCCTGCCGTGCTGCTCCCCCCGCCACACGTCCTCCAGAGCCTCTGGTATCCATCAACACAAGTGCCTGCAGCCCCCAGTAAGAGACAGACCCCAGCAGTGGCTGATCTGAGACTCCTCCTCATCAAAGGCTCCTCGGGGAGAGCTGCAAGGACACTCGCTTTGAGCCCCTTCAAAGCTCCCCTTGCCACCATCCTCTCAACCCCTCCATGCATTCCCCTGCCGGAGTGGCCATGAACCCCAGGCTGGCCCCATTCCTAAATTCTCAGTGCTGAGAGTGATCTTCCTTGCCAAATCCTACTCTTTAAGACATCAGAGCAAGTCTGCTGACACTGCTGCTACACCAGTATCCACCATACATCACTGATGACCAAAGGCTGCAGTGCTGCAGGAACTCACCACCACCAACCACCTGTGATGTGTTTTTCCTCACACACCCACTCCAGTTTCCAAATTACCAAAAATTACTTTTTTTCTCCCTTTTCTCAAGCCATCCTTTAATCAAGGAGCTGCAAATCCAACACGTACAGGTCTGAAGGGGACAAGGGATGGTGGATTCTCCGCCCAGCATCACCCATCCCTATCTGCCCAAACACAGATAAGACCAAGCCAAAGCTCTGGCCATGCACTCTGCCAATAAATCATTAAAGCCCTCTTCAAACACACTCTTCTGCTAACTAAAATATGCAGGAGGGGGTAGGGAAAAAAAAGGAGGAGAAAGTGAGCTTTGGAGGATTGCTCCAAAGTGCGTTTATTTTCCTTTCTTGACTGGGTCTCTCCAGTTGGGAATTTTCAGCACTGCACTTCTGCGCGTGGAAGGGAGATGCCAGTAAATCAGAGCAAATTCAAAACAAATGCTCTTTCATGTGGAGGCATTCGGCTTTGTTTCAGGGCTTGGGTAGCTAACCATATCCCTTCAAGAGTCAACTCTCCTATCAGCTCCTCATTAAACTAAATGGCTACAATTACATTTGGGGAGGAAAAAAGAGTGGTTAATGATCGTAAAAAGGTTCTGTTTCCAGGCTTGGGGAGGGGGGAAACCTTTGATAAGGGAGACCAAAAAAAAAAAAAAATCCAATCCAATGAAATAATAACAATAGAATAAAGCAAGTTAAAAATGTACTTTCAGGTAGAAATGTGCTTTCATTTGGGGAAGAAGCTCAATTAAGGAGCTAGGGCTCCCCTTCCCGCCGCCCTTTGGGAGGCACCAGGAACGAGCCATGTTATTTCCTGCAGCCCAAGCCCCCACCTCCCGCCTTCCCTTCGGGAGCAGAGCTGCCAGACGAGATGTTATCAATAGGCTGAACCTTACAGAAAGCCCCCTTTTAAAAGCGAGTACTTCCTCTGCTTATTTCATGTGGTATCCTGTGGAACCAAACTCTCTCCTCCCCTCTGCAACGGGTGTATTTCAGGAGGAAAAAGGAAAAAAAAAAAAAAAAAAGATCTAACAACATCCTTATTGTGTTGTTTTGCTTCTTGTCTTTTTTCTTTCTACAGTCTCTTTTTTTTAACTCCCTGAAGCTATAGGCTCCAATAGTAAAAAAATTTTTAAAACCCCCAAAGCCTTCTGCCTTAACAAAAAAAAAAAACCCCAAACAGCAACAAGTTTTCCTGTTCCCTCTCCCCCTTCGTTTGATTAATTCTCATTAGGGCCTTTGAACAAACAATATGCTCCCCTCTCAAATAACAGACAGGGTATATATTACACCCAAAGAAAAACAAACAAGGCTCACTTAAAGACATCACATCCACACCAAATGCAATTCCTGGAGAGAGGCAGGGGCAGATGCACGCGCGTGCAGCCGCCGCCGACCTAATTCTGAATTCCAGTTTCAGGGTGATGAATAAATCATAAATCAAGGAGACATCCCCACAAAGGCAAGCACCTTCAAACATCAGCCAGCACCTGCAGGTACATGGTTTCAGACACTTTAATCCTGGTAGAGACACTGAGGTGGCCAGTCTGGGGTGGGAGATGAGGTGCTGGAGACATCATACCTTGGAAATGGGGTTGGGAGTTGGACTAAATGACCTTCAAAGGTCCTTTCCAACCCACACCACTCTATGTCTCTATGCAAACTCCAAGAGGGGTGGGGAAATTACCTTACAAGCCTCCATCCTGCAACAGCAACTGGAGGCTGAAGGAGATGGCAAATCAGAAAACAGTGGAAATCATTGAATGTAGCAGAAAGGGATACAAAAGCATCATCAACTCTCTCTGCAACAAAACAGGCCACCTCTCCTCCACAGGCACCACGAGCCTTCTGAATCAGATGTGGGATGCTGGTGACCGTACCAGGAGCAAAATCTGAGCAGGACTCTCATCCCAGAGACAAGAGATGCCCCAGCCATCAAGTCAGGGAACCCTTGAAACCAAATCCTTCTTTAAGGTACAACTGCACCTGCTCCCATAATCCATGCACTCGAATGAATGGTCAGCCAACACTGCTTTGCCTTCCCCTGCCTCAGTCCTTTTGCCTCTTCCTGCCTCAGCCCAAAAATGAATGGAGCATAAGGCTGGAATTCAAAGGAAATACAGGCATTCAGGGATGGAGAGCCTTGTCTGGGATTTCAACACATCCTCTGCACAAGAGGTGCATGGCTGCTACTGAAATGAAACCCAACTCCCCCTCCGAGCACGCCCTCCTCAGTGATGTGCATTCCCAAAACTCCCCAGCATCACTTCCCCTTTTGTCAGGACCCTCAGCCAACACGACCCACGGCCAAGATCAAGGGCAACAAGAGATGTCTTACCTGAGAGCCCCCCAGGGGCTAGACAATTAGTTCCCCCTGTTTCAGTGGAGGAAGGCACAGAGTCTGGACAATCTGCTGGAGCAGAGGAAAAGGAAAAAAAAAAAAAAAAAAAAAAAAAAGTCAGTATATAGGTGGTTCTTTGCAGGCTCCCAGCATCGCCCCAAGCAGAACACACATTCCAAAGGGCTTAGCAGGAAGCGATTACTAATTGTCCGTGCAGAGACGGTAGTTCATCAAGAAGCATCCACCCTAACTCGTTGTCTCAGTCAAGGCTGTGCTTCATCACCAGCCAGCGCTGATTATAGACCAGCAGAAATTACAGGCTGGCTGCCACCTCTCTGGACAAGTCACCGGCTAAGGAGATCAAGGTTGTCGCCGTTCTGATGCAAGCCAGCTTCCAAAAATGCCTAAATCGTGGCTTTATGCACCCAATTTAGCCAAAACCTGTAACTCACCGAAATGGGAACTGAAAGGGAAACGTCTCATTGCTGCCCTTTTGCAGCAAACGGGCTGAGTTTGTGGTGCCCAGCTCAATTTTTGTCACCACCAGCTGCTGGCAGACCTTATTGCCACCTCCTGGGCAACTGGACCTACTCCTCCATGCACCAGCAAAGGGCAGGGTAAGACTGGCTGCTCCATTGGAGGTTTCTCCCCATGCATGCAGGTGCTGGAGGCTCAAGGTTTGGATCTCTCTGTCCCAAGCCTGATCCTTCAGGTGACAACAATCAGAAGTCAACCCCGATCTCCTGGTTCTACAGATCAACTCCAGCTCTTTGGTCACTACCATGAGGGACCACAAGCTGAAGAACAAGCCTGAGAAGACCTCTGAAGCTCCTGTAAACTTCTGGTCCTCAAGGACCTTGGGTTTCACCAAATTTGGGCTCTCCATTCCATCATTTCACTCACTTCTATATCTCAAAGCAAGGGCCACCACCAGGAGAGCCAAGATGATTTTCTCCCTACTGATAAAGTAGTTCTGCCAGATCCCACCCCTGAAATACCAGTGAATAAGAAATTCCTGTCTGCATAACCTCATTTTATCAGAGTAAAGTAAAAGCCCTAACAGGAATATACAGTTTAACAGGATATACTTAATCAAACTGAAAACAATAGGGGAGACAGGAAATAGACTTACTTGTGAAATACTGTATATGATACGCTCTCTAAATGCCTTGTCCTGCTTTCTATGCTTTAAAGAAATAGGGGTTTTACTTTTTTTTAACCCTTTCTAGTCCAGACAGGAGATTCCCCTGCCATTCTCCTGCAATGGCTTCAACTGCTTGATCTACAGATGCTCTCTGAACGCAGGCTGGACCCCTCTGCCCTGCCCCGGGCTCCCTATGCCCACAGCTACAGGTCCCAGAGCAGCTCCTGTGGGTAAGGGACATAATTGGTCCTTTCCATGTTGTCTTGCTGTAGGGATCATAGGTGACCAGGTTCCCTGTTACCACATCAGGCAGAACAGAATCCCATCCAAACTCTAAATATGTAACCCTAGCAATGGGGGAAAGTGCTTCCACACTTCTTCCTCAGCTCCCTTCCCGTGTCCCATCACCCAACAGAGCGCTGCCCTCATGCATGGATCACCCACGCCCTGAACTCCCTTTACGAAATGCAGAGCTGGTGCAGCTCAACTCTAGACCAAGCACGAGAGTCAGCTGTGGGATGAGCCCAAAGGCAGAAGCCTCAGGGGCTCTCTGCCCTGTGTGTGGCTGGATTCTCTGTTGCGCTCTTCCTGCTGCCCACAGAGCTGCCCAGGGCTCTCGTTAGCAGGGGGCACTGGGGCTCGTTGTACCTTCAGCACCAGAGAGCTCGCAGAATCAGACATTTCTCCAAGCCTGGCACACATCAACCTCCTCCCAACACTGCCTTCCCACAGCACAATCCCATTGCGGAGACACACAATTATTCCTTGTGGCCACCAGCCCAAGCTTGCAAGGTGTCAAATAGCTCCTGGGAGCTGCCAAACCTCCAGCTCCCCTGAAAGTTGATGCCACAGGAGGGCATTCGGCCCCGCAGCGACATCTCAGTGAGTTTCCTGCACTCTCGTACTCCAGCACGACCAAGACCAGTCACACAGGAGCACAATGGAGCCACTTGTCCCACTTAAAGCTGAGTCAAAACTCTGCCTGATTTATTTGAGGGCAGTACTGTCCATCTCCCTTTCAGCACAGCTGCAAGTGGCAGCTCCAGCAGGGACATCAGGATTGCCCACACACCTCCACCATCCATCCCTGCCAATGTCCCATGTGAGGAAGAGGGAAAGTCCTCTCCTGGATTAAAGTCCTCCCCACCCGTTGAGGTGTCCCAGACCAGGCTGGAGGTGGCTTGGAGCAACCTGATCTAGTGGAAGGAAGGTGTCCCACGGTAAGGGGTTGGAGTGAGATGAGTTTTAAGGTCATTCCAACCCAAACCATTCTGGGATTCTATGAATGAACAAGCCAGGCTGAGCTACAGCCTTCCCTGGGGTAACTCAGCCATCAAGGGCAGATCTTGCTGCTCTACAATTACACAAAAACCAGATCCATCCTACCAACACAGCCTGATGAGGCATTTCATTGCCTGCAGTGGATTCCCAGCTCCTTGTCCATCCCTGCTTCCCTCCAGCCTGCAATATAACCTCTCACAGCCTCCATCACCCCAAGGAAAACCAATTCAATCCCCATGATAAGGGTTTTATACAAAAAGAGAGATTTAGAAAAGATTGAAGAGAGAAATTGTTAATAATGACAGTGGTGGGGCACTGGCTCAGGCTGCCTAGAGAGATGGTAAATCCCCCACCCCAGAAACATTCAAGGTCAGGCTGGATGGGACTCAGAGCAACCTGGTCTAGTTGAAGGCTGGACTAGATGGTCTTTAGGGTCCCTTCCAACACAAACTGTTTGTTGATTCTCTGATTTGGCAACCTCTGTCAGAGCCCACACCAGTCCAGGTTTATTACCTGCCTGTCTGCCCATATGAAGCACTTACAAGACATGGGACTGAGCACTTAGAAAACTTTAACCACCACTAACATGCTTGATGGAAAAGCAGAACTTTCCTGCTGGATGCACACTCCCAGCTCCACTGGCAGAGTCTAATCACAGGGACTGTTCCCGTTCAAAGTCCCAGGTGAGAAGATGGCTGATGTGCATCAGCCAGGTAAAAAAATCTTCACACCTTCCCACAGTTCTCGAAATGCAGCTGGGGAACTGCCACAGGAGATGGCACCGAGGCTGGGATGGGAAACTCTGAGCCCCTGTGCAGAGGAAATGCTGAGAAACCCTGAGCTTGCAAAACCCACCTGCCACCACAGACTTCCAGGCTCCGCTGGTGCCTGTCACAGCCCCGCCAGCCAGAGCTCAGCTGCCAAGTGGATTTTTCTTTCAAAAAGGAAAAAAGGAGGACTTTTTGGTGAGTAACCCAGTTGTTTCTGTGCTTCCGATGGGCAGTGTTAATCACTTCCTATTGGCCGATAGGAATAACTTTTCCTTTCGAAATGGCACATTCATGTTCTGCGGCTTTTCTGTTTACACACATTTTGCTACCTTATGTCAACACTTCCTAATGAATAAATATATCATTCGGCTAACTGAAAACGAGATCCTGGCAGAGGCAGATTGGATGTTTAAATCCTGCTAATAGATTTTATCCTAACATCTTTACAGGAAACCAAAACCAAGCTTTAACCCTTCTGTCCCGCAGCTCCAAACCCCTTTGCATCCCATGCCAGGATCATCAGTGGGTGGAAAGAAAAGCCATAAATGCAAAAATAGGAACTTTAGGGGAGCACTGCAGGGATGCAGCTAAAATTATGTGAAACCCATGAAACTTCATGATCCAGCAGACCCTGAGACTCTAGAGAGAACAACCCTTCTGCATCCCAGCACATGCTGGGGATGCTGAACCTACTCCCAATGTCCCTCTTTCATTAATGAGCCCTTATCTCCTGTTTTTTTTTCACACCAAGATAGTTCATGCTTTGCAACCCAATTGTTTGGGAAACAGCTTTGTTTATTTCCCAAAGGCAAAAAAAGACTTATTAGTGTTCCCAAAGTGTCTGCAGAGGGGGAAAGCAACAGTCCAGCCTCTGAGGGAGCAGCGGGTAGGATGGGACCCCACCATGGCACCAGATCAGCCTCAGCATGGGGTGTCTTTTAGCCCTGAGACACTGAAGAGAGGAAATTTTACAGACACCGTTCCTTTGGCCCAACCAAACAACCTGACACAGGTGTTCAGGGATATCCATCCACCTTTGCCTCCCTGCAGAGCCGTGCCTCTCCTGTCTGCCGCGACCGCGGGACGCAACCACAGAGACCACTCCAGAGCCACTAATCCTCAGGAAGCCAGGAGCTGCTCCTCCCGAGCTCCCCGCGTTTCCGACTCTCCCCACCTCTCCTCCTTCTCCCAGCCTCATTTATCTCACACCCGGCGAGCTCGCTGCCAACCAAGAGTTTATGCAGACAACCGCAAAAGAGCTGGTGCCAGCCTCAAATGGGCTTCTCCCCTGGCACCCTGACATTCAATTACAAGCAACAGGCATGCACAGTGGTGCTAAGAAATTCGAAGTTAAAAAAGGTTAAAAAAAAAACTTTTCAAACTCTTTTCCCATTTTTTCTCCAAGCTGATGAGGTGGGATTAGGCTTCCATGAAACTTAGAGAGATTTCCAGCCAACCAGTCCATCTGTCAAGGTTTGTTGGGATTCCCAGGCATCAGGGAGATGCTGTGCTGGATCCCAACCTAAATCCCTAAAAATTCACCCAGGTGTGCAGGAGCACTGCCATTTCCAGCTGGAGCCTATGGTTTTCCTGGCTGACTCAAGCAGCACAGGTCTGTGCTGCACTGCAATCCCGTCTGAAGTTTGCTGCCAGAGTTTTAAAATCCTACCGTGTGCACAAGGTGGCTTAGATGCATTACATGTCAAGTCTTACGAGGGGTAGCAGGAGGCACAGAAGCACACAAGCAACCCAAAAGCAGAATGTATGACAAAGGCTTTCCCTGATAAAGGGGCTGTTTTGCCATTTTTTTATCTCTTCCCCTGCATTGAAAAAAGTCCACTTACCAGTTGGTTTGAGAAAATCCATTGGATATCTGGAGTAGGGTGGAGGGGGAGACTCTGGAATTAGAGAAGTACAGAGAAAATAAAGGCAGAGCCATGAGAAAGAAAAAAAAAAAAAAAAGAAAAAAGATAGGAACTTATGATAACAGTGGCATTCTTTTAGCAAAACTGTTTGTCTTAGCTCTGGGGGTTGGAGGCAGGGCAGCGAGGCGGTGATTGCCTTGATATTTAGCTGTCAGATAAACAAAAGGGGCCGTCTGGCGCCAGTCTCCCTGCTATCTGCCGCTCGGGCTGTCTGATCGGGGCCTCCTTGGCTCGGCGGAGCCGCGGCAGCGCCGGGGCCGCCCGGCCCTTAATCCCCCGGCACCGCGCGGGGACGGCGGGGAGGCAGCGCCGGGGCCCCCGGGAGGGGAGGGGAGGGGGTCCCGGAGCTGGGGGCGTCGCCCCCTCCCCTAAATACAAAGGGAAATGCATAAACCACGGCACTGAAAAGTTTTTGTGCGTGTTCTAGGTTCTGTTTTTCCTTGTTTGTTGTGGGTTGGTTTTGTTTTGGTTCTTTTTTTTTTCTTTCTTTCTACAGAAGGGGAGAAAAAAAGTTTTGTGGGCCGGGAGGTGAGTGGGGCTGCATGTAGGTATCCCTGCCTCCCTCCACACATGCATCCCCTCCAACTCCTGCACACCTCCAGCCCCTGAGTCCCCTCTAGCCCCTGCACCCCTGCATCCTCTCCATCTCCTGAACCCCACCCCCAAATCCCTGTATCCCGTCCATCCCCTGCACACCTTGAGCCCCTGCACCGCTCCATCCCCTTCGTCTCTTGTATGCCTTCCAGCCCTCGCACCCCTGAATGCCCTGCAACCTTGCCATTCCCCTATATTCCCACACGCCTCCATCCCCTGCACACCTCTAACCCCTGCACCCCCTGCCACCCCTGCACCTCCCGCACCCCCTACCATCCCCCGCCGCCGTACCTAGCTCGCAGAGCCGGCTGAGGTGGTGCGGGTTGCAGCAGACGAGCTCGGAGTGAGCCTTGCCGTAGGATTCACAGCAACATAACCGCTTCACTTCGGAGCAGTGGCGGAGGTCGGGCCAGCGGAACACCTTGCAGAGCAGCACGGGCAGCGGGTACCAGTGCTGTCCCAGCCGCGAGTCGGCCTTGGCGGGCAGCAGCAGGCAGGGGGTCCGAGCCCCGCCGCGGGACTCCACGGCGTGCAGCAGCCCCTCCAGCTGCCGCTCCTTCAGCCGCTTCAGCACGGCGTGGGTCAGCGCCTTCAGTTCCGCCTCCGCGCCCGCCGCCGCCCGCCCGCCGCGGCCCGCCTTGCCCGGGCAGCACCCGCGCCCCCCGCCCAAGTGCGCCCGGGGCTCGGCCACCGCCGCCGCCGCGCCGGGCTCGCCCGCCGCCGCCTCCTCCTCCTCCTCGCCGCCGGGCGCGCGGCTCCGCCAGAGCCGCCGGACGAGCACCGAGCGTTTGGTCCTGAACATGCGGGACGAGAGGAGGGGCCCCCGGCTACAAAACGGGCATGTCGTCCGCCGAGCATGAAGGGGCCGGCAGGCGGGATGCGGCGGCGGCGGGGGGCAGCGGCGGGGGGCAGCGGAGCCGAGGCGGGCTGTGGCATGCGCCAGTCTCCGCGCTGGGGCCGCGGGTCCCGCCGCCTCCCGCGGGGGGATGCGCCGGCCGCGCCTCCGCCCGCTGCGAGAAAATTTACAGAAAAAGCGAATGGAAAAGAAAAAAATCAAAACTGAGAGGAAAAAAAAAAAAAAAAAAAAAAAGAGGTAAAAATAAAGGTGGGGGGAAGGGAAGGGAGAGAGTCGCCGTTCGCTCCGGCTTTGCCCAAAAAAGCGAAGAAAAATGGAAATATCCCCGTCTAGAGCCCGCGGCGCCCGTCGCGGGGGCAGGCGGGCGGGGGCTGCCGGCGCCGCGCCGCCGTGCGCGGGTGCGGAGCGCGGCCCGAGCCGCGGGGGAGCCTCGGCCGCCCCGGGGCCGCGGCGCCCATCAACCCGCCACGCCGGGGAGCGGGCGCGGCGGCAGGGATGCGGCGCAGGGCAGAGCCAGCAGGCAAAAACAAAAAGAACGAGCCAAAAAGGCGCCTATTAAAAACGGTTTAAAAAAATATAAAAAAATAAAAACCCCAGAACACCAACCCTAAGGTTTGGACGTCGGTTTAAGCATCTGTCACAAAAGAGGCGAACGAGCGCATCCAGAGTGTTGTATCCCTTTTTAAAAGCCCAGGTCGTCCTGATGTGGGGGTTTCGGGGTGGGCTTTAATTTTTTTTCCCCCTCCTTCTTTCCAAAGATTTAATCCACACGGAGTCTTGATCCGGCTGCTACGAAGAGAAAGAAAGGAAATAAAAAAAAAAATTAAAAAAAAAAAAAAAGGAGAAAAGTGGGGCAATGTCCCTTCCTTCCTGCCTTCCCCAGCAGCCGCGCCGGGCCGAGCCGGGCCCGCCGCTCCCGGCGGAGCTTACATGGGTGCGGGGGTGCCCGCCGGCCGCCGACCCTCTCCCTGCTGCCGGCGCCTCTGCCGCGGTGCCTTTTTTTTGCTCTTCACTCCTCCTTCCTGCCTTCCTTCCCCTCCTCCTCCTCCTCCTACTTCTCCTCCTCCTTTCGTGGTTTTTTTTTTTTTTTTCTTTTCCTCCCCCTATCTCCCCCCCCGCTCCCTCCTTCCCTCCCTCCCCTCTCGGCTCTCCGCAGTCAGCCGCCCTCCCCGCACCTCCGCCTTCCCCCGGGTGCGTGCGGGGGGAGCGGCGGCGGCGGCGCGGGGCGCGGCGGGAGCGGAGCCGGCGCGGTGCCTGCGCCCTCCCCCGGCCCCCCCGCACCGGCGGCGGCTTCGCAGTGCGCAGCGGCCCGGCCCGGCCCGGCCCCGGCCCCGGCCCCGTCACGTGGGCGTCTAGACACCGTGTCGCTCCGGGGGAAAAAAAATAAATAAATATATCTATATATTATATTTATCTCCAACCGCCTTGCGCAAGAGGCGGCTCGGGTTGCGGAGAGGTTGTGGGTCCGTGTGTCCCCTCCCCAACCCCCCCAGCCCTCCCCGCTGCCTCGCCCTCCTCCCGATGCCCCCGCTTCGTACCTGCTCCTGGGTGCGGGGAGACTGGGGTGTCCCCCCCGCCCCGCACCCCGCGGGGCACAGGGTGGGGAGCTCCCGGGGCTGGGGTGTGCCGCTGCTCACTGTAAATATTGGAATATTCAACCAAATCAGTGTCAAAATTAAAAAAAGAAAAAAAATTGATAGGCTCTGGGTATCGAACGGGGGCACATCACAAAAAGCAACAACAATAATAATGATTATGATAATAATGATAATGATGATGATGATGATGATAATAATAATAATAATAATAATAATAATAATAATAATAATTTGTGCTGTTACAGCACCTGTCACCAAAGGACAGGGAAACACACCATGGAGGCTCGGTGCACTCCGATTCTCACCAAACACGACACAGAAATGACGAGCACGCAGCACTCCGATATTCTCGTTACGGGTACTACCAGCGGTAACAACCCCTGGCACCCTGGGCGTTCCAGATTCATTCCCCCGTTCCAACCCTGGACCTGCAGAGGGTGAGGGAAGCTGAGCCACCAAGAGGCTGCGCTCTCGTCCAGCCTTGGTGCGCTCTGCGGCCGAGCTGGGAAGTCCGGCCAGACTTCCTAGCGCCAGGCTTGGCAGGGCAGCAGAACTCCCCAGGGGTCCCCGTCCTGCACGCACTCCCACGGAGCAGCAGCTCCTTTTTCACAGAATAACTGCGGGCGGATGAGTTGCTTTAAGGTCAGTCTTCGAGGCAGTTATCGTGTCGGAAGTAGGAGCCAGGACTCTTAAATCATGGCTGCTTTAAGCAGGTCCAGTTCAAATCCAAAGCCAAATCTGAATCCAAAACGAATGCACCCAACTAAACACGACACCAGATAGAGAGCACATAAAACCAACAGCCCGTGCAGGCAGGGCATCCCGGGGTGCCTGTCCTGCATCCCTGAATTTGGTGTAAGCAGGAGGGCAGGGCTAATTTAAGTGCCCAGCTGTGCATATATTCACATGAACAGGTCAGAGATACTACAAGCAGGCCCGAAATTTGCAGAACCTGGATCTCAAATAGCCAGAAAGGGACTGGATTTGGGGGCAGCCTTATTAAACCTTAACCAGACTATACCTACCCAGGTACAAAATCTGCTCAAAACCCAGATAAATAGTTGGAAAACCACTGGGGAGGGGAAGAATGTTATTTGCTGGCATCAGAAAGAATGGTTTTGGAAGGCTCGTTATAAAGCTGGAGTCTGAGGAAGGCAATTGACTCCTCGCTTCACCTCCAAACAATTAAAGGCAGGAGGGGAGCCCAGAGCACAGCCCTGCAGTCTTGGGGTGATAGCAGGGGCCAAATCAGACCAGAATCAGCACTCAGTTCAGCAAGTGTGGAAAAGTCCCATTGCTTTTAAAATTATCCCTTCTGCACCCTGAAAAATGGCATTTGGGTAATATTTTTAGTTCAACATCTTGTCCGACAGCCTTCAAATGACCTCACATACACTGAGGCTAATTTTCTCACTTCCTCAGAGAACTTCAATCTCTTTTCCCTGTGATGTTTTTGGTGAATTGGGAGCGGGGGGGAAAAAGGAGTTCCTTTTCATTCCAATGTTTGCTAGTGAAAGACGTGTTGGACGTGTCCATTAATCCATACATGATAATTTTTAATTTCTCAAAACTTGCCAGGCTGTTGTAAATGAGATTAAAACCTCCTTTTTTAAAATCTCCAGAGTTTCACCTTTATGGCTCCTCTTGCCTCAGCACTGACATCTGTAATTAGTTTATTGTCGTGAAGGAAGTGATAAAAAGTACAGCGTGGTGTGTGCTGTGAAGAGGTGGAGGTCCAGGGGTTAATATAATTTTTTGGCCCTGCCATAGGCTCTCCAGGTGATCTTGGGCACCTGCCTTTCCCTGTGAGTAGGGACGTGGGCTTTTGGCACCTCTGCTTGCCCACAGGTACAGCTGGGCCACCAGCACTTGCCTGGATTGGTGATCTCTGCAGGTGAAAATTGCCCCAGAAGTGCTAAATATTAAATAACCGATAAAGAACTGCTTTCCAATTAACCCTGCAAACCTGTTTAAACAGACCATATGTATGTGCCCATATGGAAAATACAGAAATAAACATAATTAGGCTGATATGTGTGGGCACGGGACCTGGGCTGAGGGGATGCTTGAAAAGTGGGGTGATACCCACAGCCTTCCCTGCTCTGGATGCATTGCTCAAATGTCAGCCTGGGCCAGAAACCTGTCCTGAAATGCATGAAGGTCACTGTTAAATCCCTGAGGAGAAATAAAATATGTTTTGAGTCATAGAATTTAAGAATTGCTTAGACTGGGAGAGACCTTACACTTCATTTCATTCCACCTCGTCTGTCAGGGCAGGGACACCTTCTACTGTCCCAGGTTGTTCCAGCCCTGTCCAGCCTGGCCTTGGACAGTGCCAGGGATCCAGGGACAGCCACAGCTTCTCTGGACACCCTGTGCCTCCCCACCCTCCCAGCCAGGAATTTTTTCCTTCCACATACTCCGAATCTCCCCTAATTTAGTTTAAAACCATCACCCCTTGTCCTGTCACTTCGGGCCCTACTAGAAAGCCCGTCCCCGTCTCTCTTCTAAGCCCCTTTTAAGTGTTGAAGGGATTTATACAATGTATTGCATTTGTATAATGTGTTTGCACAAAGTGTTGCATCCCTCCTGCCAAACACATTAGGTCGTGGATGTAAAACGCCGCCGAGCCCACCCTCCCCAGCCCCGGCGCTCCATTCTCAGGGGGGTTTCTGGGGACCTTTCCTGAACCCAGCTGGCTTTGAAGAGCTAAAGCCGGGTTAATTTGCATTGCAATTCAGCCTTTGACAGACAGTTGGAGCCAAGGCACTGTTAACCTAATTGTTTTGCTAACAGCACCAGGGTGTGAGACTCACCAAAGGCACTTCCAACAAAGGGGATAAAACCAGTCTTGGGGAAAAAAAGAAAACCCTTTTCCTGACATCATTACCGGGTACAAACAAACAGAGCTGATCCCTCTTCATACACTTTCCAGGCGAGGGTCAATAACAAACACACTTTGCTCTTTTGGGGGTATGTCTCTCCTTTTCACAGCAGTGAAAAGCCATTCAGGGGAGGTAGGGGAGAACAAGCCAGGCTGAAGGCAGGGCAGAGGCAGCGCAGGCTGGCTCCTGGCACTCTCCCATCCTTTTGTGCACATTAGGAATAGCTAAGCTTGCGGCCCTGCTTCTATTTTTACGCATTATTTTGAGAGCAGAGCTCTCAAGCAATGTTCAAAGTCTGGGTTATGAAGCCGTTTTGGCTGTAGCCAGTCTCCTTCCACTCCAGCAGCTCATGTCAAGAGAGCAGATTCAAGCGATGAGATCCAAGGTCTGCAAAGAAAAGTGTTCAGGCAACCTTTCTGTGTGGTGAGTGGCACGGGGAGATGAGGATCTCATGCTCACTTCTGTTACACAGCCCTGCAAGCTAAAATCACATTTTGCTGGAACAATCCTGGGGGTTGTTCCAAGGTTGTTCCAAGGCTGATCTGCTGGAAAAGGATTCCGTGAAAATGGGTACAAGGGGAAATTCACTGCACCCACCTCTGTGGTCCAACAGCACAAGGACATGGACCTACTGGAGTGAATCCAGAGGAGGCCACGCAGATGCTGCCAGGGCTGCAGCCCCTCTGCTCTGGAGCCAGCCTGGCACACCTGGGGCTGCTCACCTGCACAAGAGAAGCTCCAGGGACACCTCAGAGCCCCTGCCAGGGCCTCAAGGGGCTCCAGCAGAGCTGCACAGGGACTGGGGACAAGGCATGCAGGCACAGGCCACAGGCAATGGCTTCCCAGTGCCACAGGGCAGGCATGGATGGCATCTTGGGACTTGGGAATTGCTGGCTGGGAGGGTGGGCAGGCCCTGGCCCAGGGTGCCCAGAGCAGCTGTGGCTGCCCCTGGATCCCTGGCAGTGCCCAAGGCCAGGCTGGATGGGGCTGGGAGCAGCCTGGGACAGTGGAAGGTGTCCCTGCCCACAGCAGAAAGGGTTGGAATGAAGTGAGTTTTAAGGTCCCTTCCAGCCCATACCACTCTGTGAGAAAAATGAGAAAAAAGCCAGATGGGATGTAACCTAGCCAGTGCTTACCAGCCATGGGGAAAACCATTCCTCTCTCAAGCTCTGGGGGTTGGTCCTTCCAAATCAAAAGTCCACCAGCAGCTGTGACAGGCACCAGTGCTGTCTGTGGGGGGCTCATTGCGACATGGGAATGCTTGGATTCATCAGGGCACTCACACAGGCCTGACTCTGCCTGTGTGCTTTGCTGGCTGAAATTGTGTTAGCTTTATGTGGTGACCACACAGATGCTGAAGTGTTCAGGTTTGGTACCTAGAGAGGGGTTAAACACGGGGCAGTCTCCCTTGTGCCAACATAAAGGAAATTTTCTATCTAAGTACATATTAAAACTGTACGTCTCCCTATTTCAGTAGGAGAATGTGCTGTGTGCAGTGCAAGATGCTGGTGTAACTACATCCATCAAGAGGAATGTGGATGGTGCAGGGATCAGGACCCAGAAAGTGCTGCTGGCAGAAAGGATCTGGTGCCCCATGGCCGTGACAAGCCAAGGTGGGTCACAGCAGCAGTGCCTGCCCTCCCTGGCCTCTCTGGTGGCCACTCACTGACATGCTCAGTGTCCACAGAGCTGCCACACCTCTGTCCCTCAAATAACCCCTGGCAGCAGTGCTGTGTCACCAGTGGGGCCAAGGGTCAGCCCAGCTCCTGCTGAATGCCACCAGTGGGATTTATGGCCAGAAGGTGTGAGGGATTTAGGTCAGACAGTCTGGGAGGGGATGATGGTGGAGCTGGGCAGGAGAACACTGTGTGATTTGGGAGCCACAGGCCAGGCAGAGGAGATACAGGATTGTTGGAGGGAAGAGGTAAAGGGGAGGAGTGGAGGGAGCTCCAATATTTGATTGTACAGATAAAGGAAAGCTTGACAATCCTTTAGCTGGGACATGCTATGCTGAGGAAAAGGCTGGGTTCTTCCCCAGCAGTCCAACCCAGAGATCCCAGTCCCTTTGGCATTTGCCTGCACCTAGCTCTAGGATCTAGCAAAGCCTAAGACTCAATGGTAATACCAAATATGTGATTTTAATGCACCACCTCAATTGTAACTTCTCATTTGTATTGTACCTGTATTTCAGATGTCCAAATTAAGAATAAAAGTTTTCAGATTTGTTTTGGTGTGTAAGCTCTCAAAAAAAGGAATTATTTTCCTGTAAGAGCAAAGTGACTCTGCTGGAGCACTTCAAAGATAAGCACATGTGGTCAGTATAGCTGGTGTCCCTCTTTCAGTATTTCAGTGTCAGCGGTGTAAATCAAAGTTCTCTTTATTTCAAGTAAGTCTGTTTCCATGAACTGCAGTGTTTTGTTTATAGTTACCTATGGGGATCTCTGCATCAGACAATGGGATGCATGGAAAGAGCTGGGGCTGGCATGAGAAATAGGGGCATTTTTTTACACTCTGATTGTTCCTCCTGACACTTCAGAGGAGACCAAGACCTTCTGGTTTCAGCCACATTTGCCTGCAGACCTACCCATGGCAGGGAGATTGCAATTAGGGGATCTTTAAGATCCCTTCCAACCCAAATTACTCTGTGCTTCCAAGATTCCAGGACCTCAGGGTGCATCCCAAGTGAGGATCCACTGCCTCCTGGACTCTGGCATATACAGCATTGCAACACCAATGCCCAGGAGGGCTGGGGAAGGGTGGGGTATCCATCACTTAAAAGCAGCATTTTAGTCCTAATGTTATCAAGCCAATCCCTGAATTCTGGCTGTCGGGGGATTTATCAGATCCTGAGAGATGGGCTGCTCAGATGCAGCCACAAGGCAGGGATGTGCCCTTCCTCTTACCCAGAAGAGGAGGCTGAGGTGCCACTGCCCTGCAGATCAGTTTACCAGCGGGAGGAGCCCACAATGTCCTCACTAAAATCAAACAAAACCACCCCAAACCCTTTTTGGCAGAAGGAAATAGTTGTGAAAGGGATGGGAGAGTAGCAAGCAAAGCGAGAGGAAAAACTCCAGCTTCTGTATTTCCTATTGCTGGCAGGTAGGGGTGTAATTTTGGAGTTCCTTCCTTTTTAATGGGATAGGTCGTAACCTTACCATCATTTATGTGTCTCTCTGTATTTATTGCAGTGGCCTGGCCAGATGCACTGTGGAGCTGATTTTTCTCCCTCAAACATTAGTCATGTCCTCACAGATGGCAATTTAACAGCCTATGCTTTTCACAGACTTTATCAAGTAAAATTCCCAGTGACACTAATGGGAATTTTGTCCAGTCAGGGACAGGGATTGGCCTTTTGTAAAAAGAAAATTCTCATGTTTATGGTGAGTTGTTCGGCACTAGTGTTCCTCTTTCTGACCTACAGCTTGACATAAAAAATAGTCCAACTCTCAGACATCTGCAATCAAGGACTTTATGAAGCCCTGACCTTTTACATGTGGAGTATCAGAGTTACCCTGCACAACAGCCTGCTCCAAGGAGCACAGTTCGGATTTCTTGTCCTCAAAACCAATACAATCCATACTCACCTAAAGTAACAAAACTATCAGACACGTCTTTACATTTCAGCTCTCTGGGAGCATTATAGTTCTAGATTAAAACATTTTGGACTTAGGTATGATACACCTTTTTGAGGTGTGTGAGAGAGGACAAAGATGCATGCAACTAATTAAAAGATAACTTCAAAATCAGGACAGCTGAAGCAAGTAATGTCTTTTATCTGCCATAACTCAGTCACAAAATACCTGCACGGGTGAAAAAAAGAAAAGGTAGATGCTCTGCTAGGAGGACACAATTGAGAAGTGAAGCATCATTTTTCAACAGTAATGATCCAGGTGGAGTAATTAAGCACTGGTTGTGGTGGATGTTTTGTCAATAATAATTGTGAAATGAGGTTTTGGTGGTATTCAGCAGATGAGCTCCAGCTGGTTTAAACCTGTACGGGTGCAGGGAGTCTCTCTGCCCCGAGTTACTCAGGTGGGTAGTCTAGACAGTAGGAATAGCTCTTCATACCCAATAATTTATGAATTAGTAGAGCCAGTGTATTAAAACAGATAATTGAAAAGTCCTCATTTGTCTAAATGTAGGGTTGGGATTCTTTAATAACTTTTTACAAATATTAAACCCAACAGAAATGCTTTCATGACAGTCTTGCACATGGCTCAGTTCCAGGAAAAGCAACCTGCTGGGAATTGATTTTTTTTCTCTGAAATTTCCAAGTGATGGAAATTGCTTGAGAATGGGAGAGTAGCTAGCACCAACATAAAACTGAAACTCTGTCCTATAGTCACTGCCTTCAGGAAGAGAAAATTTCTTTCAACCTCAAGTAAGGGAGTTTCAGGTAAACAAGAAATATAGGATCGGACAGGAACTGACTTCCCTGATTTCACAATCCAAATTGCACAAAGTGAAGAAAAAAAGAAGTATCAGAAGTAAAGTGTAATTTAAAGATTGGATTTTCAAAAGCACATTACCCAAACCTGCACATTCATTTTATCTGGAGGGAAGAAGGCACGCCATCTGATAGCAGTGATTAATCCAAAGGAGGCCCAGACTTGTTCTCTTCATTTAAGAGGAAAAATTACATATTCTGTGAGGAGGTAAAAGCAGCTGTACTGACTGAGATACCTGTGGCTCTTCTAGAGACTGCAGAACATGTCTCACCATCTCCCATAAGTGTTAATTTTGGTTTTTTTTGCAAAGACATAAAAGTGACTTTGTGTCTGAAATATCCAAAGTGTATTTGGAGACACTCGGGTTTTTTTTTAAATTTCATTATTTTTGGGGGCGGGGGGGGGGTGTTGCTGACATAATTTAATGACACAAGGTCAAACCACCCAACACCACATTTGGAATGGAGAAGAAAACTGATTTAAAGCCAAGAGGAAGGGTTCACGTTCAAGTAATGGATCCTACAGTAACTGTATTTTCAAATTCAGAGAAAGGCCTTAGATATTAAAGTGTATCAACTAGAACCAGCAAAATTTGGAAAAGTATTTGTTTGCTAGTCCTAGTGAGGATATTTACTTGTGGCCTCCTCCCAGTGCTCTCCAACATTCACCTGCCTCCCAAATCACAGAGACAGGGACTTCACAAAGAATTAAGGGATGACTTTATAGCCATTGTTTAAAACCATAATTAACACAGTGTTTAAAGCACAAGTGAGACAATTACCACCTCCTAAAGCCCTTAAGAAATTCGAGCAGCAGACCTCCTGCCAGACTTTCTGATACCAGGCACCATAAAACAGAGCTTTGCAAGAACCATCCCATTCACAGCCCGACAGCTATTGTCCTTACGTGCTAAGTATTGTTATTATTATTACGATTACTCTCTCTGTTCATGGTGATGTGCTAGTAAGTCAGCAACTCGGGTTTCTCAAGATCGTTCTGACTCCTGCAAAGAGTAGCCTCACCTCCAAAGGGTGTCTGTCAGTGGGAGTTCAGAGCTCTCAGGGCTTCTCCACCAGCACTCGGTCCGTGTGGAAGATCACAGAATCCTGGGATGGTTCGGCTTGGAAGGGATTTTAAAGCCCATCCAGTCCCACCCCCTGCCATGGGCAGGGACATCTTCCACTAGATCAGGTTTCTCCAAGCCCCATCCAACCTGGCCTTGGGCACTGCCTGTGATAAAAAGGGCAGACAGCGAGGTCTCAGCTTCTTGGGTCACAGCTAGAGACATCGTGACACATTGTCCCCATCCCTGTGGCGAGCCCCAGGTTGAGTCTCAGTGCATCATCTCCCTCTGCCTCACGTCAGTCAGCTCAACAGCAGGCAAGGTAAATTGGTACTGCTCTGAAAGCACCTTTAGTCCGGACTAGTTAAGCTGTTCTGCAATATATTCATTACAGAAAAATGTGGTAAATTAGACTAAGTAAAGCCAGAAAGCTCTCTTAATTGCTTTGACTTACCGGGAACACAAAACTACTCAGAGTCTCAGAAGAAAGGATTCATTTTCTGTACATCTGAACTATTTTAAGAGCTACCTCCCTGCCTACAGAGTCCTGCTGCAACACACACCCTCTGTCCCATCAGGGACATCCCATCCTCTGTCCCATCAGGGCTCCCACGCAGCACTGGCAGGGATGCAGCCCTGGGATAAAGGATGTGGGCCATGCCACAGCTCCAGAGCATCTTGCAATGGAACAATTGGAAATATGTGGTAATATGTGTAAAATCACAGAACTGTTTAGGCTGGAAAAGCCCCTCAAGATCACCAAGTCCTATTATTGCCCCAGCACTGGGGGCCCAGGCCACTGCTGACCCATGTCCCCAGGTGCCACAACCACACAGCTTTTAAACCCCTCCAGGGATGGGGACTCCAACACTGCCCTGGGCAGCTGTGCCAGGGCTGGACAGCCCCTTCCATGGAGGAATTCCCCCCAATATCCACCCTGAGCCTCCCCTGGCCCAGCCTGAGGCCGTTCCCTCTCCTCCTGTCCCTGTTCCCTGGCAGCAGAGCCCGACCCCCCCTGAGCCCCCTCCTGTCAGGGACTGTGCAGAGCCACAAGGTCCCCCCTGAGCCTCCTTTGCTCCAGGCTCAGCCCCTTCCCAGCTCCCTCAGGAATTCTCCAGCCCCTTCCCAGCTCCCTCAGCCTCTCCTGGGGCTCCAGCCCCTTCCCAGCTCCGTTCCCTGCCCTGGACACGCTCCAGCCCCTCAATGTCTCTGCTGTGCTGAGGGGCCCAGAGCTGTCCCCAGCACTGGAGGTGCCTCAGCAGTGCCAGCACAGGGGACAGTACAGAACACACAATAACTCCTCAGCCTGCTGTGCTGCCCTACACAGGCCATGTCAGTCTCAGCCTCAGTGGGATCCCTGGGGCTGGGCATTCCCTGCCTCTTCTTCCTCCTCCTTTTCCTGCTCTTCCTGCCACCTTTCACCCTTGGCAGCCCCACCCGCTGCCACCTCCACGCTGCCACGTCCTGTGCCCACCCTGTTCCACGACACCCCTTTTTCACCAGGGCTATCCCCATTCCTCAGTTTACCCAGCTCTGGCTGTGCTTACCAACCAGGTTATTACCTCTCTGTGTTATTACTCCAGGGCAGATCAGCTACTGGCAGTCAGGAGGTGCAGTTATTCCCCTCCCAGACTCCAAAGGGCACCTACTGCAAGGCAGGACTAATTATTTTTTTATTCACACTTAACACGTAATCCATGGTCTAGCTGAAAACTAAACCCAGAAACGGCTAAGAGGGAGGAAACCATACAACAAACCCGACTTCTGTCTCCCTACCCCCAAAAAAAGAGAAGAAAGTCTGTCATTAGATGACATGGTGTTAAAGGAATGCTGTAACGTACAGAAATCCCATGCCATTACAGGCGCCCCTGAGGGCAGTGTGTGGATTTCTGTTCCAGCATCTGCCAAGGCACTTCATCTCAGGCTGGGCAGGCAAAACTCAGTGTCTCATACACCATTTGACATGGACTGAAAACATTAATTTCACTATTGGCACTTGCCTGGCTGGACCACGCATTAGATGGCATTCACCCCAAATGAATTTTGACTGAAGAAAGCTAGATTTCTGCTCTGATGTTGTTTAGTACCTCCTAGGGGTCTCAGAGGAGAAAAACCCCTTCAGAGTACGATTCCTTCTCCTGGACACCCATTGCAGTGTGGGTGAGACACCCATGGTGGGACCCTGCTCACCCCCAGAGATGCCCAGGGTGGTCCAGGTGGGACACAGGGTGAGGACAGGTGAGGGGCGCCCTGCAGCTCAGACAGGTTTGTTTTGGGGATCTCTGCTTTGGGACCCAACAAGCAACTGCATCCTGGGAGGTCTGCAGCTGCACAGGGGAGATGGTGCCACTGCCCAGCTGGGAGCAGCTGTTTTCATGGAGTCAGAATGGTTTTGGTTGGAAAGGACCTTGAAGATCATCCCATTCCACCACCTGCCATGGACCTTGAGAATTATCGCATTCCAGCCCTGCTGTGGGCTGGGTCACCTTCCACTGTCCCAGGCTGCTCCAAGCTCCATCCAAACTGGCCTTGGACACTGCCAGGGTTCCAGAGGCAGCCACAGCTGCTCTGGGCACCCTGGGCCAGGGCCTGCCCACCCTCCCAGCCAGCAATTCCCAATTCCCAAGATGCCATCCATGCCTGCCCTGTGGCACTGGGAAGCCACTGCCTGTGTCCTGTGCCTGCATGCCTTGTCCCCAGTCCCTGTGCAGCTCTGCTGGAGCCCCTTGAGGCCCTGGCAGGGGCTCTGAGGTGTCCCTGGAGCTTCTCTTGTGCAGGTGAGCAGCCCCAGGTGTGCCAGGCTGGCTCCAGAGCAGAGGGGCTGCAGCCCTGGCAGCATCTGCGTGGCCCCCTCTGGCCTGGCTGCAGCAGCTCCAGGTGCTTGTGCTGTTGTTGCCCAGGGCTGGGGCAGCTCTGCAGGTGGGCTCTCAGCTGAGCACAGGGGCACAGGGGCAGAATCCCCCCTGCCCTGCTGCCCACACTGGGGGATCAGTCCAGCCCATATTCCTGGCCTCAGCTGCCACTGAGTGTCTCCAGGCAGTCACAAAGCAGCCATTTCCCTAAAAGAGTGAGTGCATGACCCCGTTTGATAGAACACAAAGAATGATGTGCCATTTCTCCACTTAATCCTTCCGAGCTCTGAGCCCCTGGGAGCTGAAGAAACTGGCTGTCCTCTTGGAAAGGCCTGTGTCCTATTCCCATCTCCCTCTCTGTGGGTGCAAGTCCCAGAAATCCTGACTCCTTGCCTCCAAGCAACTCATTTTCTTGCAGTGGCAGAGGTATAGCAAAAGGTCTGCATTTTTCTTCCTTTCTGATTCAAGAGATTTGTTGTTGATAGGAATAGGGGAGGCTGTGAGCTGTGGAGGTTGGAGGGACTGAGCTGTGGAGGGGAGGAGAAGAAAAACAGCAGAAATACAATGACAGCCAATGCTCAAACACCAGAAACCCTAGAAGACCTTCCTTCTTTCTACAGATTTGGTTGCCAAAGTTTCCTGCCTGGAAGTGATTTCGTGTGCCCCACTGTCTCTCACATCTGCCTGTTCCCTCTCTACCACCATCTCTATTATTAGTCTGGAGATAAATCTTTCAGTTCCACTCAGGTGGCCAGGTGAGCCATCGTGGTTTTGTGCTGGCAGGCATCAATGGGAGTCACCAGCCCCATGTCTGATCTGCAGACGATTACAGAAGCATTTGAAACCCTTTATGATTCCCCATTGCTTCCTCTTCCCGATTTCTACTTCCCTCTCCCTGCAGTTAATCGAGTTTTGCTCTCCGAGAGCTGAACTTTCCAAACCAACACATCCTTAATATTTAAATTACTGTGCTGCAGGTAGCAGGGAGCTCCATATGGCTCTGAGAAACCTACACCTCTCAACCCAGGGCAGGGCCTGACACAGCAGGTGTAGAGGTGAGGTTGAATGCTGTGCCCCAAGGACACAAGAGGGAGGATTGCCCTTGAGAGCAAAATAACTTGCGTCAGCCAGAACGGCCAGAGCTTCGGGCTCAGAGATACAGGGTCATTAATTACACAGACAGAGGGAGAGAGGGTCTGGAAAGATCATACATCTGCATTATAACCCATCATCATCTGCGTTATAACCCTCACACAAACTCTTATGTATTAAATAGTCCTCCAACAGCCTCCTTGGGAAATTAACTGCTGCCCGCTAGGAAGAAAACATTCCACAAAAAGGTCATTTTTGTGAACCAGGCTTTGGAAACAGAAAGGTGCATTTCCATCATGAGTATGGTACACTGAAGAACACACACAGTGGGCAATAAAAGCCAAATTAAATTCTTTTGCTAAGTGCTTGATAATGGCATTAGGACCACGTTTGCACTTCTGTGTGTACATACCTAAGTGAGGTGTCCCTTCTTTGCAGTTCCCCAACATCTCTTCTTGAGCCAGCATTTGTAAAATGATATTTCTATATTTACTTAAGCATCTATTTAAAGAGGAACCCCTCACAATTACTCACCACACAGATAGATGACACTGTTTGGCTGTGTTTATTTAGTTTCTATTAGTGATTGGCAAAAAGTCCCTTGTGGCTTCAAAGCAGGCACAGATGAATGACCCGTTGATCATAAAATAAAGTATGATGATCCCTTCTAGGCCTTGTGGAAAATGGCATGTAGAGGGGACATGTATCATTATCTCATCTTGCCACTTTGTGACATAATATGAAATCCAATCATTCTGGTAGGTTTGGCTCAAGAGAAGATGTACATACAGCATTGGCAGTCTAAGGTATAGAACAAGGAGAGAAATAAGGGAAGCCGTTAGCTTCAAAGCATGAGTTGATTTGTCACTGCAGGTGAGACATCTTTCTGTGAGTCCTCTGTCAGTGATGACGGACACAATATGAGCCATCAGAATGTTAATCTCAGATTTTTGGCTTGCTGTTACCTGCTGGTGCATGGTTCATCCTCTGGGAACTCAAGCACAGGCTGTCCTTTGCTCAGCTTCACTCATCCCGAGCTGGGTCACGGAGTGATGGGGATGACACAGACAGCAGCATCTGGACTGTGATCAAAGGACACGTGAAAATTTACTGTTTGCTATCATGTATTTCACTGCCCTGAGTAACTGTGATCGTGGAGAGCTTGCAGAGTGCCTGGTCTCCCCTTTTTTTTGGTTTGGTCATTGGGGCAAACAGTTATCAACACTGGCTCCAGGCTTGGAATAGTTCTTAATTAATACCTTTTCAGCAGATTTAGCCTTCCAGGTGAGCTTGGTTAGGGCAGAAATTGGTGTTGTTTGAGCTCAGAGGAGTTGGCAGCAGAATTCTACCATGGCACCCAGACACTCCTTGCTCAGGATGTACATGTGGCACTGGCCTCCAAACTCCTCCTCGTGTGTAGCTCAAACCCCTCTCCCAAGTGGCACGAGCTGGAAGAGCAGGAGGACCTGCCTGTGTTGGCAATCAAATTTCACACTCCTGGGAGGATATTTTTGCTGATACTCATTAGCCCTGCTGGTCAAACCTCAAGTCTGACCAAGTGACCATTTCCTTTTCACTTCCAAGGTGCCCATCCATGGCTCTTTGTTTTCATGCCCACCCTCCTGGACGCTCAGCCATTCACAGAGCAGGAACTGCTGCCTCTTGAGGAAGAAGAAATCCTCCAGGACTGTGAGGGTGCTAACACAGATAGCTCATGAATAACACCAATTGCAATTTTTTTGGTGTATTTTCAAAATGTAATGGGTGAGATGAAGACAGAAGCAGAGGACTGAATTATCTACTGCTCATGCTGTAGTCCCATACTTTGTGCAGTGCTGTGCAAGCCCAGTATAAACAGTCAAAACAAGTGTCCAGTGGGATTATTTAAAATGAGACGTCAAAATAACCTCAAGTACTTTTAATAGGCCTGGAAACAAGACTTGCTCCTGTGGGAGGTAGAGCATCCTCACATTTTACTGATATCAGGGAGAGCTTGAAAGTACTTACAACCTTTGTGTAACTACTTGCAGCTAGAACATCTTTAAAGATAGAGATGTCCCTGCCTGGGCAGCTGGGTTTGGTCTGTGCAGCACCACAAGCACCTTGTTTTCCTCACAGGGACCTTGCTGGGAGATAGGTGAGCCAGGAGGGAAGTGAGCCACAAAGGGGAGAGACCTTGGGGAGAAAGTCCAGGGCTGACACGTGTCAGCAGCCCAGTTTCAGTCCCAGTGCATATCTCATGCACAGGATTTGGGCTCAAGGACTTTAATGAAAGAATAACGAGTCAAAAATCTTTTCAGGTGATTGTAGGATACGCACAACAAACCAACCCTTTCTGCACTTCCTTGTGGGAGAGCTTCTCTCTTCTGGACAGGGTGACCCCAGGAGATTTTTGTCCCCAGACTCCCAGGCTAGACTGCAGGATATTTTTATTTTAAACTGGGAAATATGCTTCTGTACCACGCTGGCACTTTTGTTCATTTTTACCCCAGATCTGTGGTTTCTCTCCTCTGAAGTGACATGTGCTGTTAAAGATACACACACACACGCACACACATATATATATAATAATGTATATGCTACTGCTGTCAATCAGGAAATATCCTGTCCTTACACCCACTAAGAATACTCCTTGCAGACCCTGGCTTTGCTGAAGGCTGTTCTCCTCCAGTTGGAAGTTACTGACGTTACACAGTTAGATGCTGGATGAATTTCCTTGTTTATCCTTGCCTTTTGATGATGCTGCTCTCTGAAGGTTATCTGCTACAGTGATTTCATAATCCTTTTGAGTCTCTTTCATATCTTCAAAAGGCAGGAAACAGGGTTTTTTAGCTATTCAAGAGCCACTTGTCTGCAGGTAAAGAACTTAACAGCTTGTGGGAGTGCTACTTACTGCCAGCAATAATGTGATTGATCTTTCCTGGAACTGAAAAAATGATTCTTAGAAGTGACATTGTGAAAGGCAAAAATTGAGATGTTTTCTTTCACTTGTCTACAAGGAACACTTAATAGAAGAAAATAAATACCTAGTATTGAAGGGTGACCTGTCTCCTTGCATTTCCGTGGCAGAATTCAATTGTTAACTTTTGGGGGACATTGATGGTTTTATTTGCTTTGAGATTTGGAGTAGAAGAGGAACAGCTTGCTCAAGGACTTTCCAATGCAGATGTTTTTAGCAGAAAAAGAAACATGCTTAGAGTTAACTTCATTTTCTTTTTTGGGGGAGACAGGAGGATTTAAGAGCAAAACCCGAATTGCATGTGCTATTGTATATCCAGATGGTTAGGCTGGCTTATCTTTATTCCATTATTTTGCCATGTATCCCCTTGGTTTTTCATCCAGAGCTACCTGATGAGCCCTTCTTGTGTAAGCACTTACAGCTACTCCTCTTGGGCTGCAAGAGCTGTACTGATTTACCTCAAGGTCCTGGTGAGATCCCATCCCAGGCACAAAAAATAGGCAGAAAAACAGAGTTAAAGTGTTGCAAAATGCTGAAATGAAACAATATCCACAGTCTTGACTGAGCAGAAATGTGGCTTTGAGCATGATCTAGAGGGAAGCGTCCTGGCCCATGCCAGTGAGTTGGAACTTGTTGACATTAAAGTCCTTTTCCACCCAAACCAGTCTGGAACTTGACTTATCACACAGAACACTTGAATAAGTTGCTTGACTGGTCTCCCACGGTACAATGTTTTGGATTCTGGAGTTGGTTTAGCCTGGCAAATGACTACCCAATGTCCCATCTCCCCACACTTCAGAAAAATAAATAAATAAATAAATAAATACCATTTGTAGGCCAGAAACGTCTTTATTGCTAATGTGTCTCTATCTACCACACATGGAGTATGGCCTTCGTTTCAAGAAGAAATTCATGGAGGTGGGAGCCTGCTGGGAGGGGGTTTTTAATCCCAGGAGAGTTCCTAGCACACTGTCCCTGCAGAAGAGGGCTCCTGAAATCCTGTTTCCTGTGGGTAATCCCCCAGGGACTCGGGAGACAGAGGAGCTGACTTCACCAGCTTCTTCCCAAGCCTCATTTCTCATTTAGTTTCCTAAGAGGAAATGAGACTCCTATTATCTTGGTCTGGTGCTCTCATCGGCATGAAAATTGTGATGTGAAAATATTTACTGAAGCTTTTCTTCTGCCTAAAATAAATTCTTAAAAAGAAATTGCTTAGGATCACAGGGTGGTTTGGGTTGGAACTTAAAGCTCATCCAGTGCCACTCCCTGCCATGGCAGGGACACCTTCCACTGTCCCAGGCTGCTCCAAGCCCCAGTGTCCAGCCTGGACATCCTTGGGCACTGCCAGGGATCCAGGGGCAGCCACAGCTGCTCTGGGCACCCTGGGCCAGGGCCTGCCCACCCTCCCAGCCAGCAATTCCCAATTCCCAAGATGCCATCCATGCCTGCCCTGTGGCACTGGGAAGCCATTGCCTGTGTCCTGTGCCTGCATGCCTTGTCCCCAGTCCCTGTGCAGCTCTGCTGGAGCCCCTTGAGGCCCTGGCAGGGGCTCTGAGGTGTCCCTGGAGCTTCTCTTGTGCAGGTGAGCAGCCCCAGGTGTGCCAGGCTGGCTCCAGAGCAGAGGGGCTGCAGCCCTGGCAGCATCTCTTTATTTCTGGCCCTTTATTTCTGTTGCTGCTCCTGCTGGTTGTTTGTTTTGGGATGAATTTGCAGCCTGAATTTGCTCCCACTTTTGGAAGGGCCCCGGATATTTAGGAGTGACACCAGAGAAGAGCCCCTAACAGGAGCCCTGCAGGTACAGCACTCCCTGGCACAGCTTTTTCCAGCATTTCTCCACCATCGAGGCGTGGGGATTATCTGTGCATATAAATGTTTATTTTAGCGAGTATGGCCAGGTGGCATTTTCAGTAGTGGTAGTAGTCGTATTTTCGTGTGAAAGCCTGTGGTTCATCGGCCTTTTCGGCCGTGTATCTTATCTCGGCAATGTAAGCGTCTGCCGGGGGATGTTGTACAATGTTGCCTTCATCGCCCAGCACTTAATCTACACGCGATTTATTTACATTAGTAACTAGAGGAAGCAAATAACCTCTGCGTGTCTCGCTTCAAGTAACTGAGTTAGCGCTGTGTGATAGAGTATCGCTCTGTTTGGACGCTTTCTATCCTTCTTAAAAAACAAATAATTTTAAAAAGAAAAAAAAAAAATAAAGGAAAAAAAGAGCTCCAACAAAACAAACAAACAAACAAACAAACAAAAAATAACAAAAAACCACACAAACAAACAAACACAAAAACAAACAAAAAAATGAAATAAAATAATAAAAAAAAAACAAACCCAAAAACCAAACAAACATACAAACAACAACAAAAAAGAACCCATACAAAAACCAGAACAAAAGCAGAAATGCACAGCCCCGGGCAATGCATCAAGTGAAGCTCTCTGGCCTGACCCATCCAGGTACCTGGCAGGGTGGAGGGCAGTCAGAAAACTCTTCAGCAACCCAACCAAAATGTCAAAATCCTTACAAAAGCATCTTCCCCCAAACCACTAGCACTGCTTGCTTTCTGTATGGCAAAACTGGAGAGCTGGTCTGTCCCTCAGTGTTTATTTTTGCTGGTATAATTAGCTGATTTTTCAACCAGTAATATTGCTTAGTAGTGACTTCCTTTAAAAGAAATTGTTGTAGGCTGTGCAAATCTTCTTGGCTTTGTGTGCATACAATGACTTGAACTGGTAGGACCCCAATGTACTGAGGCAGTGCTGCTAATTAATTCTTGGCTGCAGAAGTCCTGATAAGAGTAAACAAAGAGTGAAATTAGCTCAGGAGAAGACACAGGAATTCGCAGGCAAACCCACATCCTTCCATGATATCATTGGGAATCCGCCCGTGCTCCACCCATGCGTTTGACTGAGCCCTGGCCGAAGGCAAGAGAGGCTGATTTTTGGGAGGGTGAGCCATGGATCCTGGAGAGACTCAGTGTAATTTACTGCCTGTAAGGATTTAATTCCCATTAGCTTGGAGAGCAAGATAATTTACATTTAGTGTCTCATGGCAAAGCCAAAAGCCTGGGCCCCCACACCCACCCTGGTCACCTCTGCAGCAAAGCCCCTCGGAGCCCTCGGTGCTGTGAGAGGGCTGCTGAGATGCACAAAACGTGGGTGCTGTGCTGTTCCAGAGGCTGCTGGTCTGAAAAGCTCAGTGCATGCTCTGGGGAGGATTTTGGGAGCAGACAGGGAGGTGCTGTCACCCTCCTGCCCACAGCAGTCCTGGGCTGGGCAGAGCAGGGGGTGCTCCAAGTGATGCTCACCAGAGAAGCTCCCCCAAATCCAGCAGACCATGGGTAACCCTTCCCGAGGATACCTCAGTGCTAAACTGCTGCCAAAATGATGTTTTTTGGTTTTTTGCTTTTTTTTTTTTTATTTCTAAGGGAGGACTGCAGTGAGGAGATGGTGAGAGCATCACAGTGCTGGCGTGTGTTGCCATGACATTGAAGTAATTGCTGCTACTTTCTCTGAGAGAAATTAATTCTGTCAGAATTAAGTGACCAATTTTGCCAACACTTAGCTGCAGGAGGAAAGGAATTTTCTGTAATTCAGCAAATAGAGATATTACACTTATGCTTTCACAACCGCAGTGAAGTGTTTTTGCTGTTCCCACTGCTTGCTAACGCCTTGCAGTTCGCACTGCGAAATTGTGGGGCTGATGATAGGACAGAACAAAATGCAATCTTGAAATTTTCCCTGAAGAGGGGAGCAGGAGACTAGAAAGGTGCAAGGTGGCAAAATTATGTCTAGACTGGCTACTTTGAAAAACAAATCCAGTTCCCTCTAGATGGTTTCCTCTGTGGTTTAAGCCACAGCTCTTTGACTCAGCAGACACTGTGGATGTTCACATTTGCCATTTTTTACAATGTTCTTGACCACAATCCTGTCACAGCCACCTCAGTGCCAACCTGCAGGGCCCATGTTCCATTCTCTCACCTGTTTCATCTCAGCGAGAACTGTTACATAAAAACCTTGCCCAGGTCATCCAAGGTAAGAAGCAATTAGCTAAAACCCAGGATGAGGTGAAACTCTACAATAATAAGGAGACGGGAGCGAGCCCTGGCTTAGCGGGCACTGGGCAGCTTGAGTGGGTTTAGTAAGCACCCTGAAGCCTGGCTGTCCACTGCAGGTCATGGTGCTCCTGTGCCTGCCATACCCAAGGCAGGATGAGGTGTTTCCAGGCAGCTCCTGACAGCCTCTCTAGGCAGGAGATCACCAGCCCTAATCATCCTCTGTAGAAGGGGTCCCGTTCAGGGTCTCAGAGTTTTTGCCCATCTCCCCTCTTGGGTCCCCCGTATATTAAAAATCTCTGTGGTAAAGAAGGTTAAAAGAACTCCTCACCCAGGAGTTTTGGCTTTTGCTGTGCAAAAAAGAGCAGCAACACCTCAGATTTCTCAATTGTTTTGCATTTCTTTTGACGTTTGACATTAAAGGGGAGAAGGGAATATATAGGAAATGTATAGTTTTTCCTACCCATCTCACAGATAGAGATGCTGAGGTTGAAGTGATTTAACTCACAGGAAGACCACCCAGCCAGCCTGTGGGGGAGCTGGCAGATGAACAAAGCCCTTGTGATTTATAAGCAAGCATCCATCCTAGAAAATGTTGATCCTTCTTCCAGAGAAGGGGATGGACCTTTAACAGCACAGTTAATTAGGTATTTGTTTTATTTTTTATTTTAATTGGGTCATACTGCACCCCAAAAGCTTTGCATATTTTTCCTACCAGCACCTGGTGGAGGACGTTGGAAAATCCTGCTGGTCTTTGGTGGCCCCAGATGCCCAAGGGCCTCTGCTCAGCCTCCAGCCCTTTCCCCTGCCACGCAGGGAGCAGCCTTCCCGTGTGAAACAGGGAGTCACTCTGCTGAGCCATGCTTTAGAACAGGGTTTGGACGAGCATCTCCAGTGTTTCCTTGAAATCTCCCCACCTCAGAGTCATTGGAATGACTTTGGAAAGCAACCAGAGCAAACCAGCCCCGTGCTCTCAGAGCAGTGCCACCACTGGCTCCCTGCTGGGTGGCATCAGCGCCTTGTGCCCCTGCCCTGGTCCAGGACAGAATCCCTTGTGCACTTCCCAAATCCAGAATTGGGTTGTTGTTGCCATTGCTGCATCTCTGGAGCCCACTTGTTTTCCTAGAAACCTGTCCTAGATGTGTGAGGCTCTTGAATGCCTTTGGATGATGGCAGCTCTTTGGGAAACACAGCTGGGAATTGGCACAATGCCAATTGGGAAAAATTCCCAACAAATACAGTCCTTTGCACTAGGGCTGCAGCCCCTCTGCTCTGGAGCCAGCCTGGCACACCTGGGGCTGCTCACCTGCACAAGAGAAGCTCCAGGGACACCTCAGAGCCCCTGCCAGGGCCTCAAGGGGCTCCAGCAGAGCTGCACAGGGACTGGGGACAAGGCATGCAGGCACAGGACACAGGCAATGGCTTCCCAGTGCCACAGGGCAGGCATGGATGGCATCTTGGGAATTGGGAATTGCTGGCTGGGAGGGTGGGCAGGCCCTGGCCCAGGGTGCCCAGAGCAGCTGTGGCTGCCCCTGGATCCCTGGCAGTGCCCAAGGCCAGGCTGGACACTGGGGCTTGGAGCAGCCTGGGACAGTGGAAGGTGTCCCTGACCATGGCAGGGGTGGCACTGGATGGGCTTTAAGGTCCCTTTGTACCCAAATAATTCTATGATTCCATGTTTGTGTGATCTACCCATCTGCTTAGACCCTCCTTCCTAAGACAAAAGCTGGGGGTCTCCTCAGCATCTCAGGAAAGCCCTGAATAAGGAGGGTGACTGCACAGGAACTGCAGATAAGGAGAAAATGGGGACTGGTGGGGAGGACACCTCTGCTGTCCAGAGTGGCTTGACCTGTGCATCTCTCTGCTTTACTACAGAATGCATTGTAAAGGCACTTTCCATCTTTCACTACAATACAAGCAGCAGTGCATGACAGCAGCAGGCAGGCCACTAAATTTGACCTCATAATTAGGCAGCAAAATACTCTATACAGCTTATTCTTTTCTAAGAATGGCTGGCAAATAAGGTCACACCAACCACTGTGTTCCTAAAACCTTCAATGTCTCTTCCAAGTATAAAATTCGTGACTTTAGAGTGAGAGTGGGATCTTGAGATGTGGTTCATGCTGGCTAATCTGTAAATGACATGTTAGAATTGCCGTGGAATTGGAATTCTGACTTTTGTCAGAAATGATTTGCACTAAATATCCTATGAATTATCTTCTGAGTCAGCATGTAAAGAAACAGAAAGGATCTACTTGTGACTATGTGCATTTGAAGGAAAAAACCTGTGCTAAAACCACCGAGTCCAGTTCTTTGGGGTCACATTTTGTGTACCCACAAATCCATTTGACCTCCTGCCAGTCCATGGGGGCAGGTGGGATGTGCCAAAAGTGGGTGCAGAAAAGGGGAATCCACGATTCACTGTTCTCTATTTCATACATCAGCTAATCTGTCTTGCAGCCTTTATTGATTTGGCAGCAGCCTTTTCTTTAATGGGTTTCTGTAAAGTTTTGCTCTCAGTTGTTTGTGTTCTGAGCTGTTCTCTGGTGCCTGCAGAGCCCCAGCTCCCGTTGGTGTGAGTGGCCTCTGCTCTGTGGGCCTCAGGAAGTCCTGCCTTGGGCCAAGGTTTGCTGCTCTTGGCCATTATGGTGCATTTGGTACATTAGAATGAAAAAGCTGAGCATCAATATATAATTCTCCTTTTTTCTTAAAAGAAGGCTCTGCCTATCCCATGAAATGCCTCCAATCTAAATAGCAAACTTACAGGAAGGCCCAGTGCATTACTCCTATGGCTGATGAGAAATTGGAGCCCTTTTGTTTGATTTCCAGGTCACAGGACAGTATCTGGTGTAAGACCTCCCATGGCTGTGTGTGAAGTGAGATTGTTTGGCTTTGCACAGTGAAAAATCCCCTGACTGTGCCTGACATGACAGCATTTACTGTCCTGATTTTAATGAAGCAATGGGAAATACTTTGCAAATTGAATTCCAGGGAATAAAGCACGTGGCAGGGCTTGGTTTTAAGGGGAAGGTGACTGGCACAGCACATACAGTAATTTTTATTAGTAGGGCGTAACTCCATCTTCCAGCAAATGAATTATTTTATTGTGCCTCCAAAGAAGACAAGGATGTCCCTGTTGTCCACATGTGGCTGAAGCAGTGAAGACACAGATCCCTTAACCCATGACAATTCAAACCACTGGCCCCAGTCCCTGCTCTGTGTGCATCAAGGTGCCTTCAGAAACAGCAGTGCACACCCCTGCCACTGGCCTGTATCATTTCAAAGTACAGCAAAATCAGTTTCTAAAGGGACTCTCCGTGTGTTGAAGGTGTCTGAGCTCCTTGCAGGAGGGCTGGACTGGGTGCACTTTAAAGGTCCTTTCCAAGCCAAGCCATCCCATGGTTCCATGATTTCAGTGTGTTCTTCTTTTTTCCTTGCAGGTTGGGTTTGCACAGGTCAGTAAAACCAGTAAATAAAGAACAAAGTAACTCTGGTAACCCACAGCAAACTCTTCCTCCTGGTGCTCTGCAGAGCCCACCTTCCCCCTTCTCCTTCCTCCATCCACCTCCCCCAGATGTGCACCACATCTGGCACAGCCACCAGGCCACCAGAGGAGGTGGGTGAGTGGTTTATTGTGGGGCTTGGCTGAGCCTGGGCTCCTGGGCATCCCCTGGGATGTGTGCCCTTCACCCCTGCCCCAGGGCACCACCTCCTGCCATGAACTCCCCATCAGAAAGCTGCTGGTTCCATCTGATGGTGGAGTGGAGATCATGGGGGGTGGAGACCACGTCTGGGTGTCCTGCCGAGCCACAGAGCAGCATATGAGCTCTATTTAATTAGCATTTACTCATCAGTGCCTCAGGTACTCCTTTGGCCTCAAACCCTGCTGTGGCAGCGAGAGCTGAGCAGCCTTGGAGGGCCTGGCTGCCCTCAGATCTGTGGCAGCCCCAGGAGGGACTCGGCCAAGGGGACAGGGGACACAGCAGCATCGCCCCAGCATTAATGGGGATCTGGTTTTGGAACACAGGCTCCAGGTGGAGATGGATTCATTCACCCCAGGAAGGGAGCAGGGGTGGAAGCTTTCTGAGGATGCAGAATGCTCAAGTCCCCCACAAAACATAAACCCTGAGATCTTGCAGGAGAAGAGCTCCTCTCATGCACGAGCACCCTTGCAGTTCAAACACAGCATCACCTAAACCCAGCACTCCTTGTTCATGTATCACGGGATCATGGAGTGGCCTGGCCTGGGAGGGACCTTCAGAGCCCATCCAGTGCCACTCCTGCCATGGTCAGGGACACCTTCCACTGTCCCAGGCTGCTCCAAGCCCCAGTGTCCAGCCTGGCCTTGGGCACTGCCAGGGATCCAGGGGCAGCCACAGCTGCTCTGGGCACCCTGGGCCAGGGCCTCACCATTCTCACAGGGAACAATTCCTTCCCATTATCTACTCTAACCCTACTCTCTGGCAGTGTGAGGCCATTCCCTCTTGTCCAGTCACTCCAGGCCCTTGTAAAATGTCTCTCTCCATGTTTTTGGTGGCTCCTTCAGGCACTGGAAGGCCACAATTAGGTCACCTCAGAGCTCGCCCACTCCAGGCTGAACAATCCCAATTCTCTCAGCCTTTGCTGGTACCAGAGCTGCTCCATCCCTCTGATCATCCTGATGCTTCATCTGGGCTGGCTGCAGCAGCTCCAGGTGCTCCCTGTGCTGGGGCAGCTCTGCAGGTGGGGTGTGCCCTGAGCAGAGGGGCAGAGGGGCAGGATCCCCTCGGGACACAGGGCAGGAGGATGGGGTCAGCCCAGTCCCTTCCCGGGGATGCTCTGGGTTCGAAGGCAGCCCGAGTTCAGCAGCCCTGCTCCCCACAACTGCTTTGAATAAGGCATGGGCTGCAAACCTGGAACATTTGTTCTGCTGAATATTAACGTCGATCCCTGGGTGCTGATGTTTATCTGGCCAGGCCGTTTAAATAATTGGAAAGTACATGCATGAGTTCAAAGCCATCAGCCGAGCTGCTGCCTTCCCCTGCCCTCACCCGTGTGCGTGTCAGGCAAGGCAAGCTCCCTCAGCCTGATGTTTTGTGTCAGGGCAGCTTCAAAGGCCTCTGTGAATGCATACAAGGTGCTTGCCCGCACAAAACACCCCTGCCTGCACAAAAATGAGCAGGAAAGAATTGTATAAAACTGGTTTCTTTCCTTTCTCTTTATTTTTTTTTTCTCTAACTGCCCTTCCCTTAACAAGCGCTGATGGGCTGCATGCAAATCTTGCCTTCCCTTTGTACTCCCTGCAGCCATGTGGTTGTTGCAACCGTACTGATAATTTAAACATCTTGCACTTCAGGCAGGTCCCTGATGGCAAAAAAATTAATATTTTAATTAAAGTGGTTCAGACAGAGTCTCTCTCCCTCACTCCTCAGATGCTGGTTTTACAAAGGACATTTGTTTATAAGGCTCAGCTGGATTTTTCTTAAGAAGTTCCCTAAGCATTTCAGTTGCCATCTGTGCACCTTTGTTGTTCAAGTGCATTAGCAGAACTTCCCCAGTTCCATCTAAATTGATAAATTCATCCATTCCCCACTCAGTATCACCACAGAGCAGCTGTTTGTGGAGTTGTTTAATCTCCATTAGGACACTGTGGTTAAAAGCCAAGCTTGCATCCATATGAAAACATGGCACAAGCAGGATGCTCTGCCCCTGCAGGTCTTTCCAGGCCAGGGGTGTGTGAGGCTGTTTGGAGCTGGATATTTGACATTTCCAGGAAAGCCAGGCTGGCTGCAGGTCTCCCTGGAAACCTTGTGCTGCCTAACAGGACGATCTGCTTTCCTCGCTGTTTTGCAGCCACGGGTTTGTTTTTTATTTTCCCCACATGAAGTTCATTGTGGGAGATGCAGAGATCACTGTGGTGGGGTACCTGGGGCAGAAGCTGGGGATCAGACTGGTGTTTACTCAAGGAAATATGTTCTGTGAAAGCCTTTCACTTAATCACCTCAAGTGCTTCTGAAGGGATCCACCTTGCTTTGTCTGCAGGCAATGAGATGTGGACAGTTTGGCTCTCTTCAAATTACATCTGACAGAGAAATGGTATCTAGATTATTTTTGAATCTCGTTATTTTCCTTCTACATCTTCCAATCCTTCTTTCTCAGTGACAGCTGGGGTGAAATGCCTGTCACAGAAGTCCCTCCCCAAGGTTAATTACAGGCAAGAGAAATTGTTTTCTCTAACATTTATGTGGTAGAAAAAAGTAAGAACTACTTTTCTCATTCATTCCTTGATGATTTTTCCTCAAACAAATAAACCAGAAGTGAAGTATCAAGCTTGCTCACTGTCTCAGTCCTCTCTCCAAGTGCAGTCCTGTTGGGATCACAGCCAGGAATCACTCTTATAAGTGACCTGATGCTCTGGGAGAACAATTTCTCCTTGCAACACAGCTGGGTTTGTGCTCAGTCCCTGCTGAAGACAACAGCATTTTTATCATCAGCCTCGAAGGGTTGATTGATCTCAAAGGATTCAGCCTTCCAGCTCCTGTATTTTGATTCACATTAGGTTTTGGCTGGGCTGTTTCTAGCAGCCCTTCAGTTGAAGGAACTCAGTTTCAGCCACCAGCTACGAGTGTCTGCCCCTGAGAAAGCTCATCCTTCCCAAGGCACGAGTCCCAGGAGCAGAGGGCAAGGAGGCAGCTGCAGGTGCTGCCAGCCAGGCAAAGCAGGGAGCAGCCCAGATTTTCTGTGTCTGTGGCCCCTGTGGCCCCAGGAGAGATGAAGGTGGAGCAAAGAGGGTGGAGCAGCCTCTCCTCCCAGGATGGCATGGTGGGATGCAATGTAACAGATAATGTAATGCCATAGGGATAAAAGGTGCATGGTTTGGCTGGGATTTGTCTCTGCTAATTTTATCTGAACATTTAACCCCCAGGCTGAACTGATTGCCCACAACTGATTGTCCACCTGTGCAGGACCAGGCCAGCACAGCCTTGGACATTCACACCCAGGACCATCCCCTGAGCTGACGCAGATGTCATGGCATCCCTCTCCACATCCCTGCAGCTGCTGTGGCTGCAGAGGGCCCTGGCACAGCCCAGGATGTGCAGCTCTGGCTGTGCTTTCCTGCCTCCTCCATCTCGTCTGCAGTGACCAGGCAGTGTTACAGCACCTTGGTGAGAAAAGGGGATCAGATCAGAATGGTCTGGGCTGTGCTGTAGAACATCAGCATCTTTCCTGCCACCCCGGGTAGGAGCAAGCCCCGTGCCCAGGCACCACCATCAGCACCAACAGCTTTGTCCTCATTTCACTGGGCAGCTCCTCTCTGTGTCCAGAACCTTCTGTCCTGACAGAGGCACTCAGGGTTTGAATCCCAGAATGGTTTGGGTCAGGAGGGGCCTTAAAGCTCATCCAGTGTCACTCCCTGCTGTGGGCAGGGACACCTCCCACTGTCCCAGGCTGCTCCAAGCCCCAGTGTCCAGCCTGGCCTTGGGCACTGCCAGGGATCCAGGGGCAGCCACAGCTGCTCTGGGCACCCTGGGCCAGGGCCTGCCCACCCTCCCAGCCAGCAATTCCCAATTCCCAAGATGCCATCCATGCCTGCCCTGTGGCACTGGGAAGCCAGTGCCTGTGTCCTGTGCCTGCATGCCTTGTCCCCAGTCCCTGTGCAGCTCTGCTGGAGCCCCTTGAGGCCCTGGCAGGGGCTCTGAGGTGTCCCTGGAGCTTCTCTTGTGCAGGTGAGCAGCCCCAGGTGTGCCAGGCTGGCTCCAGAGCAGAGGGGCTGCAGCCCTGGCAGCATCTGCGTGGCCTCCTCTGGCCTGGCTGCAGCAGCTCCCCGTCTTTCCCATGCTGATTTGTGGCTCCTGTCAACTCTCCATGATTAACAGGGCCCCAGTTTTGTGGTGCCTGTGAGGGTCTGTCCTCACCCAAACCCTGCAGCAGCACAGCACACAAGGGAAAGCACTTTCCTCTGCTGCCTCCCCTAAGGATTTCTTTGGGTTTTTTCCCCCAACACTGACTCTGTGAGTGAATTTCTGAGACTCCCCTTCCTCACAGCACACACACCCCAGAGCCTGGCCCCAAGTCACAGCAACCTGGGGCAAGTGGGGAGCCATCCATGGGATGCTGGGGCAGGGCTCCAGGCATTGCTGTTCCCAAATTTCAGCTGTGGGGAGCAGATTAGAGCAGTCTGTGCCCTGCTGGAGGAGGTACCAGCCCATCCATGCAGCACCAGGCTGCCCCAAGCACTGTCACCCTGGGCTGTCTGGGGACAGAAGCATGGACACAGCTCTGGGGCGAGTTGGTGTGATCTGAGGGAAGCACCAAAATAAATGGAGTGTGGTGCACTCCCTCCGAGTGCAGAGCTGGGCCTGCCCCTGCTCCTGCCAATGGGCAAAATACAAAATTTTAAATAGTATTTTTTGTCCCAGATTTTCAGCAAGAATTTAGAATCACATGCAAGGACACACTTCATGAGGGGTGAAACACAGGAAAGACAGGAAAGTGAAGGACTGAAAGATGTGAAAAGGGGAATCCTGTCCATCACTTTTCTGCTGGGGCACTGAGGGATGGATCTCACACGGCAGCAACTTCAAGGAATGCCATCCCTAGGGAGAAGGGAGCACCCAGGATTTGCAGGTGCTCGTGATCAAAGGAATGGCAAAAGTCAGAGGGTCTGCAACATTTTAAAAAGTTTATTAGTGACTTTACACACCTGTCATGGAAATTGGTGTGTTAGTCCCTGATACCTAGCACACGGCATTGGGATTTGGATAATAGGGTAGGGTGAAAGGGAAGAGAGAGATGAATTGAAGACAGGAAGGGAGGAAGGAAGAGAAATTCCCAGTAGTGGCTCCAGCTCTGATCCATCCAGCTTATGGGATGTCCTGGGTCCTGGGAGTGACATCCTTTTATAGAGAAGTTTTCCTCACCTGGAGAGAAGTTTCTCATTTTTTGTGCGGATCAGTTCTCATGCACAGCACATTCTTCTGGACCTTTCTGGAAGTGGTTTAGAGGCTTCAGACATCGTGGGTGGTCTTGTCCCCTCCACAGCCACAGATTCACAGCAACCATGAGGTTGGAAAAGATACCCAAGGCCATCAAATCCAATCTGTGACCAATCCTCACCGTGTCACCAGCCCAGAGCACTGAGTGTCACATCCAGGCCTTCCTTGGACACCTCTGGGGATGGGGACTCCAACCCCTACCTGGGCAGCCCCTGCCAATGTCTGACCACCCTTTCCATTGGGGAATTCCTGCTGCTGTCCACCCTGAGCCTCCCCTGGCCCAGCCTGAGGCCGTTCCCTCTCCTGTCCCTGTTCCCTGGGAGCAGAGCCCGACCCCCCCTGAGCCCCCTCCTGTCAGGGACTGTGCAGAGCCACAAGGTCCCCCCTGAGCCTCCTTTGCTCCAGGCTCAGCCCTTTCCCAGCTCCCTCAGCCTCTCCTGGGGCTCCAGCCCCTTCCCAGCTCCGTTCCCTGCCCTGGACACGCTCCAGCCCCTCAGTGTCTCTGCTGTGCTGAGGGGTCCAGAGCTGTCCCCAGCACTGGAGGTGCCCCAGCAGTGCCAGCACAGGGGACAGGACTATCCTGGGGCTGTGTCACACCTGGCTGGGACAGCCCAGGGGCCACTGGCCTCCTGCCCACCTGGACACACCTGGGCTCATGTCCAGCTGCTGGCACCATCATCCCCAGGGCCTTTCCCAGTTTCCCAGCCCCTCTGCCCCAGCCTGGAGCTGCAGGGGGGTTGGGGTGACCCCAACCCTGAGCCCTGGGGAACCCCATCAGTGCCCAGCCCCAGCTGGATGTGGCCCCTTTCCTTTCTCCACCACTCTCTGGGCCTGGCCTTTTCTGAGCCCAGCTAAGAGTGGACCTGTCCAAGCCTGGGGCTGCACCTTTTCCAGGGCAGTGATGTGGGAGATGCTGTCAAAGATTTGCTGAAGTGCACAGTCACTTCTTGCCCCCATTCCTGTGCTGAGCTGGGCTGTGCTTTGTTCCAGGAGCCAGAACAAGGTTTGTTCCAGAAATGTGCTGCCCTACCTCTGCCTGGCCCCATCTCCAGCCACATCCTGGGTTCCTCACGTGTGTTCTTACCAACAAACACCCCCTGGCTCCACAGCCATGCACCACTCTGTGTTTGGGACATGCACATTATCCCCTCACCTCCTGGGCTCCTCCTGGGCAGTGACTGAGCAATGGGCAGAAATCTCAGCTTTGCAATGAGAAATTATGGGGAGACCCAAAACCCCAGCAAAAATAACATCCCCAGCTGGCCAGGCTCCGTCGTGGTGCTCCACACACCAGGGCAAGGGGTGGGATTGCTCAAAAATAATGAGAGGACATTTGCTTCACTTGCAGCAAGCATTTGTTAGGCTTCAGGGCATTGCTCAGAGGGAGTGTTGACAACAAAATATGATTATTCGGCATTTCCGTGTCATTTTACATTTTCAAGATGCCTTTCAGGCACTAAACAGACATTAAACATGAGCCAATCTTTTGTTATAGCTCCTCTGCAGCCGTGAGATGGGATTAGGGCTCAAATAGGGTGGGTATTGAAAAAAAAAAAGAAAAGGAATTAATTAAAAATATTCAAGTGCTTTTAACGAATTTAAAAGGGTTCATAGCATGGTCCATGTGTTATGGACAATAATGAGCACTCACACACTTCACATCAGGCTTGTGAAGAATAGCCTGGGCAATGCTGAGTCAGTGCAATTCAAAACCAGTCAAAGGGGTGGCAAAATCATAGAATCCCAGAATAGTTTGGGTTGAAAGGGAACTTAAAGCTCCTCTCATTCCAAACTCCTGAGATCTTGGCTCCCCATCTGCAAGGTGTGGATGAAAGGACTTGCACAGCAGACAGAGATGCTGGAAAACACCCAGGTTCAGTAATGGGGATTACACACAGGCCCTCTCTAATGAGTGATGCAGGTTAATTGCATCTCTTTAGTGGAAGACTGGGGGTTTTTGTGTCCTTAGTGGGGTATTGTGTAAATGGCACTGGGTGGCTGAGTGGTCAGCAGCACCTGCGTGTGATCCCAGAGGGGACAGCTGCAGGGTGGCCACTCTGCAGGGCAGATTTCTCATGAGATAATTCCCATTGTCCATGGGAATGATCCAGTTTCAGTGTCTCTCTGGAGCACAGGCCAGCCCGGCTGCATCCCGAGCATCTCCCACAGGAGGGGGAGGTTGTTCCTCCCAGCAGCCCTGGGAAGGCTCTCAGCAGCTTTGGGAAGCTGTTGTTTCTTCAGTGACTAATGGTCCAAGGAACCTGACTTCTGGGTTCCGTGTTTTCACACCAGGAACCAAAGGCCCTGAGTAACTTCCCCAAGGCAGAGACTGACCCTGAGCTGCCACACAGCTGGGCCACAGAAGGGCTTTTGAGGCCAGAGCCGGCGTCACCGAGGGTGAAGTGACTTGTGTGACATGACACAGACATCAGTGGTGATGCTGGGAGCTGACTCAGGAGATCTGGGTATGAAGTTCAGGCCCTGAACCCCAGCCCTCTCCTTCCCCTGGCTCTTTCCACAGCGTGGCTGCAATGGAAGATCCAGGCAGATGCTCTGGGCTACTCCTGGTGACCTTGACCACAGAAATGATGGTCACCACTGGCCCCAAGGACAGCATGGGGGAGTGCTTCTCAGCACCATGGGGCTGCTCAGAGTCCTCAGAGCTGCAGCAGACCTTGCCAGGGGTTAGGGCATCATTGCCAGGGGCTTAGGTTGACTGTCATGGTCCCTCAGCACCCCAGCCCATGGCTGTGTGGCCCTGCCTGGCTGGGGGGTGCTGGTTCCCAGTGAAGGGGATGGAGGGAGAGCTGCACACTCAATAATCCCCAGGCAGGAGACTGCCAAGAGGAAATGCACTTCCCGTAAAGCAGGCACTGTTACCGACTTGTTTGCTGGAATTGCTTGAGTGGTAATTACGCTCCCTTAATATTGACATATTTAAATAGTTTCCAAGCATAATAGGAGTCCTGCCCCACTCCTTCCACCTCCTTTTCCAAATTTCTGTGGCAAGCTTTCACTTTGAACAAGAGATTATCTGGAGGGGCGTGACTTGCCCACATCTTGTTTACTGAACAGCAGTCCAGATGTTCCGCTCTCTCCTCCCTCGGTGCACTCAGTGCCTGGTGCTCTGCCCCACGGAGGAGCCACGGGGCTCTGTCACGCACAAAAGGAGGTCTCCCCCTCCATTGTGCTGCTCCACGTGTGAGTGTGCTGGCCGTGACCCCGGCTCACGCCGGGATGCTGACGGGGCGACGCGCGGCGGCATCAGCGCCACTCACACATTTGTGTTTCATTCATTGTGTTCTGAGACATTCTGTCCCCAGCACGGCGGCCAAAAAAGGCCATTCCCTTCTTACGTTGCTCCGTGCGTGGGCCACTCTCATGAATGCTGCAAAAGAAGGATTCATTTTCCCAGGAAAAACAAGTCACGCCAGAAGCGTGGTGGAAACCCAGGCTACTCAATGCCCTGCGTGGCCCCCTGGGTTCCTCTCTCTGCCTGAGAGCCCATGCACAAATTCATCTCAGGCAGACCCCCAAATTCAGTACCTTTTCCCCCCAGAATAAACTCCCTTTTCTCCCCCACTGCATTGCTGCAGTTGTTGGTCCCTGTTTCCCTCTGAGCATCCATCCAGAGCAAAGTCCAGGCATGGCTTACACAGGCTCCTGCTCCTCCCAGCTCTGGTCAGCCTCTGGGTGGTCTGGTCTTTGCAAACCTCTCCCTGGCTTTTCCTCCCCACCCTGCGTAAGATTTTTTCATAGAACCACAGAATCCCAGGATGGTTTGGGTTGGAAGAGACCTTAAAACTCATCCAGTTCCACCCCCTGCCATGGGCAGGGACACCTTCCACTGTCCCAGGCTGCTCCAAGCCCCAGTGTCCAGCCTGGCCTTGGACAGTTCCACGGATCCAAGGGCATCTGGGAAACAATTTTTTCTGTCACAATTGCCAGGGCTGATCCCAGAGGCAACCCCTGACTGGTTCTGCTCCACACCCAGAGTCAGTGTGGGCTGGACACCCCCTGGGACCATTCTCTGGGGACAGTGGTAGTGGCAAGGGACCCACAATCCTTTCCACCAGGCAGGACTCAGGCACCTTGCAGAGCACGTACTCTCCTCCAAGAGGCTGCCACTATCAGTCCTCACTTTTATCTGAGGATCTGTTCTGCTGAAGCTGAGCATGGATTTGGCCAATTTAATACATTGCCTTGGGACTCAAGCAAGGAAGGAATTCTCACCCTTGTTTGGTGAAAGCCAAAACAGGAAAAACTCTCATGCAGGCCTTGAACTACCATGGAAATTGCCCCAAATCTCTCAAAAGTGAGAAATTTCCTTGGGAATTTCTGTAAAGGATGAATGAAAGACTGCCAGGGCCCTGGCTGGGTGGCAGCTGCTTGCACAAAAGGAGGTATGTGCGTATTTTAAGTATGTCAGAGGGATGAGAAAGCAAAGAACAAGCCAGCAAAGTGCCAGGGATGTTCCAGAGAGGGATGTGGGGAAATGCAGTGCGAGGTGAGGGCACGGGGAGGCACCCAGGGTGTGCAGGGTGGCTGCAGGCAGGCTCAGGCTTGGGCTCCAGGCTGTGGCAGCCGCCGCAGTCCCGCGCTGTTCGGGGAAACGGGACTTTACGTACTTTCCCCATTAATACACAGAATTGCATCAAAGGCATACCTGGCTGTCATCATCAGCGTATCCTCCCAGAGAAAATGATCTTGGCAAGGCCCTGAGCAGGCCTGGCGTCTCAGGCCAGGAGCCAACAGTGTTCAGTACAAGTTTCTTCATCTCCCTGTCTTTCATCATCTCCCACACGCACCCCACCGAGCTTTGCTGCCATCCCAAGGGTTACTGTCGAGGGAGGAGAAAGCTGCTAAGCAGAGACACTCTTTAAACTTGGAAGGGCAGTGCTGCAAAGGCAGCAGTAAAAATCCCAACCTCTCTCCACCTGGCCTTAAACTGGGAGTACAAAGGGACAAATCCTCTTCGGAGTCTCTTAAATCGAGAGCATTCCATGGACAAATTCTGGTCCCCAGGGTTCATCATGGGAAGAAGGTGTAGCAGGCCACTATTCCCAGCTTCATGACCCCCAGGTCTGTGGTCCAGACCAAAGGACAAAGCCCTGGATCCACCAGCCAGGTCTCTGCAGGCTGCAATTTGGACCATTTCAGGGACGCTCTCCATCCTGCTGTACCTTTCCTGAGGGAGGAGGCAGGGGAAGGGTCTGCCACAGCATGGGCTGCCCTTGCTGATGGCTGCAGCTGCTCCCACCACAGAGGGTAAAGACTGCCTTCCCAGGACCAGCTCCTAAATTGTTCTGACCTGAAGAGGACTGCCAGCCCTTGCAGATTATCAGAGCCAGATGTGATGCTGAGGCACACGGGTACAAACAAGGCTTTTGATGTCTGTTGACTGCAGAGCAGCCCAAGGCCACAGGGCAAGACAGGGGATTTCAAGCCAACGTTGGAGAAAGCTTTGGAATTGGATGCCCAAGGCTGGGGTTGAGCTGCTCTGCTGTGAGGGTCGGGGAAGGAAGGGATTTCGTCAGGAGCAGAGGGTTATACAACATGGGGCAGATGGAAATGTCACAACAGCCCAGCTGGCAGCTGCACAAACACAACTGATCTGCCCTCACTTAATGCTCGTAGTCACAACATAAACACGGGAGCCACAAGGTAACAGAGGAGGTGAATCTGGCACTGGCAGCCTTGTGACTGGGGATGTGCTGTCCTGATCCTCCCTGCACACCCTGATGCCTGAAAAAGCCCGGTGTCACCTCAAAGTCCTGCCCCAAACACAGCTGAGGTGTCACCTGTGGCCACTCCTTGTCCATTTCCTCTTTGTAGTGTTCCACACGGCACCTGCCCAAACCCAGCCAGTGCTGTGCTCCCACTCATGGCCCTTCATCAGACAGGGTGGTACATCAAAAACAGGGTCATTTTATAGATAATGTATCATAAAATCAATCATAAATAACAATGATGAGTCATTTTGACACGTGTATATGTAAATACCCCACCTGCATATATATGTACTGCATATACACGTATACACAATGTATACATAGATGCACATCCAAACTGCCTGTCTCGGCTCACTCCCTTCCTAATCAGTGCATTTCCCTCCTAATTAATCCCTCCTAGAACCAGGACAGTGGCTTCTGGGTTTTCCTCTAGCACTGCTCCTCTGGGTACTGACTGGACTCTCACTTGGCAGCACACAGTCAGTGACAACAAGCAGGAAGGGATTGATTTAAAATGTTTGTCCCCTCCCCAAACAGTCAAGAAGGGCCTCTGTTTCTGGTACAACACCAGTGGGGAGGCTCTTGCCCTCAAATGTGGCATCAACCCATCCATACCCATGCTCCAGCCTCTTACTCCTTCCCTGCTGTGGGGAGACACGGGCCAGGCTCTGCGCCCTCCTTCCCTGTCCTGGAGAGCATCACCTCCCTCCTCCCAGGGCCACTCTTGGTCCTGGTGGCCCCAGTGACATGGATGTGGGACCCTTGGTCACTTGCTGGTGTGGCTCTGGTGTGGCTGGATGTCCCTAAATGAACAAGGAAACACAAAGTGGTGGGGAGGGGAAGAATTGCTGCTGGAAAACATCTCCAGGGGCTGTGTTAGGGATGGACATGTGGGAAATCCAGCTCCTGGCCTGGCCAGCTGGGCAGTTTCCAGTCCAAAACTGGCCAGGCTCAAACAGCTGGGAGAACATTTATTAAATTGGGAGGGAGGGAATTCTGGAAGGAAGGAAGGAATTCTGGAAGGAATTCTGGAAGGAAGGAATTCTGGAAGAAATTCTGGAAGGAATTCTGGAAGGAAGGAATTCTGGAAGGAAGGAATTCTGGAAGGAAGGA
>JAVTVJ010001882.1:0-172891 GCA_034509425.1 Eopsaltria australis | reverse complement strand
GAAGGAATTCTGGAATGAATTCTGGAAGGGATTCTGGAAGGGATTCTGGAAGGAAGGAAGGAATTCTGGAAGGAATTCTGGAAGGAAGGAAGGAAGGAAGGAAGGAAGGAAGGAAGGAAGGAAGGAAGGAAGGAAGGAAGGAAGGAAGGAAGGAAGGAAGGAAGGAAGGAAGGAAGGAAGGAAGGAAGGAAGGGTCAATCTGCTCTCCTGGTGCTGGTGATGCTCACGTTTCTCCAGCCCTGCTGTGGATGTGCAGTTTCATGAGCCCTCTCCATCCCACCGTCACCAGGGCCACTTCCCTGGCCCAAATTTGCTCTACGAGGAAGGAGGAGAAGCCAAGCAAGGAGACAAAGGCAACCTGTAGTTTATGGCCACTGCTTAGGTCAATAATGTATCGATTACAATTTTGTGGGCTGAAAGCTTGACCTTTCAAAGGGCAATTGGCGCCTGTAAGATTTGATTTAGGAGAAAGAAAAGAATTTAAATTTAATTTTCACTTTGTGTTTCAGTTGGGAGGAACTTGCAGGACTGCAGACGCCACAGCTGCTTTTTTTAGGGGAGAGAGGGTGAGGGATTTTTCTTGAAGCCATCACAAAGGGCTTCATTTCAGGGTGAGAATGGCTCTGTTGGTTGTCTCTGCTCCACTGCTCAGCACTGCAGAGACATGGACAGAACACCAGGCACTAACCAGAACATTGAATCCGAAGCTCAGCCCAGTAAATATGGATACTGAATATCTCACACCAAGGAATGATGGAGGCCTCTCCCCCCTCTCGGAACAGCCTGCCCAACAAAACAACACACAAGGATGTTTTGGGGAAAACCCCGCATTTTTAGGTCTTCAAGCACCTGTTTTGGAAGAGGGTTTGAATCTCCAGACATGGTTTTGCCTGAGTGGTTTATTCCCATAATTCTCATGCTGATACAGTCCTTAAACAGGGACAGACAGCTCTGGGGGGGCTGAGCACCCCTGGTCTCCTGCACCCCAAGCCTCACACCCAGGAGGATTCATAGAGGAGGGGCACTGCAGAGTGGGATGCAGGAGCTGTGCAGGAGAGGGGATGGACCCTGACAACAGCTCCAGGGATAAAAATAGAAGCAGCAGGCCGAGGACAGCTGTTCCTAGTTTAAATTGCCAGTTTTTAATAAGCTGTTTTGCTCTTTGAAAAGCAATTTTTTGTCGTTTCATAAATAGGAGGAGGGGCCAGGGTAGCATCATCGGGACGTCACCTACTTTGTCACTGCTCCTCTCCAGAGCCTCAATTTTCCCTGGGTGCCATCACATTCAGGGCTTTCAGCAGCACAAAGTGGCTGCAAGGAAGACTGAAGTCTGCCATTTAGTTTGCCAAGACATCTGGCAAAAACATTGTGTACAGCTGAACATTTCATCGCGTCTGCCAAGACATATTCATTTTGGATTAATTTTAAGTCAGTTTTTAAAGTGATGATGAAGGATTATGCCGTGCGCTTCAGCAGCATTAAAAAAAAACAAAACATCTCTTTAAATCTCGCATTCAAATTGTCCCAGTTTGGCAGCTCCACGGTGTATTGGATTCGTGATCTGGAGGGAGTCACCAACAGTGACATTTTCATTTATCTGAGTACATGTAAGTGCTGTCACAGTCCATGGGTGGTAGCAGAGCCCCCGACACCAAACACGGCTCCTTGCAGTAACTCATCTGCAGGCAGGCAGCACAGCCCTTACATCCGAAATGCATCCACCCAGCAATAACCCAGCATCGATGATGGGATGATTACGAGCTGTGATCTCAGCTGGAACCTCGCAGCTCGGGGTTAACGGCCCTCAAAATGCAAAGCACTTGTACAGTGCTGTTACTCCAGGGACATCCCCGGTATTCCCAGGGAAGGGATGCCAAAATCTGCACTCAGGGGCTTGCAAAGGAGGGATGCAGCTCATGGGTTGCTGCTTTTGAGAAAGCTCATGCAGCTCTGCAGCCAATTCCATGGCCCCACCAATTTCTCTGGGCACCCTGGGCCAGGGCCTGCCCACCCTCCCAGCCAGCAATTCCCAATTCCCAAGATGCCATCCATGCCTGCCCTGTGGCACTGGGAAGCCATTGCCTGTGTCCTGTGCCTGCATGCCTTGTCCCCAGTCCCTGTGCAGCTCTGCTGGAGCCCCTTGAGGCCCTGGCAGGGGCTCTGAGGTGTCCCTGGAGCTTCTCTTGTGCAGGTGAGCAGCCCCAGGTGTGCCAGGCTGGCTCCAGAGCAGAGGGGCTGCAGCCTGGGACCTTTAAAGTCCCTTCCAACCCAAACACTCCATAATAACTTTAAATTACCATTTCCACTGCCCACAGCACCTCCCTGCTCTGCTCCTCATGAGTTGCAATTCCCAAAGTCACAGCAGGAAGTGCAGCTCTGCTGCTGGGGTCAGTGGAGGTTGCAAGAGCTGTTCTTCTCTGTGTGAAGTACCCTTATCTTCAGCTGGCAGAGCTGTTATCAGGCACTGAGCGCTGCTGGTGACGTCTGCTGATGTCTCATGCGGGAGGATGGCCCGGAGCACCCGCCTGGTGATGTCACAGCAGCCCGGGGATGTCCTGCCAACAGGCTCCTTTCCTGAAAGTGAAAAGAACAGGGAAACTCCCTGCCGTGTGATCCTCTCCCTGAACCCTTCACACACATCTGAGTGCCGTGGGGGACCTGTGCAAAGGCACCACCAATGAGTAACTCCTAAGGGTTTAACAGTCAGACTTCTAGCAAAGCCCAAAACAATTCCCAGCTCCATCCAGCCCAATTCCCACAGCCAACCTTGTGGCATCCAGGACATCCTGCCTTCACCAGTCAGTCTCTAGGGACACCTGCACCACTGAGACCTCACTGCCACCACAGCTTCCACCAGGACGTGTCCAGAGCTGAGGCTTCGGAACTCAGGGGCTCAGGACGAGGCTGCTGTGTCTTGCTCTCTGATGTGCAGCTGTTACCTTAACCACTGGTAGTTGTTAGCAATAACAGGCAATGAATATGATAATAATAAGTGCCTCAAATCCCCAAATTAACAATGACTCAAAACACAAAAGCAACTGGGATGGTGAATTTCACAGCATTGCCAGTAACAATCGTACAAATTTTTAGGTAAGGTGGCCAAAGGGGGAATGAGTAGAAATGAGAAAGGATTTGCAGTGGTCAGGTGATTCCAGGAAGTGCAAACATACAGAAAACTCCTGCTCTTCTAGCATAGAAGGCAGAGATTTTGCAGACCAAGCCCAATCCATTAGGAGAGAGCCTGAGGCTGACTAAATATGAGATTTGACCTTTACTTGGCTGGATTAGACAACATATGCAATGATAAAACCAGTAGAAAAGGTTGTACAAAATCTTTAGTTTCTAAAGAAGGGAGGGGAGTTGTTTGCTTCTTCCCTTCCTGTTTAACTGGTAGATCAACAATCTAGTGGCATGTACAAAACAGCTTGGTTTTTTTTTTTTCTCCTGTGACTTGCCAATACTCTCTGGTTTTAGGCTATTAGGGTCAAGCAATGGCAGGAAACCTGGCAGGTTTTTGGACAGCTTTTGCCAAAGTGAATGATGCCCAATGCATTTATATCTTCCAACCCCCCCTTTCACTTTCACAGCGAGATCAGAGTTTCACTCTACTGCCTGAGGAAGGAGCAATTCTGCCAAACCAGGGACACATGCAAGAGGCTCCACAACTCCCACTACACCAACAGCTTGCACAGCAGCTGGGTTTCCTGCCTGTTTGGTCTTCTGTAAGGGATGGTCCTCTGAGAGACCTGCCTGCTCCTCCCCAGCCCTGCAGTGATGGATTTCCCTCTGCAGAGCAGCTCAGGGAGCCCAGGCAGGGGGTGACACCAGTGATCAGCACTCAGAGCAAGAATATTATAATGGAATCTCAGAATGGTGCGAGTTGCAAGGGACATTAAAGCTCATCCCACTCCACCCCCTGCCATGGCAGGGACACCTTCCACTGTCCCAGGCTGCTCCAAGCCCTGTCCAGCCTGGCCTTGGGCACTGCCAGGGATCCAGGGGCAGCCACAGCTGCTCTGGGCACCCTGGGCCAGGGCCTGCCCACCCTCCCAGCCAGCAATTCCCAATTCCCAGGATGCCATCCATGCCTGCCCTGTGGCACTGGGAAGCCATTGCCTGTGTCCTGTGCCTGCATGCCTTGTCCCCAGTCCCTCTCCTGCTCTCCTGTCAGTACCTCCAGGCACTGGAAGGCCACAATTAGGTCACCCCAAATATGAACATAGTGAGGAGATGGTCCTGGTGCAACGCCCATCCCATGCCCCAAAACCAGAGATGCCATCAGCTGAAAGGGAGAGGAAAGAGAAGCTGAGGGTGCAGCAACACATCAGGCCTGGTCTTGTGTGGACAACCCTGTCCCTGCTCTGCCTCCCCCAACAAGTGCACATCCCCAGTGCCCCTCCAGGCCATGGCCACTGTGACCATTCGAGCTGAGCTGGCAGGAAGTGACAGTCCACATGACAGTGCAGCAAGACACAGTCCTTCTATCACCAGACACTGACTTGGACACTGATCTACTTTATACAGTAAAGAAAATGACATTCTTCTTAATTGCACATCATGGAGGACACGATAAAACTCGTGCACATTGGGCCTGATGACCATGGCAAGCAAGATGTGTGACATTAAACACATCACCCTGTATTTACTGTTTCATCTCTTTTATTTTTGTAATTATGCGTAGTAAATCTTTCACACAAAGTAATGAAAAGAATCCCTAAGGTGAAGGAAAAACAGAGTATTTGTGACTGTACCAGACTGCAGATGTCAGGACACTGCCAGACCCACGTCACACTCCAGCTCTTGGGAGAGCCAATGGGGCCAGCACAGATTTCTGCCTAAATCTTGGTCTGGCTCTGCTGTTTTGGCTTTAGGTGGTAACTCCAGCTGTTCCAAACCAGCTGGGACCGGGGAGCGAGGCATTTCATGAAGCACACAAGGAAACCAGGCCATCAGAACAAACGCTCTGCACCTCAGTGTCACCACAACAGGAGGACAGTGAGAGAGGATTTTCTGTGTGACACCAGTGTTGGTTCAGCAGCTGGTTTGCCCTTTTCTATCAGACTGCTGCTCTATGTGCCCTCTCCTGCAAAAAGCCCTTTCACAGACAAATCAGGTTTTCTGCAGTCTGACACCTGGCTGAGCAGTGTCTGCCCCTCTGGTTCTGCTCACCCCAGGGTGTTTAAAACAGATGAACACTGAGCCAGCCCAGCAGCCTCAGAATCCATGGTTTAAAAGTGCATCTTCAGACTGACCTTTCCAAATCTGGGCAGTCCTGTTGACTCACAAACACTCTTAGTCTTTTAATAAAGACAAAATTACAGATCACTACAGTAACCAAGAATAGTTATCCCCTTTTGACGTTTGCTCAAAGACCAAAACAAAACAGAATAAATCCAAAATACAGATCAACTTATGTGCAGCTCAGTCATGGTTCATTCCTTTCTCTTATTTGCCTAAGAGAACACTGCATCCCCAATCTTACCATTGTCTTTTCTCAAAAGCTTCTGCCATTTCAAAGTCCTAAATGCTCCTGGGCTGTATATATCCCTTTGCAGCTATACTTAAATAAATTTGGAAAGCTTTTTTTTTTCTTTTTTTTTTAAATAAGCCAGCATTTCCATTTGTGTATGACTCAAATGGACTTCTGTCTCTAAATAAGCAGATAAAAGGAAAGTACAATCTTAGCACATCCTTCAGAGGGACGAAATGGTGCAAGAAATTCTATTTAAAGCCATTCAAAGGACTTTCTGAAAGCAAACGCACCCGAATCCTCAGGTCAACAAACAGAACATGCTGGAGCAGGCAGTGAATACAGAGGGTTGCCACGCATCCTCAGGAACTCATTCCTCAAAATTGAAGTTTTGGCATGCAATGCACTGGTGACAGTCCCCCACACAGCAGCACGTGGGACGAGGAGAGTGGGTGCACGTGTGTGCAACAGGCATCCCCAAAATATGATCCCCACTTTGAAAAAAGAGATTTCTTTCAAAATCACACCACTTCTTCTGCTTTTTCCCACTGCTGAAACAGGTATATCAGGAAAAGGGCACTTGAAAACAACAACAGAAAAAAGAGTAGTATTCTACATTCAGATAAATTTATACTTCTGCCATAAAACTTTAAAAGGAGGTTTTCAACACAGAGCTTTGTCAAGGATCCCCAAAACACACTGTCACCATTACGCACAGGTTTACAGGACACTGTTCTATTTTACAATCTTGTAATTATTTTCTTTGGACTTTTTTTCTCCCCCCTTTTCCTCCATGCTGAATTTCCAGGAACAATTTTGCACAGGAGCACAGAAAAACAAGTCTGTAAGGGACCTGACTCCAAAAGCAGATGTTTCTTGCCCTTTGGAGAGTATTTGCCAGTCAAACAACAACAACAACAACAAAAGATTTGCTATTGAAAACCCTCCCACAAACATCTAAATCAAGTGTTTTGAATCTGCCTGGGAGCTAATCTGATTAAGACACTGCTTGCTTAGTTCCCTTGGATGACAGCGTAGACAGCAATTTAAGGGCTGCAGCCTTGACAGTGCCACGGAAACGAAGGGCTGTGAGTGAAAACACAGGATTAGGTAACGAGCAACCCACGGCAGCATCCAAGAGACCATAAAAAGCTTGACCCGAGGAAGCTGCCTGCTCGAAAGAGCCAAAAATACAAACGCTGCTTCCAAATCAAAGCCTGCAATCTCATTCAGCCCGTTAAGTTAAAGGGACGATCGGGTTTGTGGTTGGTAGTAACATCATACCCCATGTGTAAGGCCTCATTTTCATCAAACAAGCTCTAGGTTATGGACTATAAACACAAGGTTGCCTACAAGCCATCAGTGCCCCGCAGCAGTCTGTCCCAGCGTGAGGCTGGGCTGGGCACTGGCTCTGGGGCTGGAGGGGGCAGTTGCAGGGGTCAGGTTGGAAGGGGTGCAGATTCCTGTGTGACGGAGCGGGGCTGGCCTGGCTGGGCTGTCCCTCAGCCCGAGTCCATGGTGAAGAGCTGGATGTCACGGGGGTTCCAGTACAGGGCCACGGCAGAGTTGTACACCAGGGACCACACGTAGGGGATGAAGAACTCCTCAGGCTGCTCCTCCTCCACATACTTGAACTTCAGCTCAGGGAACTTCTGCAACAAGAAGCCAGAGTGCAGTGAGGGAAGGTTTGCATGTCTGCTTGCAAACACACAGCCCACATAAACACTGAGGAAAGAGGTTTGGTGAAAAAAATAATGGAAGGAACTAAACTATTAGAACCCAAGGGAAATATTTATGGGATAAAGAGATCACTTATAATTTCTTCTTTGAATCAAATGCTACATTAGCATATTGTATTCGAGTCTTTTACTGTTGGTCACAATCCACTTGCCTGTTAACAGACTAAACATGTGAATCCTTTACAAAACACAAAGGTCTTAACAAAAACTCATTTTTAGCAGCCCCTCAAAAGCCTTCTTGCTTGTGCATGTACACACCTATTTACTGCATTTTTCCTTAAAAAACATTGTGCCATTAATTGTACTTGGCTACTTAGCAGAGGAATCCTTTGAAAAGGCTGAACGAATGAACACAGTTTGTGATACCACAGGATCGCAGAGGATCCTGAGCTGGAAGGGACCCACCAGGACCATCCAGTGCAGCCCCTGTCCCTGCACAGACACCCCAACAACCCCACCCTGGGCATCCCTGAGGGCATTGTCCAGCCTCTCCTGGAGCTCTGGCAGCCTCGGGGCCATGCCCATTCCCTGGGGAGCCTGGGCAGTGCCCAGCACCCCCTGGGGAAGAGCCTTTCCTGATCTCCAACCCAAACCTCCCTGGCACAGCTCCAGCCATGCCCTGGCTCCTGTCCCTGTCACCAGAGAAGAGACAGACATGGTGCAACCTCAATTTCCCATTTTTATTGTTTTTTCCCTCTCAAAGCAGTGCACGCTGCAAACCCACCAGGTTCGCTGTGGTAAGTGCGTATTTTGGGAAGAGCTGAGGCCACTTTTGTACTGTGCTCTTCACTTTATCCACTTGTGAATGCTGCCTTGTGTCTGTGCTTGGCAGAGACTCAGGCAAAAGCCGCATTACAATGATCACTGGGGTAAGATAAAACATGACCCATTTTATTATTTATAAGGCTGTGGCTAAGACTAAGAATAAACTCTACAGTGTGACATGAACAGAACAAGCACAGCAATGGCTAAGGAGCCTCTTTGCCCATTAATAATGAAGGGATTCCCTATCCGATTTCTTGAGCTCAGTGTCCTGTTTCCTTGCCTTAAGGGTACAAGAATTCTGGCTGGATCAGTCTCCTTTGAAGGGGCATTTCTTGGACACTTGGTTTGCTGGATTATGTATTTAACTTCTGAATTATGTATTTAACTCCCACATTATTTGTATTCTTGGAGTCAGAAAACATGGAAGCTTGTAGGAAAGTTGTAGAAAGGATGTGGATGTGGCAGTTGGGGAACTGGGTTAGTGGTGGCCTTGGCAGTGCTGGGAGAACAGCTGGACTCAAAAATCTTGGGCTTTTCCAACCTGCAGGATTCTGTACTATCTCTGTTCAAGGAACTGAGGCAGCTAAAAGATAAGGTTCTTAAAAGCTCTTCTGCATCTAACTCCTGTTGAGTTCAAAGCCCAGAATCTCAAAGGTACATCAGCACGTTTAATTTCCTGTGTCAGACACAGTTTGTGGCAGAGAACTCTCCCACAGCCATTTTGTGCACCTAAACCACTTTCTGCCACTCCTCTACAACCTCTCTTCTCCAAGTCTGTTTCGACCTTGTTTAATCTTCTGATTCACTTCATTTCTTTTCACTCTTAGGTACTTTACACCCATACTGACCCCCAGCTCTCGAATTCCAGTCTCCCAGCCTACTACCACCCCAACTCCCTTCCACTGCATCCTTATCCTCTCTCTTCAGCACACTTTTCTCTTTTGTACTCATCCAAGCTTTCTTTTTTCTCACCAGCCTTGTGAGATCCTCCTTTACACTGACATTCTCTATCCCTTCCCAACTCAGATCCACGTTCTCAGGCTGACCCTGTCTTCCCCCTCTGCCACCCCCCAACCAAGCCCTCATGTACATTTTCGTTAGTATTTATTTTTTTTTTAAAAACCTGACATTCTACTCTGCTTATCCTCAGTGTAATCTTCCCCACTTCCTTCCAAAACTTCCTGGCTTGTGGTCAGTGTAGATGGGAGCACGTTCCGTTCAGCGCAGCATCAGCAGAATGAATGATTAAACCTCAAGATTACACCATGCCAACACTTCCAGCCAGAGGAAAGCCTTACACAGCTGCCACCCTCCACTCCAGGGGTGTCTGCACACCAGGGATGCAGCCCATGGTAGCCCTTCTGGGAGGGAAGAGGCAGGGGGAAAATGATTAAAGATGATAATTTGAGTTGAATTAAACACAGACAATTTTTCCTCTTCACCTTCAGGTCACAGGTGTAGCTACTGGCTTTGCAAACACCCACGGCAGCAGCCTGGGACCATTCCTGGGCTCTCGTGCAGCTTAACAAACATCTTCAGCCTTAAAACAATAGGCAAAATTACATCAGGAATTCCAAAAGCTGCATCTGAGATGCTCAGGTCTTACTATCCCATTATCTCTCAGCTGGAAGGGCAGCATAAAATGGCTCAGGTAGCACTCATATTTTCAGGCAATAAGTCATGCATTGATTTTATTATTCAGCCTCTCTTCAGGCTGATCGATGTTGCCATTTATTGCGATCGTACCGTAGCAATTTAATAATCAATTTCAGATTAAAGGCAGTAACTCACTGCAGTCAGCCTGGACTCTCTGACACTCAACATGTGCTTTGATCAGCCTGCAGGGGTATCTTGGAAATGCAGACAAGGAGAATGAGATTTTTAAGGAGAGCAATAATATACACTGCCAGTGCCACTACATATACAGAATTCTGAATGTAGATAACGCCAGGAGTGATGGATTTTTGATGGTCCACCTGAACAGCAGGCTCAGGACAGCACAATGCATTGCTGATGAGACATGAAAAATTAGAATTCCACACCAGCAATTCAAACCCACCTTCTTTAGATGATTGCAATGACCCACAGCTGTGTGCTGACCATGTTTTCTCATTCATTTAAAATGAGAAACTCTAGAGGCCCAGCAATGGAGAGAACTGCACCAGCATCTTAGGGGTGTGGATGTGGCACTTGGGAATATGGTTTAGTTGTGAGCACAGAGCTGCTGAGTTAATCTTTGAACTCAATGATCTTAGAGGGCTTTTCCAACCTCAATGATTCTATGATGTAACTTGCAAGATTAACTGTGGCAGCCATCCACTGCTGCGATAAAAACCTACCCACACTGTTCCACTAACAGGGTGTTCACTGAAACCAGAATTTGTTAACAAACATAACCAATCAAAAGCATCTTCTTCATGACAATGACTTCACAACTATTTGTAACAGCAGGATTTATACACCATGTAAGAAGCTTGATTGATGCCAAAAATCTTCAAGATTTTCAAAAAGCTGTTCAAGATTTTCAGGTGACAGTACAAGGAATGTTTAAAATCATATTTGTGCCGTTTGTCTCCTGTAAGTCTTGCTTCAAATGAGTGATCAGGAGCCTTGGCTGTGTGCTGCAGACACACAGGAGGTGTCACTGGAAAGCAACCAGGCCACAAGGGTCTCAGGGCACTCCCAGCAATAACCCAGCTAGCAGTGGTGAGGGCTTTATCATGGTTAACAAAATTCCCAGAATGGCATGCAAAACCAGCAGTGCACAAATCTATTTTCTTCTGCCTTGCTGCTGTTGTGTCCAATTTACTTCTGGAAAGACATTTGCAGGCCAGCTGGTGACACTCCAGTGACCCTGACTTTTAGCACCACTTGAGAAGAGAGCCCATTCTAAGGCATCTTAAATGGCAGTCTTAAGGACAGAGGAAAAGCTTTGGCATGGCATGAATCCTCCCTTACTTTCCTTCACTGCCCTTTTTGTTTGGATGGATGGTGCTGAAAGATGGAGCCCCTCTGCTCTGGAGCCAGCCTGGCACACCTGGGGCTGCTCACCTGCACAAGAGAAGCTCCAGGGACACCTCAGAGCCCCTGCCAGGGCCTCAAGGGGCTCCAGCAGAGCTGCCCAGGGACTGGGGACAAGGCATGCAGGCACAGGACACAGGCAATGGCTTCCCAGTGCCACAGGGCAGGCATGGATGGCATCTTGGGAATTGGGAATTGCGGGCTGGGAGGGTGGGCAGGCCCTGGCCCAGGGTGCCCAGAGCAGCTGTGGCTGCCCCTGGATCCCTGGCAGTGCCCAAGGCCAGGCTGGACACTGGGGCTTGGAGCAGCCTGGGACAGTGGAAGGTGTCTCTGGCCATGGCAGGGAGTGGAATGAGATGAGCTGCAATGTCTTTCCCAACCCAAACCCTTTTTTCATCCAATGTACAAGAGTGTTCACTACTTAACTTACTGAACTCCTGGCCTTGACACAAACAGGTCCGTTGGAGCCATTATTTGCATTTCTTTCCACCCCTTACAGGGACAGATGGCACCGAATAGTTTAAAATAAACCAGCCTGAGAAAGTCCTTGAAAACGTGAGAGACAGAGGTAACATTACGGTTCAAACGGCACAGTTCAAATACAGACACCAGTTATCAGCTCCGCTGAATCATCCCACCACATCACCCTATCTTGCTTTCTTCTGCCAGACAAAGCAGAAGTCAGATTTAGTGGTTGGGACGGGGGTACAAACGAGACAGACCGAGAACTCTGCAGACTGTCTGCGTTGTCAATCACATGATTCGATGAAAAACCACGGGAAGTCCGATAAACAGACGCAGAACCAAACTGCAGTAACTCCCCCACCACAGAAGTTCAACAACATCGGGGTGTTTTGGTTTAGTTTTTTTCTTTTTTTTCTTTTTTTTTTTTTTTTGTTTTGGTTTGGTTTGGTTTTTTTTCAGTTAATGTTGAGGAAGGGAACATCACGGCCACCGAGCCGCACCTGGCCTTGCTCCAGGCAGCACAGTGGCATCTGAGCTGCAAGGCTTGAGCCATACATTAAATAAAACATCCCCTTCCCTTCAAATGAACCCTCAGAGCTGCTCTCAGGCTACAGTGTTGTGCCAGTGAATGATCTCCACTCAGATAATACAGGCAAGGGCAGAGCTGCTTTAAGAGCAATGTCTTTGCTTCTTCCCCCATCTAGATGTTCTGCTGGATGAAAAGCAGCATTCATCAAAGATATGGAGCAGTCACTGTGGAAAATAAAGAAATTAGAGAGCTGGATTAATAAAAAACTGGAGAACCCTCTTTTCCTCGAGGTCTGGTTAGAAACTCTGGTTTCTGAAACAGCAATCAAGCACCAGTCAGTATTTTCAAAAGCAGGTGACTCTTTGAGCAAAGAAGTGCTCTTTTCAAAGGAGTCTGAACACATTTGAGAGTCAAATTCATGTGAACTTTACATCAATCCAGAGCTTCAAAGTCTTTCTGAAAATGGGATTTCTGTGTTTAAAAAGCTTACCATGAATCCTGTTTGGTAACCTAATGACTTGATGGCAAATTATGTGTTTCATATTGTTTCAGCTAAATATAGCAGTATTGCCTGCAGAGCATCTGTAGGATTGGACCTCATTAGCAAAATACATCAAATGGCAAGGGGAAAAAAAAGAGCTCAGGTTCAGCACTGTACCAAGCCTCTATTACTGGGTCTATAGTGACTATTTACCCCAGCAAGGATCACCCCTAAAACCTGCCTTGCACCAAACATACCAATTTGTGAGGATTTTGGGGCAGAGGAATGACACCTGCACTTGTCCACCAAATCCTCAATGCTGCTTGGAAATCTGGTCCCAAAAATACCAATCTAAGTCAAAGTAATGGTGAAGGATCTTAAAAACAACTCAACAACCATGCCTGGTACACTGTTCATGGTATGGACACACATAAGGGAACACTGATATATTGGGGTTTTATATAAATATAAGGACTTGAGTTCTTTTACAGAGCAGAATTTGTGTAAGAAAATGCCTCAGTGCTTGCTCTAAGACAGTGACAGACTGAATTTTTGCAGTTACTCAATTCTTGTGGGGAGGCAAGGCCGTTTCATCTCTCTCAGGTTCTGTTCGTGTCTGCGGTGGCTCCTCTTTGACTTCAGACAGAAAGTCTGTGTGGCTTTGGTGAAATATCTGTACAGGCTACACCACACCTGCCTGATACCATCTTCTTCTCCTTCTCAGGCTCACAGCACAGAGGATGACGGTGGGGAGATGAAGGAAGCAAACAGGAAATGTGCTAGACTAAGTGTGAGCCACACATCTTGTTCAGAGAGCTGCCTAAGGAATAGGTGCAAACAGAAAGACCGTGAAGAAAACGGGGGCTCGGGGCATGGCAGGGGGGTTGAAAAAGAAATAGAAAGCTCAGGCTAGTAAGAGGTTCAAATCTATCTGTGCACAAGCTAAATATAATAAGTATATCACGTATTATTTAATGAATATATATTAAATGTAGTATTATTTATAGTAAGAGAATTATGAAAGTTTAAGAAGCTACACAAACTGTAGTAGACAACAACACAGTTCCCAGGGAGTAAAAATCCATAACCCACATTCCAATGGGTCACAATCTTCCTGATCCAGGAGGGTAGAGGAGCTCATCTACAGAGAGAGAACTGTTCCAGCAAGTTTCATTGATATATGATTTCTGTTTTCAGATCACTTTGAGTAAAGGTTTGTACAACCACAGCTGCAGGAAAATAAATGCTCTGCAGTGAATTTTCAGTGTCAGATGTGAACTACTGCCAGAGGAGCAGACGTGCCTCTGGTCAGAGTTCAGCAATTACTAATTTTTTTATAGAGTACTGAGAAGCCAGGTCATTTTGGGAAAAATCAATCAAACAGCTCTGCCTAGATAATTATTGGTAAAACCACAATGATTTAAATGAGTTAAATATTTGTGGCAAAGCTGCCAGGGCACAAAGCTTTGCAGGGTATAATAAGAAGACTGCATTTCTGTCTAGGATAGAATGGCAAATAATGAGATCGTTAAAGTCCTAGAAATTCAGAGATGCAAACACATGTACACTTGTTTCTTTACCTTCCAGGTAAAAAGTATTGCTGGTAAATGTCAATTGCCCCAAACTGTGCCATTTTTGTCTTCATCCAGCCTGTTAATCCTTACAGATTTCAAAAGCACTACTTAAATGCATATATCTGAGCTTAGGACAAGGCCAGGTAGCCATTTCAGGATCTGCTGGGTCCACATCAGAAACACTTGGACTCTGGGCTACTTCTAGACAGCACAGAAAATAAACTGAACGACTGGTCAGTAGCTATAAAGACAGGCTGGGACACCTGGGGCTGCTCACCTGCACAAGAGAAGCTCCAGGGACACCTCAGAGCCCCTGCCAGGGCCTCAAGGGGCTCCAGCAGAGCTGCACAGGGACTGGGGACAAGGCATGCAGGCACAGGACACAGGCAATGGCTTCCCAGTGCCACAGGGCAGGCATGGATGGCATCCTGGGAATTGGGAATTGCTGGCTGGGAGGGTGGGCAGGCCCTGGCCCAGGGTGCCCAGAGCAGCTGTGGCTGCCCCTGGATCCCTGGCAGTGCCCAAGGCCAGGCTGGACACTGGGGCTGGGAGCAGCCTGGCACAGTGGGAGGTGTCCCTGCCCATGGTGGGAGATTGGAATGAGATGAGTTTTAAGCTTCCTCCCAACCCAAACTATTCTAGGATTCTGTGAAAATCCCTTAATCCCTTAGTTTGAGAAAAAAGGGGATCCCTGCTCAGCTTCACAGATCCTATGTCTACCTAGAGAAATTTTGGAATGGGAGGAAAAGCTTACCAAGATAAAACACTGAACCAAACCTACATATCACACACTGTTAAATACCATTAATCTCCACATACATTTTATGCATCATACATTTGTAGTCACAATTCAAGGATTTAGAGCTCCAATTAGAATTTGCTTGCCCTGTCAGGATTGTTCTCTATGCCATGTTGTCTAGGTGGACACAGATCTTTCCAGAACATTTCCAAGAAGACTGCTCAACAGCCAGGAGCCAGAGCAAGCTACAATTTGCTGTCAAATCATGAAGAGACAGGAAACAACAGGAACACTACAAGAACATTTGCAGCACTGCAGGAAATACAATATACGTTTTCTTTACCGAATAAAAAGAAAAGAAAGAGGGTGATGTATGTAATGACACTAGAAGCATGAGGATGTAGTCAGGTCATGTAAATGAGGTACCATCAACAAAAGAAACAGAACTTCCATCCACTTCAGGGCTTAACATGAAAAAACAGTAATTCTCACAAAATACAGTGGCCTTTTAGAAGAAAGTACATAGGTCTGAGCAAAAAATGAACAACCTCAAAATGACAATTGAAACAAAGGATGTTTTTTACATTGAAAAAAACCCTAACCAAGAAGAGAGTTAAAACACATGGAATGAACAAAGCTACTGACCCAACTGAGAGAAACAGTTCTGGTCCTGACCTCGCATGGGCACTTGTTACATACACACACTGACCACTCAGATAAATAAATATAATCCTTTGTGTGCTTTTGAATTTAGGGAATTAAAGTCTGAAAAACAGAATAATCCTGAACTCATTTCTCAGTGGCATTAAAGGGCACCAAAACACAAATGGGAATGAGCCTATCAACTCACAGAACTTTTAAGGATATGAAGTGGACATACAAGCCTCTCCTACCATGGGATTTGCAGGAAATGCACATTTCATAACAGTAGTCCTGATTTTTGCTACTGCTAAGGAAAATGCAAATAAGTTTAAGCCCTGGCTTCCTGTGCTTCAGCTTGCAAGCCAACCTTCTCTAGAATAATGTGCAGCAACTACGAAAAACAGCATGTTTTCAGCAAACATTTCTGTTTAAACTGAAGTGAGTTTAGAAATCACTCATTCACTGACACCTTTCTATAGAAGACTTGTAGACCTGCTAACAAAAGGTTACAAGATTAGAACTACATTTTGGATGCCACAACCCACAATTAAGACCACGATGCTTTAGCAGTACCTTCAAAGAAGGGCTTAGAAATCCATGGATTTCCAAAGTCTCAGAATTAAACCCTGAACCTTATGTAGGCTTTCCAAACCCTAAAATACCACTCCATTTGCCAAACAAACCATATTCAGGGCTGAATTTTTTCTTTCCAGAATTTTATGAGTGAGATATGAGCAAGCTGGAAGATGTCCCTGCCCATGGCAGGGGGTTGGAAGAAAATGAGCTTTAAGGTCCATTCCGGTTGAAAACATTCTGTGATTCTATGATTCTATGAATTCTGCCACTTCTCAAGTGCGCAAAAGGTGAAGTTTAAGAAATTGGCAGCAATAAATCAGCTGGGAACATCCTATGAAGAAAAACTCTCTGAAGGTCTCAAAGTGGGCAAAAGTTCAAGTTATCCTAAGTCCATACATGCACTGATTGGATCACTCTGCAGAATACAGAAAATGTATTTATGAAGTCTAGGAAGCAAGAGATGGCAGGGGAAGATCAGTTCTGCAGTAAACCAGACCTGGAGCAGAAAACCATCCCTGGAGGTAATTAAAACCTATGTGGATGTGGCACCTGGGGACATGGATCAGTGGTGGCTTTGGCAGTGCTGGGGGAATGGTTGGACCTGATGGTCTTAAAGGACATTTCCAACCTTGCTTGTTCCCTCCAGAAGAAGGTCATGGTGCTCTCAGAGCCCCACCCGGTGAATGGAGAAACCCTTATACAAAACAAAAAAGGCTTTTTGTGGTTCAGGACTTGCCAAACACCAAAATAATTCTTCCCAGGCAATTTGCAATGTGGAAGAACTCAAAGGAGGGTCATGTAGGGGTGGGAAAGGCAAAGTCTTGTCTTGGAGATATTGTATGTGAAGGCAGTAGAGAAGAATTAAGTTACGTATCTGGACAAAGTCTGCTTCAACTTCTGGATAAAAATGACAGATCAATATTCTCTTCATCAGCCTTTTCAAAAAACAAAGCCAATACTAAAACTGCCCAACAATATTCTAGTTCTCATGTCAGAGACAACCATCTGCTAATTATTTTCTGAAAAGCAAGGTACATGCTTTTAGTCTAATTGATATAATCTATTAAACTTTTTTTAACAAAAAGGAAACATTCACTGGAAAGGATTTGAAAGGGCCTATGAAGTTCACAGATGATGGAAGCTTTGGGGAAAATAAACCTGCTGAATAATGACTGTACACTAATACATGTAGCTATATATTAAAACACATGGAGAATCTGCTCTAGACAAATCTTAGAGCCAATTATACATTTTACATTTCAAGCAGCGAGTGCTACTGTTTAAGCCAGAGCAGTTGTTTTGACTTTGATAGCAGACTGGTCTAAAATACAAGGAATGTTGTTTATCATGGAAATGCTTTGTGCTCCAGATAACATCACGGATGGCTGCCCCACCTAGGCCATAGCACCATCCCACCGTCCCGAAACAAACCCCAGATAAACCTCTCCTGCAGCCCGACTTCTCCCCCAGCCAAACATCCAACTGTTGTGCAAGTAAAACTCTCATTGTGGTGTGTGCCATGCAATCAGCAACACAAAATGAGCAGAGGGTGTTGGATACACATGTGACAATGAAGGAAACCACTGAACTTTAAGAACATGACCCACACTTTCATGTTTCGGTAAGGCACTGGAGCCAACACTGCCTTGATGCCAGAGGGATGAACCTTGGGAATCTTGTATGGATAGTGTACATATCCTGACCCGGTAATATAAAAATATTACCCTTTTCTCACTTTTTTTTTTTTTTTTAACCATAGGAATTGTCATGCCCAGGGTTAGATTCTTCTTCCTCCACCCTGGAGAAGGGGCTGGAGATTTTGTCATCTGACTTGGTCCCACCTTGTGCTTGCTGATGGTGACTGTGACCATCTGTGGAGTTTCCAGCACTCACCTCTCTGCTCTTCAGCATCTGAGCTGGGAAGGGACCGAAGCACAATGACAGTATAAACCCCACTGATTTCACAGTTTTAGGATTCTTCCTTTTGCAAACTACTATATGACCTTTCTCTGCTCTAATACAGTCTTGGGATAATCCAGCAGAACTACAAAGGATTGTGAGGACAAAATGCTGTTTTCATCTGCCTGTTTCTTTCACCCCAAATCTAGAGTTACTACTGTGTCACAGTTGTTTTGTTTTCTCATTTATTTGCGTAGAACATATTCCCCCAACAGAAAAGGTGGCAGGAGAAGAGCACAGTGATTCAGTTCGCATACTTTTCCAGTGACGAGGTCCCAGACATGCTTTCACTACATACTGGTTCAATGCTGCCTCCAAAACATCCCACCAAGCCAAAAAGAACATTCCTTTGGACAACTGGGACCACGCTCCTCTCCGTTATCACTGTACAAGGGTTGATGCACTGCCTGGGCCTTGGCTTTGTGCATCACCCAGGGAGACAAGGTCCATTCTCCCAGCTGAGCTTCACACCTCTGGTTTGCATCCTGGGGGCTGATATTTACAGCACGTTTCCTGGCATGGAGGGCCCCTCGGAGGTCGTTTGACAAGGTTTGAGTTTTCCTTCAGAGCAGCCACGGAGCCGAGGCCCACGCCGACATCCTGCCCCGGTCCCTCCCACCCAGCGGCGCTGGGGCCCGTGCCAAGCCCAAACATCCTCCCCCCACCCCCAGCGCCCACGGAGGAAGACCTCCTTTTGATTTTGAACTTTTTAATCTGAGAGAGCCAGGCCTGTAAATATTACAAAAAATTATAACAATGACTTAAGAACAGAGACAGACTCGCTGTCACCAACTGTTAACTCTCAGATCAGGGCAGCCTAGGAAGTGGACCCTTATCTGCCCCAAGCTCAGGACGTGCTGACTAACACCCTATTGAGTCGGCAGACCTTTGGCTCCCTAATCTCCCCAAACTGGAAAATGTACACCCCAATGGACATACTCCCTTCTCAAGCATTTCAAGCCTCTGCAAAAAGACAGACTGTGCTGTGAGATGAGCAGTGCTGCTCCACTGCATGCAGGAAATCCCATTTATTTGTCTTGAGGAGTGAAATGTGAAATGACAGTGAAACCTTTCCAGCCACAGCATGCAGTGCCAGACTGCAGCCTTATCTCTGCCAGGACTGCCAGCCGAGGAGCTGGTGCCAAATGTGTACATTTACAGTTATTTTGTGAATATGGAATTCACAGCTTTATAAAAAATAAATGCCCTAATGCTAACAGTCCTCTGAAGACAAACCAAAGTTAGGGGACGGGGGATAGTGTTAAGTTGACCTCAACAAATAACTGGGATGCCTTCTCCGAAATTTTAAGTTTTCTCTGGATTTTTAGGTTGCTCGTTCTATGCTGTATTTTATTCTATATTCCATTATATTCATGAAGGTTGTGATAGCAAGTTCAAATTAGCCATTGAACACATGCCTTTACCAATGATAGACGCAAGCAGTATGTAGAAAGGAGAAAGGGTGAGAATGAGTAGGACAAGGATTCCTTCAAGGTGTTAAGACATCTTTACAAATCTTGAACTGGGACAACCAGGCAATCTCAACTGTCTGAGTACAGGGAGTCAGGAGCTGACTGCAACCCAAAGGGATCTTTGTGCCATCCTGCAGCCACCAGTTTAAAAAGTAGCACTCTCCTATAGTGAAACTGCATTTTTTTTCCTAATGCAAGCAATCACCTCTATCTGAAAAAGGGCCCCAAGTGAGCTGCTGTTTCAATAATGAATGAAAATTGCATGTGTTTTTTGTTTCACTATGTTTTAGATGCAGCATTTACAGATTTGTTTGCCTTCACTGACACCTTATCTGTAGTAAGACATATTCTGGTAAAGACTGCCTTCAGGACATGAATCAAACCTTTCTAGAGGAACCCCCACCTCAGGCTGGGGAATTCTTTCATAAATTCTATTATGTTCCTTTGTAATTGAACATATCTGCCCCCTTCCTCCCTATGCATTCAGGCCAGGATTGTTTATCCTGATGACAACAATCAGGCTTTGCTGGTCTTAGCTGAGGAGGATGGAGCTTGGCAAGTCCTGGTGGGGCAGATAAGCACCAGGAATTCAAAAACAGTTTTGCCGCCTGACTGTGCTCAGTACAGGCACCTCTTGGATCTCGTAGGTCTCACATCAAGGACAACATGTAAGTTTAAGACCTGTGCTCTCCTCCCACTCTACTCTAGAGACACAATTCCTTCTGTGTTTTGGAACTGCCAGTTTCTCATACACTTGAGAAACTCCCCTCAGTGAACTATCCAGAACTATCCAGCCTCTGGTTTCCCATCTATAAAAACAATCTTTGCTGTGGTTTTTGATAGCTCACATGCTGCACTGAAGGAAGGGAAATCTTCCTCATGGAGCTTTGAATGCTACTGCTACTGCATCATCAGGATGGGAAATTCTCACCCCACTGCTACACTGTCAGTCCTCAAGCCTCTGCTCATGGGCCACAGGTTGGTTGCTCTCCCCACAGTTTAAACATCACAGCAATGGCTTTAAACTGCCAGAGGGCAGGGATGGATGGGATATTAAGAAGAAATTTTTGGCTGTGAGGGTGGTGAGGCCCTGGCACAGGGTATCCAGAGCAGCTGTGGCTACCCCATCCCTAGAGGGGTTTAAAATCCATGTAGAGGCGGCACTTGGGGACATGGGTCAGTTGTGGCCTGGGCAGGGCTGGGGGAATGGTTGGACTCGATGATCTAAGAGGGCTTTTCCAACCTACAGGGCATGGAGAAAAACCTGGGTAGAAGGGAGCATAGCAGGGTTTGTTAGGGTACAAGAGTCAACATGAGGACACAGTCAAGAGAAATCAGCCTTTGTTTGTGAGCTCAACAGACTGTGGGTTTAGTGTTACAACCTTATCATAAACCCAGCCTAAATCCACATGGATTTAGGATTCAATACCATCATCTGGTACTCCAGAACATCTACAGCTACAAAAAAGGCAGGGTGGCCTAAACCAGCTGTCCTCTAAATCCTAACACCAGAGTTCTCAGCAGTGATGATGATAGACATGAGAAAACTCCTCCTTGGCCAGGAAAAAGCCATTTCCATCTCTAATCATCCTCAGCAGGAACAAACAGCCTGTAAATCAACTGGAGAGAAGCTCTGCAACTTGTACCAAAGGTCGTGACAAAATTGAACTCTGTACGGGAATGCAGTGGATGCAGCCATCAGCTGACAAAGTACATCTCTTCCTCATTCTCACTTCTTGGTGCACTTGCTGTAAACATTCAAGACATTCCTCTGATTTATGCATTTAATTAGAAGATATCTGCAACATTCCTGCTGTTTACATTTAACCCAACACTGCAATGAAAGCTGTAATTTTGTCTGGGATTTATATTCTGTACTCAAACTTATTTTGCTTCCTTGATTTAAACATACACACAGAAGTGAAAATGTGTCAAAATCATGAAAATGGAAGAGATTATACTCCATTATCTAGTTCATCTGTCATCCAGGGCAGAAATTTTCTGAGGACTGTTTTTCTCAATCTGCCACATGTTATGGAAACGTAATTCAAAAGACTAATTCAGAAAAGACAGCTAAACCTTAAAAGTGGAAGAGCAATTGGATCAGTGTAATTAGAAGTTAGACAAATTTTTTCTCCCTTTATCTTGTATTCAATTGTCATAACTCACCAAATTCTGAACCTTTTGGGATAAAGTTGTTGGCCTCTGCCACATTATTTTACATTTTATTTAAAAAGTGGTTAATACTTGTTTTTTTCTTGATGGAGGGGGGAATAAAGTGGAACTTTATTAATAACAGAAATGAATAAATTCATTTAAAATGTAACTTTTTATACTTTTCAGCTACTCTGCCTACACTGAAGGTTAGCACTAGAAAAGGAACACATGGGTTGGAAATAGCTTTCAACTGAGCAGGAGAAGAAAGGGATCAGGGCATTTTGGTGTAATTTTGCTTTATTTTGACCGAAGTTGCAAGATATTTGGAAACAACACGTCATGTGAATGCAGTGCCTTTGGCACTGGACTTTTCATTGGACTCACAACATATGCAATGCAGTGAGGGGAGGCTGCACAACACATGTGAAGCAGATTTAGTCACAGCAAAGAACGTAATAAAAGTATAGGGAGGCTTTCTAGGGAGGGAAACTTGGGGATGTTATTTAGCTTGAGCAATTGTACAGCTCTCAAGTGAGCAGGGGCCGGGCTCTGGCTGGGAGCCCTCCTGTAAGATGTGTTGGACAGGGAGTTTTGGGCTGCTCATGACTGTGGGGTTCCTGCCAAGCTCCTGCAAAGCCAAAGCTCTGCAGCTTTGGGCAGGGAAGCTCCTCTGTGCTCTCTTTCAGAAAAAATGGGATCATCCTTGAAGGTTAACAGAGTTCAAATGATGTGGCAGGCCAGCAGTTAGCAGAATGGAAGTAGCTTTGAGAAACGTACACATGCAGAGAGTTGTTTACTCGGGTCAGAGCTCTGTTACCATGGGGAGCAACTTGGAAACTCTCACACTGCTTTCCCATCCTCCTGTTTCTCCAGTGCTTGCTTTCTGCCTGTACTTGATACCTCTTTCTTGTAGCAGTTTCCTTAAACCAAGGAAATCAGTCAATCTAACTTACCTGGTGTCAAACAACAGATACACAAAGACAGACTGTTTAATGTTAGAATCTGTGTAAAGTTTAAAATGCTCTGCTCAAAGTCTCTTACTTGTGCTCTTCCTTCCTAAAAAGTAAGAGAATCAGAGAACTGTAGAATGGTCTGGATTAGAAGGGGCATTAAAGTTCATCCCATCCCACCCCTGGCATGGGCAGGGACACCTTCCACTGTCCCAGGCTGCTCCAAGCCCCAGTGTCCAGCCTGGCCTTGGGCACTGCCAGGGATCCAGGGGCAGCCACAGCTGCTCTGGGCACCCTGGGCCAGGGCCTGCCCACCCTCCCAGCCAGCAATTCCTTCCTAATATCTAGTCTAAACATTCTTCTTCTTGTTTAAATTACCCTATCTTTCTAGGTGCCACTGAAAAATTAAATTTTGGGACTACTTCTTTATTTTTGAATTGCACACCTAAGTTAAAATTGATGCATGGACAGCCAATACAGTGTCTCAAGAGCTCACATGGAAAAATCAGAGCCTGTTGCTACCCTCTCTGGTTATTTCACATAGCAATGAAAGGCCAGACTTCAGCTGTGCATAAAGAAATATTTGACTGACTCTTTTAGCAATCCACACTCCTTTAGTGACTGGAGTTTGTATGTCATCTCCTGACCCTTCCCCTCCACAAAGCTTGTAGAGCACCTAACATCAGCCCCTCACCATTTATTGCCTTGTGCCATGTGGACAGCAACAGGATGGTAAACATTCATCATCATGGATGACAGAAAATGTCACCAATTACATTATTCTCCTCCAAATCTTTCCTCCTAACAGCAATGGTTTCTGCTCATCACAGCCCAACAGCCTCCTCATGGCTGGGAACCAGCTGGGGCACCTTTCACTGGATGTGAGATGAAGATGCTGAGGTGTCCCTCCCACCCTGACTGTGCCACCAATAGAGCACAACCAGACTCTTCTGATCCAAGGAAGGAGAAGATCTTTGCAGTAGACTTCCCTTGTGTCCCTCACAGAAATATTTTTCTGCTCTCTACAGGTAGCATAAAGAATTACATAATTATTTCATAGAGTCACAGAATCCCAGTGTGGGAGGGACCTTCAAGACTCAGTCAGTGCCACCCGCTGCCATGGGCAGGGTCACCTTCCACTATCCCAGGGTTGCTCCAACCCCCATCCAATCTGGCCTTGGACAGTTCCAGGGATGGAGCATCCATCACCTCCCTGGGCAACATGTACCAGTATTTTACCACCCTCATCATAAAAAGTTTCTTCCTTATACCTTACTCTGAATCTACCTTCTTTCAGTTTAAAACTTTTACCCTTGTCTTGGGCAAAAAAAAGGAACAAAACCTCCTTTAACACCTCTTGTTACAAGACACTATTTCACCTTCTAAAGCTTCTGCATGTAACTGCATGAATTTTCATCTGTTGCCTTAATGGGAGCTAGTTAATTGCAACCCACAGAGTGCCACAGCCAAGGCTGAGACATCATTCAGCTCAGCTGGGTACAGGGCTGTGACTGCAGTTACAGCTCTGCAGAGCAATGAAGGGAACTCAGGTGATGGCAAGGTGAAGACAACTATGGGAGAGAAACAGAAAACTCCTGCATTGCTGATCAACCTGCTGCTAGAAATGGTCTATTTTCCCTTTTCCATTTTTACTGGTTTAGAGAATTAAGTCTCAGAAACACAGTAGATATTACTGTATTAACATTATTACATTTGTATTTATACAAAGCAATTGTTACTGTTACGAAGTGCATGGTATTTCTGGCTGGACAGATAGGACCTTGTCATCTGCATGTTTTTGTTTAAACTTTTTTTTAAAACTGGCTTGCGATAGCCAAAACACTGCCCAGCCTTCTGCAGAGGACTGACCTGCATTAACAGTATTATGGAATAGCTCTTTGGAAGCAGCTATGGCAACTCCAGGATAAGGTGACTTCATTGCAGTGCAATTGTTGAGCTTTGCAAAGAAAGCAATGACTCGGGAATGAAGTGACTGAATCCAGAATGCAGCTTCCAGAAGGTAACTGGAATAATCTTCAGGGGTGGAGGGGACAGACATTAAGCCTTCATGTAAATATTAGTCTCCATGCAGACAGCAGCTTGGGAATAGGAGTGTCCTGTGCTAGCCCACCCTTCATCCTCATCTTGGCCAATGCATCTCATTCCTGAACTGCACAATCACTGTACTCCAGTCACTCACCCAAGCACCACCCTCCCAAGCTACCTTGGATTCTTGTGCAATACCCATCTCTGATGCATTCCTTCGTCCTGGGATGAAATGTGCTTCCCTGGATTTCAGTAAGATGAACCAACCTTCTGTATGAACAGGATGCATCTTTCCTAGAGAACTGTAATCTAACTACAAGTAAGACATAAAGGAGAGAATAAAACCAGATAATATGTTTGATTTTAAAACTACAACTATCACCATAACCCTGATGGCAGTGAAACTCTCACTAGTGCTTCTGAGAACCCTATATATAAGGTTGTCCTACATTATATTTGTATTTATACGATTCAGTTTTACTTCCTATTACTCCAAAATAGTCTATTTTCAGCCAGTCCTTTATCCTGTATGTATTCAAGAAAATTAAGATCTTAAGCAAGAGCTGAGGAAGGGTGAAGCTCTGGCTCATATTTCCCAGAGAAGCTGTGGCTGTCCCACCTTTGAAAGTGTCCAAGGCCAGGCTGGATGGGGCTTGGAGCCACCTGGGATAGTGGAAGGTGTCTCTGCCCATGGCAGGGGGTGGCACAGGATGGGCTTTAAGCCCTTTCAACCCAAACCACTGGTTTGGTTCTAAACCCAAACCATGGTTCTAAACTACATGGAGCTTCCCCAAATGACAGTAAAGGTATTTTAGGGATCATGACAAGTTCACTCATTTTTCAACACATAATGCGAGCAGATTTGAGTGCTACTGGCACTCTGATGGCCTTGATCATCATCAGCCTCTCACTGAGCGAATGAGGGATCTCCAAGCATGCACAGCCCTTAGCCATCGTGGTTTCTCTGGCTCACAGTGGCAAGGACCAGCATTCTGAGATCCTCAGGAGTATTTATGACACAATACTTCAAAGTGGAAAACTACATTTATACCACTAAACCACATTTTTTTTAAAAGCAAGTAATGCTAAATTTGTAGTATATTTACGTTAACTTGAGCTGCAGACACAGCTTGGAAAACATCTGAATTTTACAAGCCTTGGTATTGTCAGGAAGGAGGCCAAATCACCCACTTATCCTCCCCTGCAGTGGCTCAGGCTGGCAGGATGCAGGCTGTGAGCAGGGTCCCTCGCTGGCACCAGCCCCAGGCAGAGCCTGCAACACCAACCACGTCTCAGAGAGCAGCAGATGAGACTTGCACGGTGCTTTTACAGGTTGTGGACGAGCTGTTTTCAGACACTTTTTGTTTATGGAACAAAGGAGCACAAATTGCCACGAAGCTAAATGAGCTAAGAGAGCTCTAAATACTTCCACAGTGATTTGCTCATAATAAAAAGGAGAAAAAAACACTCTACCATATTAGACTGCAAAATTCTGTTTACAGGATTTTTGTATAAGAAGCAATGAAATTAAGTGAGGCTGCATTACTTGCTACTGCTATCAATTAATGCAGCAACCACTTCCAGACATAATAATTACCATATGTGCACTGTGCTTTACCTCTGGGCTTATTAATTTCATACACGGGAGGTTACAACTATTGATTGCATTAAAACAGACTGATGTGTTACGAGAGACCTGCTCCCAGTGCAACATGTCATTGCACAAACTGAAATTATTCAAGTGATACTGGAACACACACCTGCATCCACCAGCAGACAACCTGCAAATGGTCATTTCTCCATCCCCTCTTAAACACACAGACGCAGTATTGCAACAGGAACGAGTCCAGCAAATAAGGGACAAAATTAGGGGGTCCTAAGAGACAGATGTTGACCACTGGAGAAATGAAAAATCCCTAGCAGTACCTCCTATCAATAAAAATAAATTAGTAAAACCAAAATGGCTCTTTGTTTCTCAATGAAACTTGCACAATTGAGAATTTGCTCATGCTTAGGTTGAGTACTAGGAAAAACTTCTTGACCAGCCTGGCACAGCTGCCCAGGGCAGTCGTGGAGTCCCCATCTCTGTAGGAGTTTAAGAGCTGGGTGGATGTGGCCCTTGGGGACATGGGGTAGTGGTGGCCTTAGCAGTGCTGGGGCAGCAGCTGGACTTGATGGTCTTAGAGGGCTTTTCCAACTCAGATGGTTCTGTGATTGACAATCAGCCCTGCCCTGCAAACCTCAGAGCAGTCTGTGAGCCTCAAAAAATTATGCATCTGCATTTTTAAAAGAGCACTTGGTTTTTAAAGTTTGCTGCAAACTTGATCCGTAATGAAAGACAATGACCTCCAAATAGCATCTAAAAAGAGTGGTGTTTACCTTGCCATTACATAGCTGGGTTTGTAACTTGATGCAAAACCAGCAACACACTCAGAAAGAACTGCACTCGGGTTTTTTTTGTTGTCATTCTATATACATAATTAAAGACATATTTCTATTCAATTCTGGTTTAGCTTGTACAAGTTATGTTTAAGTTATATGTATAACTTAGGCTTTAAAGCTTCCCTTAAACAACAAAGCGTTGTTTATGTTTTTAATAAATCTTAATTTTCACTCCTCTAATTCAGAAGACATTTTTTGAAGCAAGAATACACTGAATTCAGTAGGCAAATCACCCATTAACATAATTCAACTGTCCTAAAATAATTCAATTGCCCTAAAATAATATTTATAAAGACAATGGTAACCATGATGCAAAGAGCTAAACATAACAGGCAAAATTATCCTGCATTAGTAGTATATTCATAAAGGGTGAGAGTGTGTCAGCAATTTCCAGAAACCTTTAAAAGCAGGAAGGAGCCTGGCTTTTTTTCAGCAAAAGCACTGAAAACAAGCACCAGGCACAAAGAGTTAACACATTCTTCCTACTTCTGTGAGCAGGAACGGGCCGATTTCGTCAGTGAGGTTTGGCAGCGCGCGAAATCCTGTAACCAATTCCATTTCCTGATAAATGAACGGTCCGCAGGGGAAAGTCAGCCAGAGGCTTTGGGAACTGCTGAGCGCTCAGACATGACCGAGAGGCTCCTGGAAGGAGCCAGACTGTCTCTTTGCTTATCGCCGCCCAGCCGAGCGGCACCAGCGCAACGCCGGTGCTGCCAGACTGCGCTGCGAGCCCAGCCCGCGGCACGGCCGCTGCAGCCAAACTGAGAGCCCCCAGAAAATCAGAAAATACCCCAGACCCAGCACACGCCTGACATCAGGCTCTAGGAACTCTGAGAACTCTGAGAACACATGGCTGTGTAATACGGGCGTTGGGATGGGACTTGCAACAGTCCGCGTTGTTTATGTGTTTCAGAGCCAAGTGCTAGGGGTGACTCGGTATTCTGGAGTGGAGGATCTCTCCCCCACCCTTCCAACAGGAAAAAGCCAAATACAGAATGATAAATCATTCATTATTGGTTGGATTTTGGCATCAGTGAGGCTGTGAAGGAGGGGTTTTCAATTGGAGCTATAGGGTGCGTCGCCTCGAGAGCTGAACGTCACTCTCAAGTTCTATATAGTTTTGAGCTGCAAATTCATTTTTTAAAAGTTATCTTCACAAATGGCTGATAATCTTACTGAATGTTAACAGTGAATATCAGCCCTAAGAGCAAAATGACAAATGTGCCTCAACCCAAGATCAGCCCCAGGTTTCTGATCTATTTAAACACCAGCTTTTCAGACAGAGTTAAGCTGCATGTTTGTTCACTTTCATATTATTACAAATCAATTCACAACTCCAACATTTTTACAGGAAATTCAAGTAGCTTGACACACACACACAGAATTGAACTTTCAAAAGTCTAAAATTTGAGCTTGTAAAAAAAAATACTGCCAGTCTGATGACCCCTGAAGGGAAGTTAAAAGGGGTAAAAAAAAGAAAAAGCTCAAATAATAACTTCAGGCCCTTCATTACCAAAATCCTGCGTAACTTTTCAAGTGGCTTGCAGGCTTATAATAGCAAAGACGTCTGCAATTGATTAGCTCCCCCAGCACAACCAGATGTCTCAGTGACAGGGAGAAAGTCCTGTGGGTTTGGAGTTTACTGGGATGCACAATATCCCATCACTGAAAAACAAAATAATAAATGGGAAGGTGGGGAACCTAAAGAAATACTAAGCTTGTTCTCGGTGTGACTGAATACAGCTTTACTGCATGTTCCAGTTCTTTGGAAAGCCCAGGATAAAATCTTTCTTGCTCCCAAGGAAAATGCCACAGACTTGGTAGAGTCTGTCCTTTATTACAGCACCACTTCTCACTCCTTTGCTGGGATCTTGGGTGCTTTCTGCTCACGGCTGTAACAAATACAACACAACAGCATAAAAGAATGACAGTTCTCTACATTCTGTATCTGCACAGGTTTGCAAACAAGATATGTGGCCTTGGAGGAGCACCAGAGCACTGTTTCAGACATAACACTCATGCAAAGACCAAACGAACTCCACGTTCCTGCCACTCCTTCCCTGACTCTAACTCACATTAATTAATGCTTGCTTTAAACCCCAAATGAGAAAAGCGGTGGGAATACCTGAAGGAGACACAAAAAAGATCAGCTCTTTTCTGGAGCATTTTGATATTCACAACTCTGCTGCCTTCAAAGCATCCTTGATCCTTTTTGGCCTACTGTTATGCTTCTACCAAATGCTGAGAAGACTCCATGCACAGAATTGCATAACGAGCAAGGAACACTGCAGCAAGAAAACATCTTCCTGCTCTCTTCAGGACGTAGCATTAAAGTGGAGGATAACACTGTAGGTATGGAGTGCCTGACATAAGCAAAGCCCAGCACTGTAGCATTAGTACTTCTATCAGAGAATTACAGAATGGTTTGAGTTGCAAAGGACCTTAAAGCTCCCGTTTCACCCCCTCCCATGGGCAGGGACACCTTCCACTATCCCAGGTTGCTCCAAGCCAGAATGTCCAGCCTGGCCTTGGACACTGCCAGGGATCCAGGGGCAGCCACAGCTGCTCTGGGCACCCTGGGCCAGGGCCTGCCCACCCTCACAGCCAAGGATTTCTCCCAGTATCTAACCAAAACTTACAATAAGCAGTCAAAGTATACTGAAGGGATTCAGACATCAGTGTCTTATTTGAATTGTAACCTGGATAAGAGAAATTATTCACCAAGAAGGGTGACAAAATGTAAACCATTCAAGATGAGAGTGAGCAAAAGCTGATGGATTTGGTGTGAGTAACCTGAGCCACTCTCAGCTCCTTTGAGCTGACTGTGCACCTGCTGACAAGGCTCTACCCCCATCCCATCACTCCTTGAGCTGCTTCTCTCAATCCACTCCAGCTGAGGTGGCTGAAGGACAGGAGCTCACAGACCCAGTTCTGCTGCTGTGTTCACACACAGCACAGGCAGAAACAAAGCTCTCATGCCATGGGATCCTAACCAGGCTGCCGACCATGGAATCAGCTCCATTTTCTGAGCTACCATGACTCAGTGCAATCCCTGCAGAGCAGTGGCCAGGGAAATCAGGGAGTGGGCAGGGGATCATGAAGCACAGTCCCTCTTTCCTCCTAACTAATACCAGTCACTGTGAGCCACACACTCCCCACCAAGGGACACGCAAAGCCTTGGGGTCTGCCTGGTGTCCTGCTTGCATCGTGCCTGGCACGATCTCCTAAGCATGAAGATACAGCATGACAACCTTGAGCAGGCTGGAGCCACCAGCAAAACTTCCCAGTGGAAGCAGGGTTTTCCCCATGGAAATGAATGCTTCAGTGACTAGGAAGAAAACAAGACTGAAGTTCTCAGTTTATTCTTCATCTCTGAAGAACAGCTTTGTACAAGCGCTCTAAGTTGAAAGCATGATTACTATTTTCTGTTCAAAGGGATTTTTGGGTGCTTTACAATAAGAAACTGATATTACATGAGAAACAGTTTAAAGATCAGAGATTCAAAAGTTTGCTAATGCATATTTTCCTGTGTTGATGCTGCAGTGATGTTTATATTACTCTTCAATAGGGAGGTGTCAGAAAAGCATTAATATGTTTTTAACTGTGTGCCAGGCAGACAAGCAAAATAAAATAGCTGGGGTTTTTTCTTGTTCTAGTCAACAATGCCAAAAATTACTGTTTATTTTTCTCCGCCCCCATGAAAGAATTTATAACCACTGAAGTAAACTCAAGTTAAAAAGCTGTTTTTAATCCTGAAATTGACTGACAGCTGCTGTGTAAAAGCAAACCTAACTTGTTTGGACTCTCAGAAGCATTCACATTTGAAAAATTTAGTTTCCTGGAATCCTTTGAGGGGCGGTTTATGGTGTTTCTTTTTTTTTGTCCCTTTCCCCACAATGCTACAAAAATAATTTAAAGAGTGTGATACTGTATGATTTTCACACTCGTAAGAACACGGGGGAAAGGTGGAATGCACATCCCCTTTTCAAACAGCCTTAGGAGTAACATGTAAATATGGTGTGGGTTACTGCCTGAGTGAACTCTCTTTGGGAGTGCCAGGGAGAGGCTGCGAGTGCCACGGAGCACACACACCACTGCTGCCAGGCCTGGCAACACTCAGGAGGATAAAATACTCAGCTGTAACTAAGACCTTGTGTGCAAAGGTTCTCGTCTTACACCACGCTAAAGAAACCCGAATCTTGACATGCATGACAGTCAAAATCTGTGCAACCACTTAGGGGAATGGGTAATTGTATGAAGAGTTCCTGTTGTTTGTTTTTATTTCCATACAAAAATATTAAAGCAAACTTTGAAAAATAAATAAATATGCTTGATAAATGACTCACCAACACTGCCAGCCTATGCCAACATTTCAAACACCTTGAGTTCAGCAATATGAAGCTCTGTGGATAGCAAGTTTCAAGTCAAACTACATTGCTAAGGAGTGCAGTAGAAATTATTTCTCTTTCCCTAAAGTCTCGAAGTTCACTGATTTTTTCCATTTTACCTGAAGGATGCTTCTGAAAATGAAGTGTTGTTAGTTTTCAATCCAACTCGTCAGCTGTATTTGCATTACACATGACTACAAACAAGGTTCTCTAAAGACGGCTGAAATCCACTTTTAACCATGGAAACCATGTGGAGTCATCACATTTCAAAGACTTTTGAACACCTAAGCTTTCAAAAGCCATGTAGATGTGGCAGTTAGGGACATGAGTTAGTGGTGGCCTTGGCCACCTTGGGGGAATTTATTTTAGAGGGCATTTCCAATCTAAATGGTTCTGTGATTCCATGACTTTGAATCCACAGATCGTAAAGTGCATTTACTTTGGCCATTGGCTTTTTCATTGTTAAAGCACTCAGGCACATAAGCAAATTTTTTTGTTAACATGCTATGTATTCTAACTAGCTACTGATCCCTACTTCCTACTAAAGTCACATTTCTGTGGATTATCACATTAAAGCTTAAAAGTGAGGGTGGTATTTACTTCTGAACTAAGCCCCCAAAGCTTTCATTCCCTTCTGGGATGATCGTTATTTTTCTTCCTGTAAGGTTTCAAACTACAAAGTCAACAATTCCCATACAATGCATTATGTCAGCAAGTATCCAGCTTCAAGCACTATAATAATCACAGTTTTTCCATAATATTTTTCACATACTTTAGATCTTGCCTACACACAACTTTGCACCATTTAATTAAACAGATTTAAATGATAGAAACTCCTGCTTGGACATACTTATTATAAAGTGGTGTCATTCAGTTTAGCTTCAACTCATTCTCACCAATTTAAGTAGCCAGGCTTACATTAATAGAAAAGCACCTGCAAAAGGGTTTGCCCTGGTTCAGACAGACAGACAGGTTTATAATCCCACTGTAAGATTACCCAGAGTCAGCTGAGTGCAGACATGTCTTCGACTGCTCACAGTTTCACAATGATAAGTTATTTTCTGACCACAAAGCCCATCAAAACTTTCAAGATCATTTTTTTCCCCCTGGAATTTTGATTACCCTAAATAATACTTCTCAAGGGACACAGAGTATATTCTTCTCCACTCGAGGTCTGAGAACCCGACCTCTAAAACAAATGCCTTCAAAAGAAACGTGAGTTATTGTCCATCACTTACAGGTCAGCTCACGGAAGCAAGGAAATCTGACATCTTAATTGAGGGCATAAATTGTCAGAAGGAAATACACAATCCATCTCTTATTCTTAGCATATGGTCAGTGTTCTGGAAAGACCCAAAAAGCACTTTGTTTAAAAGTTTCTTACACTTCTGTCACTAATCTGATCTTCTTCAGGGTAAGGGTTAACAGCAGCTGAGGGTCAGCAAAAGGAAGTCTGTGTTATAGACGCCTGCCCAGCGTCAAACCTAAGGATGTATTAGACACAATCAGCTTCCACTGTAATAAGAACTTTGACCTTTGAGCCAGAAAAAAAAAAAAAAAAAAAAAAAAAAGATAAATATCAGGAAGAACTGGATGAATTTATTTTTAAAGGAAGTTTTCTGTCCCTCTTGCTTAGTGCTGTGCCCTGGTGCTCGGTAAAGGAGTTGTTGGTTTCTGTAACTCCCCTGTCCCTACCCCTTTACAGTGTCACACAGAATTGATTTGTGCCATTCCACTGATGCCTGAAGGATTTTTTCTGCTTTTCTCCTGAATATTTCTTACACTGTTCCCTATATTCACAAGTATTAGCATGCATACTTGTGATGCTTTAGGTGATAGTTTAGCCCGGTTTCATGGTGTTTATAGGGCCGGTAGACTAAACACCCCTGAAGCCACGTAGAGTTAGAGACCAAACACCCTGTTTTTGTGAGCCCTCAAGGTCTCCTAGTAGGATAGATTTTGTAAACTAGAAGTGAGCCCACCCAGGCCCTTTCTTGGGCCCTCCTGGTAGATCTGCTAATGAGTAGAGTCTTTAATTGTACACTCGACTGGGGGGACGGGGCTTTGGCGCCGCGTTCTACCTGGACGGCAGAAGCCATGGAATGGGATCCTATTAAAATCCCGAGGGAAACGACCCCAACCCTCTGACCCTGTCTGAGCCTTTATTTCCTAAGACCAGAAAAAGGCATCACCACCAAAAACCCCACAGCAGCAAAAGTGTTACAGCAGTAAAACAAACACAAGAAAGCTGTACATAGCTTTTAAAGCAACTACAGATCTGCCCCAAGGTTTATTTTGGATTATTAAAGAGCCCTGGTCTGGATCCTGAATCCAGCACCTTGCCGTGGCCAAATAACAACCACTCAGGACTAAGGACAGCAAGACTGTGGGGAAAAAAAAAAAGAAGAAATAAATCATAATCAGGAGCAATTCTAATAGAAGATGGGGCAATGGATGGTTTCTTTGGATCAATATATATATACTTGGGTGCATATATCTGGAACACTACAGATTTGCTTTGCCACCTGGGGTGCTCTGCAAGGCTGCCTAAGTCCTGTCCCTCTGCACGGTGTGATGGAATCACTGACTGCTCAACAGGTGATGTCTCCTCCCTGGGAAGGAGCATCTGCAGAAGCAGGAAAATTCTTCCAAAGACAGCTCAGTACACAAGCCCAGAAATTGTTTAGGCTCCTTTAGTCTTAGGGACTTCACATGCATTTTCTTTTATGGCCATTCCTGATTTCTGATTTGCCATGAGCACAAGTCTGATGAGGAGCAGCTGAGGGAGCTGGGAAAGGGCTGAGCCTGGAGCAAAGGAGGCTCAGGGGGGACCTTGTGGCTCTGCACAGTCCCTGACAGGAGGGGGCTCAGGGGGGGTCGGGCTCTGCTGCCAGGGAACAGGGACAGGAGGAGAGGGAACGGCCTCAGGCTGGGCCAGGGGAGGCTCAGGGTGGATATTGGGAAAATTCCTTCATGGAACAGGCTGTCCAGCCCTGGCACAGCTGCCCAGGGCAGTGGTGGAGTCCCCATCCCTGGAGGGATTTGAAAGCCATGTGGTTGTGGCACCTGGGGACATGGCTCAGTGGTGGCCTGGGCAGTGCTGGGGGAATGGGGGGACTTCATGGTCTTGGAATGATTCTGTGATTCTACCAAAGCACCTGTGCCTGACATCTCCTGCTGAATTCACTGCCACCTCACTCAACAACCATGCTGTTTTTATGACATTTTTTTGTAGCTCAACTTCTGGTGCTGGTGCTGCTTTCCCAGGGTGATGTGCCAGGGACATAAAGCTGCTCTGGTCCACCTCCCAGGCAGTATCTGCCATCACCATGATGACAATCTACTCTTTCCCTGTGCTCTGGTGCCTCAGTGATTAGCAGCTTTTTTCAGTGAAACAAATGGAAGCTGATGGGGTTGGAAGTACATCGCTAATAGAAGGAGAAACCTATGAGAAGTGCTTTTAACACCTAAAGCGAAACTTGTTCTGTCAAGAGACTGAAGGCTTTTACCTCTGCTCCTTTTACATATTCTGTGAAATTTTAATGCCCATCGAACTCAAATGCACTTCAATAAATATTAAATTTTGTACCGTATCAAAAAGGTGAGAGTTGATGGCATAATGGCACGTCTGTATAGCACATAAAGAACATCTGACAGCATGCACACTGATGACAAAATACTCATTGACATGGGGAGAAAAGGAGTGGGGGAAAAAACACAAGCAGCTCAGAAAATGCTCATGAAAAACAAATCTCCATCTTAAGTGGTTTAGGTAATGGGAACTTTTCTTTTATAAAGCATTAAACGTGGCCTCCCAAGTGTGATCATTCCATGAAACCAAATGTCAGCTTCCAGTCACTAGCTGGTATTTGAAACAAGCTTTCCCACTTATTACAGAGGAGTGGTTATCTGCTGGCTAACTCCCCTTGAAATCCTGAGATAAGTCACAGGCTCCAGACACAGTCCCACTTCTCCCACTCTCCTAATCCTGAAAGTACAGACAGTTCACCAAAGGGAAGGAAGGCAGCATGAGAACTTTAGAAAAAAATAAAGAGAAAGAAAGAATGAAGCTAATTTTCACCTATCACTATGATCTCTAAATTGCCTTTAATAAGCTTCTGCAATATAGCAGGGAGCCTGGATTGTGGGCTGCTTGTCTGCAAAGGAGACAGCTCTATCTCCACGCCATGGCTTCTGCCTCCATCCTGGGCATATTAACTTCATTTATCTCCTCCCACAGACTGAGGGAGAAATAACCAGCTCTTGATTTCAGCACCTGCCCTTTATCTCTCTGTTTGTGCAGAAGTCTTCTGCAAGGCTAATTGCTCAGCTTGGACTTTCTTGGCCTTCCACAGTACACAGCTAAAAGCATATGCTTAAAATAATGTTAATTATATTGTTTGTCTCCAGTCAGACTGCTCCAGGACTGGAAAGAACATCTGAGTTAGATCTCCCATTTCCCAATAATTATTCGCTAAGAAAACGCAGGATATCTTTCTTAACACAGACACACACACATACATATACATATTTATCCATGACCTACTGCTACCACACACGCTCACTTTGAATCCCGTGTTGCTTCCCACAGAGGAAGGGAGCAGGAGCACCAGGGTGTGCTCCCAAACTGATAAGCTCCATTATGCAGATGAGGATCGTGGCTCTAAGTGCTGTTATTTTTAGTTGACGTTGATTCATGTTTGAACTATGGGCTAACCAACAGACTCAGGACCTGAACAGTAGCACCTCTTGAATGCTCACTTCCTCGACAAAGGCCAAGATAAGCAACTTGAAAACATTCACTTGAAAACATCCGTGCATATATTAGATACTTACACATGAGAAAAAAAAAATCATTGTCTGAGCTGCAGGGAAGTGAGTGAGTAAAAGCTCTGCCTCAGCTCTCATTTTCCAAATCATATCCGTGTTTCAACTGCCTCCCCCAGAGTGCTTCAGCTGAAGATGGTTATTTCTAGGAGGCAGGAATAATATCTCTGCAGGGTCTCTTGTACTTTACAGCACTTCAGTATGCTATGGCAAAAGGCAAGGACAGCTTGAAAATTAGTTAGCAATTAGCAATTAACTGCAAAGCTTACATATATATATATATATATATATATATATATATTTTTCTTCAGATTGAACGCCACAGATTTGCACAGTGGAATTACATGTAGGTTGTGTCCACAGAGACGCAACAGATTCTCAGTTCCTCCAGACACTGTCCAAGCTGGCTTGGCAAAAACTGCCCCTGGTCCAGGGGACAGCTCTGGGCCCCTCAGCACAGCAGAGACATTGAGGGGCTGGAGCGTGTCCAGGGCAGGGAACGGAGCTGGGGAAGGGTCTGGAGCCCCAGGAGAGGCTGAGGGAGCTGGGAAAGGGCTGAGCCTGGAGCAAAGGAGGCTCAGGGGGGACCTTGTGGCTCTGCACAAGTCCCTGACAGGTGCCATCAAAGCTAGCGTGGGTAGGGCTGCTCCCACCCATCCAGACTTGCCCAGAGAGTGTCATTAAAGACATAAGCATTAAAGCTTTATCCTTTATTTAGCTGCTGAAATGCCTCAGAGTTGCCAGAGTTATTGTGTAACTGTATCTCCAGTCTGATCTTAATATGAGTTTGTCGAGCTTTAGAATAGCTTCCCCTGAAAACCTCAGAGACTAAAGTGGGAAGACCTGAGGAACAGGGAGACTCCCAGGAGAGAGGCACAAGGACAGAGGGCACAAAGTCTCACAAGGCCTTTTCTGTAGGAGGGAAAAACGTGCAGCTCCTCATCACTATCAGTGCAAAGGAAGGATGTTATTTGCATGTACAAATTGATGCATGACAATACATACATCTATATCTAAATATATACACACACACCCCCCACCCCAAGGTCAATGTCACTTTTTCTACATGGAAAAGTAACCTGCTCTGGCCAAATTGCTGATCAGCAAAAGTATTAAAAAAAGACAAAAAGAGAAAAATTTAAAAAGAAAAAGGTGGAAAAACAAAGAAGGGAAAAAAAAAAAGGAAACCAAAGGAAAAAAAAAAAGACAAAACCAGTAGGTATAAGTGGTCAGTTTAGAAAGCTGATGTGCCAGGCTGGCTGTATTCCCTTTGCAAGTCTGTCCCAAAGCTCAAGTGCTCCAGAGGAAAGGGAAGTGCTCCAAGCAACACTAAGCATCCTTAAAACTGGAAGTACTTGACTGTTTGGTGAGGACTTACAGAGCTTGGCACACGCCAAGAACTGCTGGTTTGTTGCTTTAAGTGGCAATATAAATACATAGTTTTGAATAATGTATATCATTAATGCAGAAAATTTAAACTTGATGGGATTTCATTCTAGAAACAGCATTTCTGTAAATTGTGGCCTGACATGTCAGTCGATGTGGCACATTCAGTGTCTGAAGAAACCGTCATTTTTTTCTAAGCGGCAAATGTATTTGGTGATGGCTCTGTGTCAAGGAACCACTGTAGCCTCAACATAAGAGCTTTTAATTATCTGCACGTAAGAATAGGTTGTCATAGAAACAGCCAAAGTTCCAGTGATCTTCTGTATTCACAGAATCACCACATAAAAAGGACAACCTGAAGGGCTGGATTTGGATCCAGCAACTGCTCTGGTGCTACTCAGGCTTTTCATTTACTGCAGCTCAGGACTCAGACTCCGGACCAACCTCTCCTGAAGTAATTCAGTCTGAGTGACTGAAGATGTACCATCTCAGGGACACAGGGAACTGCAGGAAAGACATTAGTATATGCAGCCACCTAGAAAATTCCCACTGGGTGTTTTAAAATTACCGATGTATAAATAAATTACCAGCCGTCGCCAGTGGCTGTACGGACTCAGTGTGCCTTATCAGAGGATATTTTACTAAAGTTACCACAAAAGAACTGGTGCTCTCACTCCCTTATCACACAGTAGCAACAAAAATAGTTCTGCAGAAAACAGACAGTATTTAAAATACACTTGGCATAACAGAGAAACAAGATTCATGGTGTTTAAAAAACGCACAGAGCTCCCATTTGCTTACTTACCCACTTACACAGATTTCTTTATGGCAGTATTTAAACATCACACAGCCATTAATGGATTTTAGCCTCACAAAACCTGTCAAGTTGGTAAATCCCTCAAGAGATTTGAGAGGTTCTCAGAAAGGAATGGAGGGGACTGCTCAGGATTATACAGAAAGCTCATCATCATGTTGACCAGACTTACAGGTCCTGAACTGATTTTCACTAGGTTGGGTAATTCTTAACTAAAACCCCCAAAATTTATCTTTACAGCATTTACTATAGACCCAGACAGAGGTGTAGAACACTAGAGACAGAAAAAGAAATTAACTAGAAGAGAGAATTATCAATGTTTGGTTACAGCATAACTAAACAACAGATGGAGAGAGGAGCCTGAATGTTCAGGATATGATGAAGAAAACCTTAGCTTCAGCAAATTTTAATTCCTCCACACACTTCAATTTAATAACTAATCACAAAAACTCACCCAAACACTTAGCAGAAATCAGGAATTTAAAGGAAAACATACACATATGGCAATCGACAGCGTCATCACTTATCAGTCACTACTGAGAGGAGAGATGATTTTTTGATGTTACAGATATAAAGGGCATGTAATTGATTGGAACAGTACACTTTAAGTGATGGGGTCTTGAGCACTTACTCTTAGCCTGTCTTTGGGCAAAGCAACAGCTCCTTGCTTGATGATTTCCAGAACTCGCTCCACTGACAGCTCAGCTCCAGCTTGCTCTAATCGGGAGCTGAAAAAGCTGATCACCTGCAATGAAACATCACAGCACATAAATAAACAGAAGAGTTCTTTGGATCAATTTAGACACAAAGCTGTCATCTTCTTTTTTGGCACTGTTGTATCGGCACTTCTTAAAGAATAATCACATTACTGCCTGTGTCACAGCCTGGGAGACTTTGTTAATGCCAAGCTAGAACAACTCTCTCTGCATCCTCCTGCAGTCATTTTTAACAGACAGATTTTACAATTTAACACACACAGCTGAATTAATAAATTTACATTTTCAAGTACTGTGCACTGACATATGCCTGTATTTCTCTCTGTCAGTTCTGCCCATCAGGCTTTTGAGTTCTTCCAGTCTTTCTATGATTTGAGCTAGAAATTTACTTTCATGGTGAAGCTTTAAAGTAAAAGCATTATAGTTCCACTGACTTCTGGACAAAAGGCTTTAAGACAACTGTTAAGTATCTCAGTAGGAGAGACCACATGATTTCCTGGGTGTTGTGTAGCACTCAAAGCCAGAGCAAGTGGATGGTGAGAAAAAAATCCACAAAGCTCCTCTGCTACCCAGTATCCAATCCAAGTGCCACACACACCTTCCACATCCTGGATTCTGGGCCCAAGGAATCCTGCACATTCCCTCTCATCTTGCAGACATCCCCCTGGTGAAGCCAAGCTGATTTTCCCCATATTTCCCTTCCCACACCCTTTCTGTGACCCAGCTGGTCCTTGTTAGCTAGAACTCAGGCCAGGCTTTAACTTTTATCCCTCTCCAAGCTCAGTAGGTCACACCAGAAGCAGACATCCCACCGGCTGTTCCATCCATGTGGAACATCAGAAAACCTCCATTTCTATAGCTCCTTTCATCCAAAAAGAACACACTTTGCAAACCCCATCCTTTATCCCAGGGAAACTCCTTAGTTATGCACGGGATCCAGGACTCAAAACACAGAAATGGTCTGGGGAAAAATTTCAACACCTACTTAGAATCCTCTGGAAGTATCACAAGAGGCACTTGGTAGGGCCTGTCTACACCAGAGCACCTGGCTACCCTTGGGCTGGAGGCAAGCACAACTCTGATGGTAGGTTCTGCAAAATCCTGTGAGCTTTCGACACACTCTCTGTGGAAAAATACTGATGTTCACTTGTATCTGAATCACAGTCTCAGTCCACCGAGTAATCTTCCTTAATTCTCCCAAGTAGAAGGGGGGAAAAGTGTATTATACTACAAAATCTCTGCTGAGCTCTCTTTGTTCTGTAGTGAGACACAGCTGGAGCCAGAAACCATTACCCTAATTATGCCTCCCAGCTCAGCTGCTGTTCATAAAACAAAGACAACTGATGGCTTGATTACTGTGAGATTCAAATTTGTTGTTCCTGTTTGTGACTTCCCCCACCAAAAGCCCAGCCCTTGTTTTGAGCTGGAAGACTTGCTAGGATCTCTAGAAACCCTTGCACCGAGTGAATGAGACAGAGACAGACTGAAGTTGCTGGAAGCTGATTTTTGGGGTTGTTATGGGGTTGTGGTGTCTGGTTTGAGGGCTTTTTTTCCTGTTTTGTTTTGTTTCTAACAACAGAAGTACGGAAATCAGTCAAGAGAAAATTCAGGTTTAATCTTTTGTGCTGTCCCTATGGTTATCTCCATACTTGAGCAGAAAGGGAGAATTTCACTGCCTCCGGCAGATGCTGCAGGTAGGCTTTTACATTCTTAGAGATAAGGACCTGTGATCTCTGATCCTTAGAAAAAAGCAGGAGTAGGAAGATGTGCTGAGTTCATAAGCTGAGGAGCTGGAGGGAGGGACCAGAAATAACAGAGTAAAACAGCAAGAAACAGCTTGTGCAAAGAGCGTGAGGACCTTGGAGTGAGGCTGACATGGTTTTGGCACAGAGTTTGGGACAAATTGCTGGTGGAGGATACACAGCTCACAGAGGAACAACCAAGTTGCCCGCAAACTTTGAAAGAAAAAAAACATCTTCCTGCATTTCAACACTCCTCTGTTGTCAGTAATCACTGGTGAAACCCATCCTCGCCCAGGGCAGGCTCCTGCAGAGAATCCATCCCAGTGGCACTGCCTTGTTAGCTCAAGTTCTGCTAAACCACAACAAAAGCAACACTTAATATTTAGCTTTTAATCAAAAGGATAAAATACTATCATAATGCAAACACGTAAAAAAAAATGAATGAAGCTCACAGATACTCCCTGAATTCTGATGTTTCCTATTTTGGGAAGTCAAACCCTTCAATCTTAACATATTTTTAAAAGACTTATGTTTTTGTGGTAAAGGTACTAATCTTCTTTGGGTTATATTTCAAAAGAACAAAAGCAACACAGGCTTCCAGTATTTCAGGCTATGTCAGCATTTTCAAGAACTCAGAATGGCTATTCTGGATACATAGTTGATGATTAAAATAAAAAATATCTACTTTAATAATGGTACTTATCTCTGTGTGCTATTTGCCTTACTACTTCAAACAATATAGAAATAGAGTACTTCTCTTTTGGACCCTGAGAGCACAACACCCCAGTGAGACAGTCAGGTACCCAATGAGTACCCCAATGAAGTAAGAAAACAGAAGAGCAAAAACGAAAAAAAAAGATGGATTATACAGAGGAGATCCCAAAAAGGCAGCTCCAGATCAGGAATAAAACCAAAAAGCATCCAGCATTACATCCCTCATGTCCAAGCTCCAGCCTCTGTGGCAGAGGGTTCTAACAGTATTCCTACTAATCTGGTCAAATGTAAAAATACAAAAGCTCAACATCATATTAAGGAAGAGTAGCCTTTTCCTTTGAAAGAGCTTCAATTATCTTCTACGCTTAAGTAACAGCTGAATTCAAAGTAAAAATGAAAATCAACAGATTTCAACTCCTTGTCCAATTGAAAGTAAAAGGAACTAGGAAAAATAAACTGGGTGAATATTATTAAATGAGTTTCAGGTTTTAGTCCATGTTTTAAAACCAAGTGAGCATATGACTGTTTGAATAGAAAACCCCACATCTTAGGGCAAATAAACAAGGCTGAGAGGCACTGTCTTCCTGATACTCTGAAAATTAATTTTCTCATTAATTATTTGGGCAACTGGCCTAAGAAAATAGAAAAACAACTGCAAAGACTGTTCAAGAAGAAGAGGAACAAGAAACTCCACAAGCTGCTGTGAATTATTTTCCTAGTCATGCTGAGCACTGAAAGGCCTCTCCATGAAGGAACATATCCCATTCTAAAGAGCTCTCTCTCCAGGCTGGCTGCCATATTAACAGAGATCAAAAGGCACATCAAATCCAGGATTAGACAACTCCTTATCAGGAATATCTGATCCCTGTCCAGATAGAATGGTGTATGGAGAGCCTTGCCCTGTGCAGAGTCTAATCCTGACTGTGCAAGGTACCCAGACATGAGGTACAATGGGCACAGGGAACCTGGCTTGGCCACCTTCAGTGCAGGCGTTGCCAGGGTTTGTATTAAAATACCATTATAATTTCTAAAGAAAAACTGTTTCCTATAGTGATTTCCAAAACTGGTTTTAATCATACACTCATGGAATGGTTTGGCTGGGAAGGGACCTTAAAGATCATCCAGTGCCACCCCTGCCATGGGCAGGGACACCTCCCACTGTCCCAGGTTTCTCCAACCTGGGAAGTCCAGCCTGGCCTGGGACACTTCCAGGGACTCAGGGGCAGCCACAGCTGCTCTGGGCACCCTGTGCCAGGGCCTCCCCACCCCCACAGTGAGAATTTCTTCCTGGAGATCAATTTTCCATGAGAAACTCATACTTACTCCTTTTGTTTTCTAAACAGTAAACTTATAAGGTATTGCGAGAGATTAAAAATACTACAAGATTAGAATGGTTTGGAAACATTTTTCATTTAAAAGCAATATTTTAGGTTTTGGAGATTATTTTCGAGATTGTGAGGGAACAACCACAGTGTCTGTTATTTCACCCAACTATTGTTTTCAATTGGGCTGCAAGGCTGAAATAACAGAGTATTTCCCTTTACAGCATGCCAACAGCAGAGCTATCAAGGGCAAGATGTTTTCTCCACTTGGATTCTGTCAGCAGATGCTGAAGTGCCGTGATGCCTGCGGCAGCCCAGGCACTGCTGCTGCCTAATGAACGTGACAGCTCCTCTCCTTCTCCTCCAGCTAAAAATAACGGTACAACACATTGCTGCCTTCTCTGCCTGCAACTGTAAAGGTCAGTTCTGCAAGACAGAATAAAAAAAAAAAATCACTTGCCACAAAATTAACATGTTTTGAACCTGTGTTTGTCAATTTTGTTTCCATTTGAAAGTGACTGAAAGAAACATTTTGAGTATTTTATTTCCAGCCATGTTCACCACTGGGAGAGTAATATGGTGTATTGATGGCACACTGAATGGAGAAGAAAAGAAGAAAACAAACCTCTTCCTGTAAAGTACCACAGCATTAGCACTTCAACTACGTAGCTTCTGTAGGGAAATACAAATCACAGCTACATTTGGCATCCAGTAGTTATACCTGGAGCAAACAGCAGGCAAAGCCAACCCTCGCTCATTTAAGAAGGGATGAAACAGCTTCAGGTGATTCAATAGGAGGAGAAACACATGAGGTTAATCAGCAAACTTGAAGCACTGTATTTTTCAGAATCACTTTGAAATAAGGAGCATGTTCAAGGACACATGAGCTTTCCCAGGTACTCTGCTCTCCACTCCTAGGGTGTAGGAGTGAGAAGAAAAAAAAACACACAAAAAGATCCCCCAAAGGAAACAAACAACAACCAAAAAAACCCCAACCCAAACCCACCAAACCCCCGGATCCTTAAGAGTATTTAGCCAGGCTCTTGTAATCAGCAGGATCAAGGTTTTTCCAAAGACATTTTAAGGAAAGCCATGAAAACTTAGTTCTTAAGTCCTGCAGGTCTTACAACAAGGGTTGCTATGCCAGAGTGAAGCCAACTTGATTGGTTTTAAAATCTAGCAGGGAAATGTCTTTGAAGAATTAAATTCCCTGTAGGAAATTGCATCAATTGAGTCCTTTGCATCACTAAGCCATTGCTCCCAACCTCCTGATGTCTATCAGACTATTTTGCAAACAAAATTCTAGCAGCTCCTAGTTAGGCCTGCTCTGCCACCTGGTATCAGTTGCTCGCTTGTAGGAAATATGAGAGCAGTGAAAGCCAAGGAGTTCTCACCATGGCCATGAACCAAACACATCTTTAGGAATGATAAGTGAAGAGTCTCCATGAAATTCCTGACATATCTGAGGTGGCTGACCAAATTACAGACCACCTCTGAAGTGGAGGCATATAGACAGCTCCCAGCTGAAATATTTCTGCACAAGGCCAGGAGAGGAACCATAGCATTTCTCTTTGTTCACCATCCAGAAGAAGAATATCCCATTGTAGCTAAACAAGATGCACTATCTCCTACTAAAATGGCTTTCTAAAATGAAAAGTAAAGTAATAAGAAGCAGAAGGTATTTTGATTTCAGTTCCTTCTGTACAGCATTAATTGTTCCCATATGTTCCCAATCAGCTGGCAATGGTGATTTTTAGATTATTTATAAAAACAGAGAGGCAAAGAAATAGTTTCCAATAACAAATGGTTGATACACTGATGACCGTAATACATTCTACCTGGTTTTGCCTCAGTGATGAAGCACACAGAGTAAACTGAATGGTCCAAATGCTGAGGAAAGGCCCAGAGTTACTGGGGCCAGGTCTGTACTGAAGGAAGGGCAACTCCTGCTGTGCTCTGAGCTCTGGTGGGGCTGCAGAGGCACTCCCACATCTACCCGTGCCTGTAGAACTGTGCTGGTCTGTCCTCTGCCCCAGTGCCATGCTGCCAAACTTCTGCTACACAGAGGTCTCCAAGGCTGAAGTCCCTGAAAACCTACCACAGTGTTTCGTTATTACTAACCTTGGAGAAGTCTTTCCTTATGACCTGTGAACCCACAAGTATGTAAAAGAGATTATTCCATTTCCCTTCACTGCAGCATTTTATTTGAAAAATACCACATCACTTTAGCCTTCCTTTGGCAAATCAGCACCTTCAGAGGTTCTGTTTTATACAGCTCTTACTTCTACTTGGAATTTCTTTCACGCTGCCTGCTGAGCATGAGCCCAGGTATGCCCAGGTGGACAATGGCCCCTGGGCTGTCCCTGCAAAGGGGTGGCCACAGCCCCAGGACAGTCCTGTCCCCTGTGCTGGCACTGCTGAGGCACCTCCAGTGCTGGGGACAGCTCTGGGCCCCTCAGCACAGCAGAGACATTGAGGGGCTGGAGCGTGTCCAGGGCAGGGAACGGAGCTGGGAAGGGGCTGGAGCCCCAGGAGAGGCTGAGGGAGCTGGGAAAGGGCTGAGCCTGGAGCAAAGGAGGCTCAGGGGGGACCTTGTGGCTCTGCACAGTCCCTGACAGGAGGGGGCTCAGGGGGGGTCGGGCTCTGCTCCCAGGGAACAGGGACAGGAGGAGAGGGAACGGCCTCAGGCTGGGCCAGGGGAGGCTCAGGGTGGATATTGGGAAAATTCCTTCATGGAAAGGGCTGTCCAGCCCTGGCACAGCTGCCCAGGGCAGTGGTGGAGTCCCCATCCCTGGAGGGATTTAAAAGCTGTGCGGATGTGGCACATGGGGACACGGGTCAGCAGTGGCCTGGGCAGTGCTGGGGGAATGGTTGGACTTGATGGTCTTGGAGGGCTTTTCCAACCCGAATGATTCTGAGATTCTAAACCCAGAGTAATCCAGCTAATATGTCACCAGGGGGAGTAGGCTTAGAGGACACCTCTGGGTTATTCTTTGCTTGCATACACACACAGAATTGCAGCAGATGCCTTTTTCTATTTGCACCATCAACTACTCATTACTACATCCCTAGTACATTCTCCAATTAATGCTTCATCAAATTTTTAGCCTTTTCACCTCTTCCATGCTTCCTTTTGGTTGATAAGTACATTATGTGCAACAGAGTAAAAATAATAAGCATTTAAGTCTTTACATGTCATATCTATTTTATACATTCTTGACAAGGCAAACTGGCAACTGTTCTGGTGTCCAAAACTCATTACAGACTTTACATGCTCTGTATTTTAGTCTGATTTCTGCAGCATTAAACATTATCACAGTGTCTGTTTGTATTTCTCTATGAAATACAAATCTGGACTACAGTTTACAGTTGGAGAATCTTTCATAAGTTGGTGGGCAGAATTTGCTGGAGCAGAGGGATATCAGAGTGACACAGTGCGTAATAGGCACCCACTGCTCACGTGAATTTCTAGAGCTATCTGATGGTTGGAATCATAGAATCCCAGAATGGTTTGGGTTGGAAGGGACCTTCAAAGGCCATACAGTCCAACCCCAATGCACCTTCCACTGGATGGGGTTGCTCCAAGCCCCAGTGTCCAGCCTGGCCTTGGGCACTGCCAGGGATCCAGGGGCAGCCACAGCTGCTCTGGGCACCCTGGGCCAGGGCCTGCCCACCCTCCCAGCCAGCAATTCCCAATTCCCAAGATGCCATCCATGCCTGCCCTGTGGCACTGGGAAGCCATTCCCTGTATCCTGTCACTAAATGCCATTGTAAAAAATTACACTCCTGGTTCCACTGCAGCATGGGTGCAGATAATCCAAACCAACTTTGCTGCTTATGACCAGAGAAAGTACCAAGAGAGGGAGTCAGGATGTAGCAGAGCCCCTGCAGACATACTTGGCGAGCTTCAGAAAGGTAATTTTTCTTGATCACTCTTGCATTACCAAAAGTTGCAACATTTACCATTTCCATCTACAATTCACACAATTTGGGCCACAAAATCCCATTGATTCCAACAGCCTGAAATGCAAAACAGCTCCCCAGTATACAGGAAGTTGGTGGATCCATCCCCTTCTGAATAAGCAGCCTTGGTCACACAAGAAGCCTGGCCAGCTCACCATTCTGTCTGAAAGCAGACTGGGATGGATGCTAAAATATGAATATAAGAGCAGGTCAAGAATGGGGAGATCCTCCCCATGAGTATATCCTCTAAACTGTATGTAACGTACAGTTTAGAAATTTATTGAGCCAAATCTTGTAAGACTTTTTCTTCTCCTTTTAGATCACAGCTATATATCAGACATCCACAATGTCCCATACAGCTGTGAGGATGGAGATCCCAGCCCCACTACTGCAGAGAAAAGTCTGGCAAGCCCTTGGAGACAGAAACTCCCTTTGGCTCTTCTCAGATCCTGCCCACACGGTTCCCAGACAAGCTCCCTGTAGTGTGCACAGTAAAACTAACATGATTTGCCACTGTTTCAAGGGACAGCAAGACCAGTTAGAACATTCTGGCTGCAGCACACAAGACAAAGACTGGTTCTGTATGGTGCTGCCAATACCGTGTATGAAGTGCAGGACGTGACAGGGTAGATGAGGAGTCAGATGAATCTCATCTTTTATTCAGATCTACAAGCCTGACAGCTCTTACCACTTGCCAGATGGTGACAGGTACATTTTAAAAAAAAATTATAAAAAAATTCTTTTTTTGACGTCCTCGCTTCTCTAACAAAGGAGCTATTTAAAAATTCAACATCCTCCCTTGGAAAGCTTTAAATAGTTTCTGAATGTAACTGGCATTATGCTGTAACCCAATATTAAATAGTTTTGGGGAGGAATTGTTTAAATTCTTGAGGAAAACCTACATTTAACTGTTACAAAGGAAAGGACGTGCTGCTGTCTGTGGGAGGCACAGGGCTGCAAGCAGAAGGATCTGGCCACCATCAGCCACCCTGGATGTGGGCAAGTAACCAGAGAAGGTCCCTATCTCAGTCAGGAATGTAGACAACTCTTATCTTCAGTGCACCATATCCTCTTCACGTAACATCTTGTTCTAATCATGCAGACAGTATCGATGCTGCCTTGTAGGCTGCAGCTGCTGAAAGTTTGGAGAGTTTTGAGCTTCAAGTCCTCCACTCCCCAAACTCTTGCATGACCAGAAAATGTGAAGTGAGAACAAAAGAGGAAGGAATAGGTACAGAGCAGGATTTCAGTTCAACATTTAAAATTACTTTCCTTTATGGGCAATCAGATATCCGTCAATCTCCTGTAATTAAAAGCAAATCAAAACAGAAACTCTGCAGATTATTAGACACAATAATGTGTTATTCACTGTATCCAGAGACTTAGCACCCTGCTCAACCCTCCCCTCCAGTATTTTGCACCCAGTGATCATAGTACGGTTTCAAACACAGCTCAGCTCTTGACTAGAAGAAAGAGAAACATTTGTAACGCTTAAAATTTTTCTAGCAGAAGCTCAGGCACTCCATATGAACACTAAAACTACTATCAGAGGCAGAAATAATTAACAACTGTTTCCCAAAGTCATACTCCACAGAGAGTCCCACTGGTAACAGCTTCTCATCTGCAGCTATTTTCTTCTGTTTTCTTCTAAAATGTTGCCTTACACAAGGGGAAGGTTGCTGTGAAGAAAACACTTGGCAGGTGAAAACAACACACATTCAGATACAGCCAGGGAATAAGCCAGCTGAATGCCTGCTCTTTAGTTATGTAAAAGTAACTCCCTATAATCATTAATAGGCTGGTGATAGGAGTAAGAGAAAAGGAAAAGGATTTTTTGATGATGACAATTAGCTTTTCCTCCCCTGAAAGGCAGGTTTCTAACAAGGGGCAGTCAAGAGAAGCTGACATTGTCCTCCCTTTGGGGGGTGAAATATGTGTCACAGCTTGGGAATTCCTCACCAGAGGCATCTCAAAATTCCTCTGATGCTCCTGAGTTAAAGATGTGGGAAAGGGTTGTTAAAGAAATTAGAAGGTTGGAACTAAATGATCTTTAATGTCCCTTCCAACCCAAACCACTCTGTGTTTCTATGCTGCCCAGAAGTCGTCACAGTGCAGGCCCAGAAAACAGGCAAGAAAAATCCAACATTTTAAAACAAACTGGCAAGAGGCAATAAATATTTTCCACCTCTCAAGAATAAAATGAGAGCACATAATCAAGTGTAACCAACTTTGAAGTCAGGTATCACTCACCAGGTCTATGTTTTGCATGATGTCCTGGAAGGAGGGGTGAGTTCGGAACTGCTCGAACAGATCGCGCTTGTAGAGCAGCGCGTACACCAGGTTGGGATTGTGATGGAGAGAGTTGGTCAGGCAGGAGTTGATGATCTCCAGCATCATTCGGATCACCTCCTCGATCACATTCAGGTCTTGTGCCTTCAAGGAAGGAGTAAAAAGTCAGTGTGCCCTTTTCCATTGTAAAATACTGAGTAATAAAGGCAGTGCACAGGTCATTATTACTAATAAAGCTATTAGGTGGTTAATGTCTCTATGGTGAGCAAAGCTGGCATCCACCTGTCTGGAAAGGAATCTGTTTTCTCCAGTAATCACCAAAATTTTAATTGAAATGCATCTTATTAGTACTCAGCCTCAAAGCTTGATTCTCCCAACAGGAGCCATGACAGAAAGCATTACCACACTGTAATCAGCTAAATTCACTAAGGGTTAAGTGAACACAGTCTTTTCAACCCTTCCTATTCTAAGTAAAAGCACTTCAGCATATAATTAATGTATCTCATTTTTTGTTGAGCCCCTATGAAGGAAGGAGGGCTAAGAAAAGGAGAGAAAAAATAAGAGAGAAATAAAAAACAGTGGGTGAAAGAGAAAAGCAGAGGCAGGAGAAGGAAAACTTACTGCATCAAACACCACTGCACCTTGAACATCTGTCACTGTTACCAGACTTCTCCCCTTTGACTACTTTTTAAAATTATTTCCTTGGCATTGAAGAACACTTGTAATATATGAAAAAATGAATCTACTTTTGTAGTGCACTAAGCCTTCACACTAAGATAAACCTGTAGAGCTTTTCATTTTGTCAGTGCATTTGACAAATCATTCCTGATGATTCTGAAACTCAAACTTCCTAAGCTGAACAAGCTGGCATGTGAACTCCTGCCAGCTGTCTGGATTTCCCTCCTTGAGCTCCACATCAGGATATCTCCAATATGGATGTTCAGACTCCAGAGCTGTCTGTCCTACCTTGGAGTAGGGTAAAATTGGGCAATTCTACCTTGTTTGTATCATTTAGGTTGTCTCCATCACATCAAACACTGGACTGTGAGACTTACAGGTCTGGCAAGAGTGTGAACCAATCTAAACCAGCTTGAGTTTTTCTGCTGAATATGAACAATGAAACCACCGACATTTCCTTTTGCCACAAAGTTCATTTTCTAGGTTATCACAAGGCACTTAAATTCTTCACAACAAGGCAGTACTTACAACAGTAATTTGTTTGGCTGTCATTCAATCTGCACACAGTTATTTTCTACTGTTAAGTAGCACTGTAGAAATTGTCCTGTGGCAAATGTATGCTCTCACCAAGGCAGAAGAGAACACAGGGATTTTCATTATCTTGTTTAGAGTCATGAAGAACAAAATGCTTTGCTACCACTTCGCTCTGGGTGCTTTCAATGCAAAGCAAGGTGCATTTCTTGCAAGAAGTGTAGATCACAGAATCCCAGAACGGTTTGAATTGGAAGGAAGCTTAAAGCTCATCCAGTCCCACTCCCTGCCATGGGCAGGGACACCTTCCACTGTCCCAGGCCGCTCCAAGCCCCAGTGTCCAGCCTGGCCTTGGGCACTGCCAGGGATCCAGGGGCAGCCACAGCTGCTCTGGGCACCCTGGGCCAGGGCCGCCCTGCCCCCAGGAATTCCTTCCCAAAATCCCATCTAGCCCTGATCTCTGGCACTGGGAAGCCATTCCCCCTTGTCCCATCTATGCATCCCTTGTCGCAAATCCCTTCCTAGATGTGGCCCTGCAGAAGGCAGCACCATTCCCCTAACCTGCTCCTCCATTTCTTTTGTAACACTGAGGACCGTGGAGAAGTGAGATCCCATCCTTATTCCCACATTTCAGTCTGGTTATCCCCAACACTTGTCTTTGACATGTACAAGGGAGATTTAAGTGGAAGCTTTTTGGAGCTCTTGTCTGAAGAGGAGTATCTTGTGCATGCATTCCAGTCAAATTCCTTCTTTAGCAATGATGCCTGACTGTGGAGGTTACAGGGTTTTTTCTGAATGTGAGTATCTCCTATTTTTTTAATGACTTTGCCACCTAAATTAGCATTGTAGTGTAGCTAACAGTGATGGCAGAAACCCTTCACAAAGCTGATTACCATCAATGGGATCACATTCTTCTATGACAGAAATAATCTTTACTTTCAAAACACAGGTGGTTGCTCTGTCTGTAGTTATCTAGTTATTGTGCTATGAAACAGCATCCCAGGCAGGTGTTGTAAAGGGGAAGTAATGGAAAATATTAGACAAAAATAGAAATAACTGTCTCAGCTGGGATCTGAAGAAAAATCCAGACCTAACTTACCTGGGGAGTGGTGCCTACCTATCAGTTCAGATTTACTGCAGAATATGCTGTATTATGGTGTATTTTTAAAAGCTCTGAGCGCTGGCACAATTCTGCCCCCAATGCAGCAAGGTGAGCTAGTGACCAAGACACTACCCTCATATACAGACTACATGACTGTCACTGAAATATTATGATTCAGAATCAAATGAGATACATCCAGTTACCAGAAAGGTAACAAACCACACAACTACTTTTCAAAAACTAAATGTTTTTTAATGGAAGGTATTCAGCTTCAACTCCAGGCATACAGCTAATTGAAACAGAAAGCATTGCTAACCATCTTCCTATAGGCTGGAGACTCTGCTAGTGGTCAGCTTCAAACAATGAAAAGGTTCAGAGGTTATTGCACAGTAATTAAATTTAGCATTTTAAAGAGCTGATGGACAGAATCAACCATCTCTATTTCAGTTACCACATTTCAGGTGAAGAATCTGGGAGCCCCATGAAGAAAGTAGATGTAGTGATGATTTTTGCTCATAACTGACTACACAAAAAAAAAAGATTTATAAGAAAAATGATCTCCATAAAAGACAGAGAAGTGGCACTGAATCCCTGTATTGCACATACATTATCAGGAGAACTGTCCACTCCTATAATCAGACATTGAATCATTTTTAAGGGTTTAAAAGTTTTCAAAACAAAGGAAAAAACAAGCATAAATCCAAGGACAGCATTTGGATGAGGCAGGAGAAATGCTGATAAAATGCCATGTGGTTTTACTGTTCTGTATCATCAGTATCAAGCTACAGCCGCACTGCATACAGACATGGTATCAAGACAGGTATAAATAAAGTTACATTAACATTTTGTTGTTGCAGTTCATCCCCTGTGTAATACTTTCAGAGCAGCTGAACACAGCTGAAACACTGAATGCGTGTGGCCAAGGCAAGGAGTAACACATCATCCCCAGCAGCTTTGTAAGACCATCTATTTTTACTGGATTAGGTGTTATTTGAAAAGTCAAATATTGATTTGTGAAACATAGACACGCTTCAATCTATTGAACAGTACATCTGAAGGAGAGGAGTTAAAAGTTTCCTGTTGCTTACAATTGACAAATTCAGTGTGGAACTCACATTTAAAATTATTACAATATTCCTTTACAAAACAGGGCTTAGATAATGCCTCTGTCAACATTGATGTGTACCAGTCCTCCCTCACCTATTTTTTTGGTTTGTTCCTATAGAAATAATTATAACCATCACTAAAAAGAAAGGTGGAAGCAAAAAGCTTGGTACCAGCTCTGTGAGACTGAAATCACGCCTGAAAATGTAGGCACAGCCCTCACTTTATTGTGGGTAATTCTAGGTAGTCTCCTCATATGCCTGCTCAGGAGAGAAATTAAGTCAGGAGAGAAATTAAGTGTGGTGCTTTTTTACAACGATTTTAACTTTTAAGGCAAAAAGATGAATGTTTGGTCATGTTCTGGATGCACAAGGAATAAACCAGGCAGCTAAAAGAGAGCCAGGTACATGTCTGGGTAGTCTTTTGTTAAAAGGAAAAAACAAGTAATCATGCCAGAGAAAAGAGAATGGAAATAAGTTGAGAGGATGCAAGGGAAAATACAATGAATGAGAACATTATCTGGGGAAAAACAATTTGAGTTTGATAAACACTATCAAGGAACACACAAAAGTTCAAAGCCAAGGCAAACGAGGGGCAGAGCTGGATGCTCCTGGATGTGACCATCCTGGAATATTGTTGCTTTCTTTACTGCCATACAATTAATAATTAGCATTGTATCCTCCTGGGCAAACACTTCCACAGAATTCAATACTCAGATCCTGATGTGTAAAACCACCTGAAAAGTATATGGCTTTTAAATACCAAGAGAAGTCAAGCAGCCTAACCACAAAACCCCAGGCATTTGTTCACAGCTCCGTTCCTTACAGACATATTTACCCATCAAAAGACAAACCACTGTCAGCAGAGGGTGTGAAAACTCAGTGTCACCAAAAACTTGTTTAATTTATGGTCCCCCATCTTCTGCTTCCCACAATTCTGAGTGCTCATCCTTTTAATTCAATTTGACATTGAATTTTTTAAATTATTGTAATGGTAAAAAACTGATTTAAAAAGTTCTATTATGAATGAATGCAAATCTCCAGCCTCTAAATGTTACCAGTTCTGAGGAGATAAAGGGCAGGCATGTCTTGTGTAATTCAGCTTAATGTTGCATAACCATCCCTCGTGGTTTGTACTAATATAAACAAAGACAAAATTATTCTCCGTTTTCTTTCCTCCAAGGTTAGTTTATATGGAAAATAATAGCTGGTTGAAAAATCAGAATTGTGGTGACTTGTGATACTATGCAATGGCATCAATAACCAAAGGTGGACATGAGTCTCTCTTTCATGGTGAAATTAGCCCTTGATTAACCCAGCCCATCTTCTGACCTTCAGTCCTGGGTCCAGGCTGGAAGTCAAGCACTGCCATTTTTCAGAGTGGCACCCAGGGTATTGCACAGCACGGATGGAGAGACACTTCTTAATTATAGTTTGCATTTTGGATCAATAACCCAAGAAGATATGCTACACACTCAGTCACAGCTGGCACAGGTTCCTCAGAGAAGCTGTGGTTGCCCCATCCCTGGAAATGTCCAAGGCCAGCTTGGACAGGGCTTGGAGCAACCTGGGATAATGGAAGGTTGGAATGTGGATGGCAGGGGTGGAACACAAGATGAGCTCTAAGGTTCCTTCCAACCTAAACCATTCAGGGATTCTATTCCATGATTCTAAAAAGCACTAATGAACAAACTTAAGAAGTCTTGTGCAATGTCCACATGACAATGACATCCTCCAGACTATATATTACAGATATGGTTTTATATTTCTTTATTGCAAGTTGAATTCACTTAAATGCAATGATTTGGTTTTCCTCCCTTTTATCTGGATGCACAGTAAACCCCGACCCGAAGCAATGAATAATTATAAGCCTAAAGAGGTCTACTTTCTAACTTTTTTACAAATTGGAGACCCAACAGAGCAACTTTTCCTCTGTGGCAAGATCCATATGAATGGTGTAATGCTGCATATGACAACGGGTATAGACACCCAGGTCACTGGCGTGTACTAAAAAAGCCACATTTCTCACTGTGCATTCACATCACAGCTGTTTTCCAGCCAAATTATACTTTCAGCTAAATAACTGCTAATTATATAGCTAGCACAATAAGCAGGAAGAAGCTTATCTGACTAAAAAAAGCAAAACCTGAGTGGGGAGTACGCTACAACTGCACGATGTAAATAGGGTAAAAGAAAACAACAGGAAAAGGCACACTGTGCTGAAGTCTTAATTCAAAGAAATCTGACAAAATGAAGTGGAAATGTCACAGGTAATTTCAAAAGAAATACTTGATGGAAATGCAGGCTGACAAAAAAAAACATGTCCAAACACAATTCTGATCTTAACTGCTTATGACAATGAATGGCTTTTAGTGAGTGGGAACTTGCTGCCAGTAATAAAATGCTTTGACATTTGAGTTCTCAAAACTGCAAGTTGCTTTGTGTCAAAGCTTGGTGGCTTCAGCTCACTTTGACCAACACTGCTGGTCCCTCTCCAGTGTAGCCAGAAGTGCACACAGTGTGCAGAAGCTGTGAAGCACCTACTTAAAACAGCTGGACATGACGTAATGGTTTCCTTACCAGGAATTTCACAATTCACAGAAGGAAAGCCATCTTGCACTCACCAGTCTCCCTGCTAGTTCTGAGTGACCCCTTAAGGACAGCTGCTCCCTTTGCCTCTCTTTGCAACTCAGAGAATCCCAGAATGGTTTGGGTGGGAAGGGACCTTAAAGCCCATCCAGTGCCAGCCCCTGCCACAGGCAGGGACACCTCCCACTGTCCCAGGCTGCTCCCAGCCCCAGTGTCCAGCCTGGCCTTGGGCACTGCCAGGGATCCAGGGGCAGCCACAGCTGCTCTGGGCACCCTGGGCCAGGGCCTGCCCACCCTCCCAGCCAGCAATTCCCAATTCCCAAGATGCCATCCATGCCTGCCCTGTGGCACTGGGAAGCCATTGCCTGTGTCCTGTGCCTGCATGCCTTGTCCCCAGTCCCTGTGCAGCTCTGCTGGAGCCCCTTGAGGCCCTGGAATACCAGGGAGGGCTGCACCATGTCTGTGTTGCTGCACCCACACTGTGGGACCACCCATCATCTTCAGAGCTGAGGCTGAAGGTCTCATATAGATGCAGAAATAGAGAAAATGTGAGGGTGGAGGTTGCACAGGCAACCCCAAAGACGGCTGCTCTCCATGCTGAGCCCCTGTCCATGATGACTCACTACAGCTCTTCATCTGTAATATTTTCAGTGAGATTCAAGAATTTGTGAACATAAATTATAAAAAATTATAGTCATAAACAACTACTTCCTTCATGACGCAGATATGGCCATAAAGGCAATTTTGTCAGCAATAGAAAAAAAAAGTATACATACCCTGCTTAATTAACAGATATCAAAAGGACTAAGAATGCCAAATTAACCCCAAACAGACAAGTTCTACCATTTTTTTTTACCAGGGAGAAACTGGCAGGAAAAACTTGGTAAACTGTTCCAGATCCATAAGCTGCAGCCACACAAAGTATAGCTGAACAGACAGTTCCAGTTGATTTTACATCACTTTTTTTTTTTTTTATCTGACTTTGTACATGCTGAAGGAAACTTCAATGAATTATACTCTTGGACCCTCAGTAGTTACTTCTGTCTGCAATACAACTATTCCAGATTTCAGGGTGGTACTCCTCAATCTTTTGTGAGGAATAGACAATAGGGGCTCCAGGGAATTTCACCTTGATAACATAACTTATCAGCACCCACAATTATAACGATGTAAATTTCCCTTTTGTCTTTATAGGAGAATATCTACAGTTAAATATTTTCAAACAATTTACTTTATTTTTAGTTAGTTTAAGAGAAGCATATGTATCTTGTTTGTATTAGCTTTGGGGAGCTTCCAAGAGAGCTGTCTGAATTTCCTGCACTTTCAGCAGAAAATAAAACCTTCAACAAAATAAACTTGCTCTGCCAAAGGACTGGAAGAATGGAGGGGAATGAAGGAAGCTCACAAGAAAGCTGTTCTTACCCTCAGTGAGGAAAGCAACTTCAAAGCCAAGCCTTTGGTGACCAGAATCTTATCTTTATCTCTTTTACTGGCAATACTGTTCGGCTGTTCAATGTCAAACTCAGACAACTTTTGGTAAAGTAGGTATTACGTGAAAAAATGCAGGGCCTGTAGTGATTATAACCTCAAGAATTAACCCTGGCATCTCTGATCACTGCTTAGAAACGAAAGCAGAGCTGTCACACCAGAGCAAAGTTTATTGCCAGACACTTTGCTAAATAAACTGTCCATCCTGACACTCCTTCTCTGCCTTCCCAAGCAACTGGCAAGCTGAGAGTGCAGGTTTTCAGCCCCTGCAGGAGCACACTTCCCACAAGGAACATGGCACTTCCAAACCATATCCCAGTGCCAACACCCACCTCAGCCCATGACCAGGCTGCACCAGAGGAAACGCCATGGTGTGTGTCCTGTCCCAGAGGAAAAGGCCCAGGAGCAGACTGCTCCAAGGGAAAACACAGCACAGGACACCTTGCCAAGGCAGCCAGCTCAACTGCTTTGATGCTCCAAAACCCTCTTTGCCCACTTGCACTGGCTCAGGAAATAAAGAGCCATTCTGAGTACAGGAATACACCCGAGGGAAGGTGCACATGCTTCCCTGGTACTTCTCACATGACTTCACCATACTGTGTTTATTATCCAGCTGACCCACAGCTAATCCACAGCTCATCTCCTGGTCACCCCTTCACCTTCATCTCTTCTTCCACCCATGCCCCTCCTGTCTTTGAAATTCCAATCCTAAACAACTTCACTTTGAAATATTTTAACTTATCCTCCACCTGCCTCAAAGCTGTGTTCCAGAATCAATCAAAAATTACTATAAAACTGCCTAGATTCTCTCAGTGCTTTACTGATTCTTGGTAATGCTTCTCTCTCACAGCCCTGTTGTGTCCATTCCACCTGTTTACTGAGGGTTTTACAATTCCCAGAACTACAAAATCCCAAAATGGTTTGGTTTGGAAGGTCCACTGACAGGGAAGCCTTCCACTAGACCAGGTTGGTCCAAGCCTCCTCATGAATCAAATCAAATTAACTGATTTTCATCCCAACTAGCATAGAAAAAGTAAATTACTCTGGAAGACATCTACTCAGGTCAACCTTCAGAGGGTCAACCTTCAGAGGCTGGTCTAAGCCCACCAAGAAGCTCCAGCATAAGGGGATCCATCACAATGCCCAAAATACCTGACAGTCACCAGTTGGGAGACTCAAACAAGACAATATTTCCAAACCACATGCAACAATGACAACAAAATGCAAACAGTATTTAGTCAAACTGAACCCAATCATTGTCTAAGATCCCACAAAACCTGGGAAGCAACTGCTACCAGAAGATGACAGCATTTCTATTAAGAAAATTAAATCTGTGAATTTCGTGTTTTGTCATACTGTGCTTGAAATACTAATGAAGTTCCTTGCTGTTGAAAGGAAATGAAGATTTCTCCGTTTCTCCATTGAACTAAGCAGTATTCCCTAGAGGTATGGGAAGATTTTGTTTAATTTGACTGGTAGTACAAGAAAGAACAAGTCCCAGACACAACCCCAGCTCCACCATACAAAGGTAAATAGATCATCATGATACAGGCTTTAATTAACAGAGCCAATCTACCTTGAGGAGAGTTCGAGGACTTTAAAGACATTCCTCAAGTGAAAAACTTTTTGGTTCCAGCCCTACACATTCAGTATAGCTGCAAAATGTCATCAGCAATGATGTTTGGAGAAGTTACACAGCAATAAGCACTGCCAGAACTGAAACCTTGATCATTATCATGTAATGATAACCACCACAGGATGGTTTGGGTTGGAAGGGACCTTACAGATCACCTTGTTCCAATCCCTGCCATGTGCAGGGACACCTTCCACTGTCCCAGGCTGCTCCAAGCCCCAGTGTCCAGCCTGGCCTTGGGCACTGCCAGGGATCCAGGGGCAGCCACAGCTGCTCTGGGCACCCTGGGCCAGGGCCTGCCCACCCTCCCAGCCAGCAATTCCCAATTCCCAAGATGCCATCCATGCCTGCCCTGTGGCACTGGGAAGCCATTGCCTGTGTCCTGTCACTCCACTCTCTTGTAAAAAGTCCCTTTCCACTTCCTTGTAGCCTCAGCATAACAGGTCATATATAAGGCAAAGTTTCCGATTTATGCATTAAACCCAACAGTAGAATTAACAGCAATGTAGCTAGTACCTAATAAAATCTGTAGGCCTTAAAGTATATAACCTTAAAGATGATTTCTGATGACCCTCTTTGAAGCAAGTAAGTGATTCTCCAAAAAGCAACAAATTCAATGATTTTGTAGGAAGATATAGTTGCTACACAGGCATTCATTTTTGTGTTTCAGTTTCTAGTTAACTCCAGATTTAAGCTCTCTTACCATATCTTTAATGCTTCTTTGGAATGAGTTCTTATTCTTTTTATCCTGTGTGTTGTTAACTAAAGTACAGAAACCCTTATTTTTATAATGAAGAATAAGATGGCAAAACATTACATCTTGCAAATGGCCAGGAATAAACACCAATTAGCAGTTTAAACCAGTTTTCTTCATATTTTTCATTCACACCTCCTAAATTTTACTACATACAGTACGCCACAGTTACAGGAATGTAATTTATCCACCAGTTCACTATCACCCCAGCATAATTTCTGACTATATTATCAAATAGTTTCTTCATCCTTGATGTTATGCTTAGCAGTAACAACTGTGACACTCTGCAAAAGTATATATACATCTATTAGCATATTTCCTATGAACTACCTGCTGTCACTTGAGAAAATCACTCAGTGTTACAGATTACTCCAATCCTGGGGACAGCTCTGGGCCCCTCAGCACAGCAGAGACATTGAGGGGCTGGAGCGTGTGCAGGGCAGGGAACGGAGCTGGGAAGGGGCTGGAGCCCCAGGAGAGGCTGAGGGAGCTGGGAAAGGGCTGAGCCTGGAGCAAAGGAGGCTCAGGGGGGACCTTGTGGCTCTGCACAGTCCCTGACAGGAGGGGGCTCAGGGGGGGTCGGGCTCTGCTGCCAGGGAACAGGGACAGGAGGAGAGGGAACGGCCTCAGAGGAGATTTAGATTGGATATTGGGGAAATTCCTTCATGGAAGGGGTTGTCCAGCCCTGGCACAGCTCCAATGGAGTCCCCATCCCTGGAGGGATTTAAAAGCCCTGTGGATGTGGCACTTGGGGACATGGGTCAGTGTTAGCCTTGGTATTTTTCAACCTGAACTTGAGAGAGCTTTTCCAAAGCAAATAATCCTACAGTTCTATGGTTTTGCAGACCCACCTTCAGTGTCTAAGCAATTTTAATTGAGAAGGTATCAAAACAAACTGAATATGTACTGATCCCTGACTAAAGCTGTGAACTTCATGGAAGCTGAATTCTTAGTTCTCCTCTGGTTCCTCACTGATCAGATCCTGTGGTTCAGCATCTCTGCTATGACACAGCAAACCCATCAATGCCTTGGAACTGTTCTCTCCCACTGAAAGTACCAATCTGAATAATTCTGACCCTACCTAAGAGAAAACAACTTCACACACAAGACTGTGTAATCCAAGTCCTCAATACAAACGAAGACTGAATGGAGTTTCCATAATTTCCATACTATCCAAGCAGAAGATTTTCCGGTCCTGATGACGCACAGGATGTCAGTGGGAAAAGTCAGTGCTTGCCTCTACCCAGCCGCCAAAAGATTCTGTATTCCTGCCCTTGGGCTGAAAGTTGCTATTGAGCTTTCTGTGGGAGGCATAAGAAAGTCAGAAGGGGTTTGCAGAGCACACATATCCATCATTGCAATTTGGGCAATGCCAAGGAGGCAAGGGAATGGTGCTACTGCTAACGCCACAAGGCAAGACTCCTGCTCTGCTCAAACAGCAACAGTCACTGCAAAGGGAAACTGAGATGGGTAACACAGTAACAGAAAATCACCACAAAGCACAAAAAAACCCTCTTGACAGCCTCATGACAATATTAGGCATGTTTAAGAACAGTAATTACAAAAAAGGTTGATTTAATCTGTTGGTGTTCATACAGAAGGTGACAGTGTGAACACAGGAAAGTTTTTATGGTGGTTCAGTACTAAACAGCAGCAGTGCATGATAAAAAATGCCAGATCCCAGGCAGCAAACACTTGACAAGGGGTTATGGCACGAGATTCCCAAACTGCAGGAATGCACTGCTTTACAACCATCATGTTATACCAGAGCTGAAGATAAATAATGGAAAATGCTTATATTTCTTATAATACATTAGAAGATAGCAGCATGGTTAAAGAGTAATTCTTTATGACACCACTTGGCACACATACTATATTCATTCTTTCAGTGGTGTTAAATATTTTGGAAATTAAAGGGAATAGCTTAACAAAGATGTGTGAAGCCTATCAGAAAAATCACATTATTGAGCTTTGAAGTGGTTTGCAGTATAAAGGAGATAAGTTCTCCTGAAATATTAGAAAATATAAGAAAGTGGTTTTGTTTTCCTCTTACCTCACCAATTGTTCAAAACTAGTTACTGCCAGTAGAAGTATCATTTATTCTATTAACCTCTGCCCAAAAAGCCTCCATGAACAAATTTCAAGAACTGTTCTCTTGAGCTGAATAAAATGGAAATTGCAAGGAGATGAGAAACAGCCTTCTGAGAGCTGATAGCAAACAAACCAAATAAATGGGGTAACTTTTAGATTAAATCTCTTTTCACTACATTCCATCTTATTTTTCAAAGACATTTGAACACAAAGACACTGCACCAGGTCTGATAAACACAGAGGTTGCTGACCACTGCTCTCCTGAATGTTCTGGAAGCACAGAGCAGCTGCAGCCTGAATGCCTTTAACTGAGATGAGGAAAACCCAAAACTCACAGAAAATAATTGTAGAAGTCTATGTACACAGGCACTTGTTCCAAAATGAACTACAAGCAACAGATGGAATTTTCTCAAATGTTGAAGCAAAATGCTCTTGATAGAAATATGTAAAACCTGCGTTATCCAACTAAAAAAAGTTTCCTGAAATAGTGAAGAAATCTTGTCTATTTTGGGACCCATGTTAATTTTGTGTAGCCTGGTTCATAAAGCACAGCAGTGACAGACAGGGACTGAGAGATTACTGCAGAAAGACAGTGAATCACCCAGGTATGTTGTACATACATCCCAGAGTCCCTCAACTCTTCCTCACCAAAATCCTGTTTGTGATTATAACTGGTTACCTATAATTTACACTAAGTTTTCTAACAAACTTTCATTAACCTACCGCATGGTGAGATGGCTAATTTATTGCAGAAAAACGATTTTATGTATCAGAAAAATTCCATGAAGCTTTTTCCCATGGGAATGTAACACGACTCTTCCTATTGACTCAATTTATCAAAATCTAGAAGATTAGTGCTGGAATGGGAAAACTTGTCATTATTTGTTCAGATAACTTTTTTTTGGCCGCATTGAGTAAGCATCTGATTTCTCTGCGAGTGCCACAAATTATCTGCTGGTGAGTAGATGAAAGACCTGCCTTTGGGAACTGCAACATCCATTTTCTCCTCAGTTTATCTGGGGAGAACAGATACACTTCAGATAATGAGTCCTATTGCAGTGAATAAAACAAATTGAACCTGCAATGTTACAATACATCTTATTTTCTCTTGAACAGGATGGCTATTTTTCATTGTTAGCCAACATTATCTTTGAGGTCAAGGGTTTGGGTTAGCACACACACAAATGCTGGATGGAACAGGCTCTGAACACACCGTACCAGCTTGATAGCAACAAAAAAATGCATCAGAACACAGTGTCTTTGGAGAATATGTCATTCAGCAGTGGGCCACAGCTCATCCAGCTTGGGCTCCAGCCTGAATATGAACAAGAGCAGATCTGGAAGAGCTCCACCACATTCCAGTAACATATCTAAGGGCAATTGGAAAAAAAAAAAAAAAAAAAAGGTATCTTACGTGTCTCAACTTTGTTTCAGAGAAGTGAAGGCAATCAGACATCTCCCAAAAGTGCTGGGGATAACAAATACAGGAGGATTAAACAATGGCAATGTATTAGAGGCTCGTCTCCCCAGAGCCTTCTCTTCCCCAGGCTGAACACCCCCAGTTCTCTGCCTCTAACTCAGAGATTGTCAAGAATTGCTACTTTTTGTCCAAATTCTGGGTTTTGGTTCTATAATTAACCAATTCTGTCGAAGAATTCCTATTTATAAAAGCTGACTTAGCATATGAAATATGCAATATATTCCCCTAATTCACTTAGTTCCTAATCAACAAAGAAATGAGAAAATTAGGAAAAATAGCTGATTACATGAAAGGGAATTAAAAGTTTATCTTTTCAATTACACCTGTGAAAAACATTAGGGTGTCTATACAATTCAATGAAATTAAGTAACAAACTCCTATAAATTTCTATTCCTTCTAAATACATTCCCTACATTTTCTGAGAGCTTTTTCAAAAAGATATTTCACAGAGAACAAGAATCCACTCCTGTAAATGGGGATAAACAAAATGTAAATTCTCCCTTCTACATGTATTTAATGCTGTTTTCAGGCCAGGTGATGAGGAAATCAGTTTTCAGTAAGTGGCTTATTTTGCTCTGAGTGATACTCCATAGGAGCAGCAGAGAGGAGCCAACCCTTTTTCAAAAGCCACTTTTGGTTTGGAATTTCTGTTTATATTAACAGTTTTTCTTCTCCAAACCTTTTTCTTGTTCACTTCTTACCAAGACTATCTTTTAATGTGATTGACTCACTCTCTTTAAAATATTCTCCTTTCCTTCATCCCATCCTTCAGTCTCCTGGCCACCCACACTGCCAATCAGCAGCAGTTGCGTAACATTATAGGAAATATTAACAAAAGCCATCAGTGTTAGAACTGCCCTCAGCATGACAGTGTGAAATGCTGATCAGGGGAACAGGACCTCTGCAAGGAGATAAACTGTAAACTGATGGGATTAACTAGCTTCAGTAACATGGACACGATTTGGAATAAATGCGGCTACGTGGAGGTAGGAAATGGTCCCATTTCAACATTTTATAGATTTACAGATTTGTTTAGGTTGGAAAAGCCCTCCAAGACCATCAAGTCCAACCATTCCCACAGCACTGCCCAGGACACCACTGACCCATGTCCCCAAGTGCCACATCCACAGGGCTTTTAAGGATGGGAACCCCACCACTACTCTGGGCTGGACAGCCCTTTCCATGAAGGAATTTTCCCAGTATCCACCCTGAGCCTCCCCTGGCCCAGCCTGAGGCCGTTCCCTCTCCTCCTGTCCCTGTTCCCTGGCAGCAGAGCCCGACCCCCCCTGAGCCCCCTCCTGTCAGGGACTGTGCAGAGCCACAAGGTCCCCCCTGAGCCTCCTTTGCTCCAGGCTCAGCCCTTTCCCAGCTCCCTCAGCCTCTCCTGGGGCTCCAGCCCCTTCCCAGCTCCGTTCCCTGCCCTGGACACGCTCCAGCCCCTCAATGTCTCTGCTGTGCTGAGGGGCCCAGAGCTGGACACAGCATCTGAGCTGTGGATGTTTCAGTTTAGACAGATTTGAGCAGCATCTCAACAGGTGAATAACTTCTGCCATTATTTTATCCAATGTGAAACACACCATTTTCCTCTTACAGCATGTTTCTCAAAATCACTGAGTCTTGGTTTACTCTAACTTCTGTTATTTCCTTTGTATTTCCAGTGCCAAATCACAGATATATGCAATGAAGGAAATTAAAGAACTTTGTCTACTTTTTAAATAACTTCTTAGTACCCTTTGATAGAAATGGATGGCTTTTTTAAAACAACAACTACAAATGTACAAAACCCTCACTGGTTAGTCTGTAAATGTCCCTGTGAAATATGAAGAGGAGAAATTAGAAATGGAAGGTACAACATGTTCCGCCAATATCTCATCGAGAAAAAGCAGCACACAAAAATTCCAACTCCAATTAGGTATTTAGTACCAAACAGCCTAAAAGGTTTGGTACATACTTTCTTCCTCATCCATTTCCTCTACTTTATATGGCTGCATGTTTAAAAAAACAATTACTGGGATGTTTATAACATATGGTCACATACTTATGGTTTTTAAGCACTACATTTTTTAATCACAACCTTGCGTTAGGAACACCAGAAAATTGTTTTAATGCATTGTTGGAATAGATTGCTATTATAAAAAGAAATCCTACTCTTTGGAGAGCTACTGCATTAGGTAGTTCTGTTTGTCTGTGGACGTCTGACCAAGATGAACCATCCAGGTGAATAATTGGTTTCTGAGAAACCCTGAACAACCCACTCATGTGAAAGAGGCAGCAGGAAAAGCACATAATGGCCAAATCAACAAAGAAGGGTGCTTTGGGGATCAGTACTGTCCCTTTTTTCATCCAAACACTTCAGTACTTGCCATTAGTCTGAATAAAACAAATGTTGGTTTACATGGCAGTAATAAACAGTTTTATGGAGAGGCTTATGAGCATCTTAATAATGTATCACATTTTCTACCTACAGCTACACCTCAGACCCTTCTAAAATCCCAGCATTCCCAGGCTTCCAGTTCTCTCAAGTGCAGCCCAATTAGCTGTGCAGGAGAAAAATCAGCATACAAAATTCTCTTGTTCAATTTATGGAGGTGCAGAGGAACCCCAAGATGTCATCCATTTGTAAGACAAACTCTTACAACTTCTCCATCTAAATCATCGTCTCTTTTAAGGATAGTAATTTAAACAGTCTTATCAAAAACCACGTGTTTTGAGTACAAAATCTGAACAAATGCCTTCACTTACAGCCTTTACTGCAAAATAATGACGATGTCCTAAAGCTCTACAACTATGAAAGGAGAGTAAGTAAAAAATTACAATGTTCATGTTCAATTTACTTCAAATGCGCCTAACAAAAAAAACCAAGGGGTTTTGACATTACTTCAGCAGGTGTTTGCACTGCTAATGTCAGAAGTTCTTCTGCTTATTTGTTCTCCTGCCTCATAAATTTGAAGAATGAAAGATTTTCATTCAGATGATCATAAGATGCTATTGCCACAATAAATGTTTTTTTTTAAATGAAGGAATTTTCATCCTTGTCTTCCAAAATAATGAGAATTTCTCAGTGAAATCAGCATCTATGTAACATAAATACCAGACACCAATGACACTTTTGTGAAAGTCCTGAGTGATGGAAGACCATCACCTTTTTGAGGAGCATCATCTTGATGTTCTTCAATGTATTTGTTTAAAAATCTTTCAACCACAAGCAATGTATTTGTAAAGACAAAATTATGCAAAAACCAGCTGCAAATAACTGTTAGTACGTCACTGTAATATACAGAAGTTTAAACAGACTGAACTTCACCAACATCTTTTTCACAGGATGTCAGGATAGTTCTTCTGTTTAAGGATAATTTATGCAGAATTTTCTCATGAAAGTTTCAATTCATTTAAAGGAAAGAACTGATTAAGAATTCAGACAGAACTGCAGAATTCAGCTATTACTCAATAGAAAAGCCTGCTTTAGATTTGGGTTAGGTTGGTTATTTCAGTCTATTCTGAAATAGCTATTTTTTGGTGATACAAAAATAGGGGGATTAGGTAGGAGTAATATTCTATAAAATATAATTCATCTGGAGGAGGGTATGACTAATATTTAGAGAAAGTATTTATAGGCCCTCTGCTCAATTCTGGAGACAGGCAAACCCAAGAATAACCTGATACTGAAAATGTTACTTCATCAGCCTTCAAGTCAGAGTAATCAAAAAGAAGGTATTATAGTGCACAATAAGGTGACTCTTCTATTAAGTGCAACCTAACCACCTAGAATCCACATACCATACAAAACCCACCCAGTAGTATATTGTTTTACCACATGCTTTCAGGAAACAACACTCTAATAAAAATTTTCTTGTATATTCAAATTTTAAGTTTATTCCTCTAGCCAACATGAGACTCTAAAAATTCACACACAAAACTGAAGTTTTTTAGACCATTAACAATGCATGGCTAAGGCATTAAAAAAAATCTTACTGGGTTTCTTGATGACATTTGGAAATGGAAGAAAATAGAGACAAAAAACCCACTGAAGAGACCTAGGCAGTGCTTTGAGTGGTAAGTAGGTGGTTTCTGAGTTTTAAAGAAAGATTATGACCAAAAGAAAAAAAAAGCACAAAACTACCTTAGCTTTTTTCCTCACCCCAGGATTTGACAAATACAGACATATCTCAGCCAGGAGTCTTGATTTAATTTGGCAAAAGTTTCCCATTCTGCCAACAGTGTATCCAGTCCTACATATTTTGTGTGTTCTTAGCAGTTGCCACTGAGCAGTATTTACTGACTACCAGCTGAACAACGTTAATTGCATCACACTAACTCTATTATGGCTGACCAGTTTATTTGGAGTAGGCTTAATTTCATTTCTGCATCATTACTGGAGTCATCAGATGATTGCAGGGAAGACTTCCCATTTCTTAGTGATAACACACGTTTATAGGAGAACACTTCTATGTGATGGCAGAGCTCTGCATTAAACTGTTCTTTAGATAATTTTAAAAAATCAGAGCTGCAGGATACCTAATGTAATATTAGACAGGCAAGCACAGAACGTAATACAGGACCTGATGAACCTAGAGGTCTTTTCCTCTCCAAATGGCTCTATGATTCATAGAATCATTTAATCCTAGAATGGTTTTGGCTGGAAAGGCATAAAGATCATCTCACCCTAACCCCCAAAACATCACAACATTTATTTAAAGGTCAAATTGTTCACATCAATAGTGAATGAAATACTTGTTTGTTGTGTATTGAATTAAAATATGTAGTAAACAAAATATTCTCTGCACATAATTGAATCTAGAACATTAACAGATTTTAGATCTGTTCCATTATGTGTAAAAGACAGCAAATACAGCAGTACATGCATCTGATTTTACCTACTCTTTAGCAATTCCAAGTTTCTTAGATAAATATGGACCTCTTAATTATAACAGACAACTTCTTCCTAGGAAGTAAATGACGCAGGGGAGCCTTTTTACATCTATTGATGTACTGGGGGGAGACCAGGCTGATTCTCTCTTGGGAAACTCAAAGGAAGGACTATTTATGAAGTACTTGGAGCTTTGAATATAATCAAATGTAATAACAAGATATAAGCTCCCACCCTCCCAAATTTCTTTTTTGTTGAAACTACTTTTGTAATACTGCTTTTTAATAACCCCCATAATGGCCGAATTAGAGGGACCCCAACTGAAGTCATTCTTCCCACATAAAACAAACATTGCTTTTTCTTCTTAGCTTTGTTTTACAAGCTACATTACTTCCAGATGACGCTCGAGGGGCCTAGGAGTTTCAAGAGTTAGATGGTTAAACAGACAGCTGCTTTCTATTTACCATATAAATCAGGGAAAAATCAAAGAAGAATCTAAATATTGGAATTCATTTAGCCCATTATGGAGCACAAACTGAGGGGGAAAAGAAAATAATACAGAAATCTCGTCATCCAGATGCAAAGTTTAATTCTGGTTATCAAGATGAGAGAAAAAATCATCAACATTTGCAGAATTCCAGCCCTCCATGAAAGCCAGCTTTGCACAGTAGATTGGGAAGGAGTCAAGAAAAGTCAGCTCTGATTGGGAACTCTCCCAGTACCACCAGGCTTTGCTACTGCAGACTTCTCATATGTATTAAAACACATATTTTTATACATTTACATGCACACACAGAGCTCACTGCATTTGTATTTTTTACATCATTCCCTCTGGATTTTGAACATGCATTTATATTTATACTAAATAACCCAAAAACCAAACAGAGGATTAAAGGATGGCTCTCCATATATTCATTAATGTATTAATATGAAAGGTTTGATATTAACTTTCTATCACAAATTTCATCCATGACTGAAGTGCTGTTTAAATGACAACACCATGTATTAAATAATTGAATATATTGCCACTAAGTGGGATTATTTGTAGAATTTTTCCTAACTCATTTAAGCTTCATTTTGCTAGAACAATTTGTTTTTTAAACCCAAAAATTGAGGAGCTAAGATTCAAGTGATGACGTCTGCCAAACTACTTGAATCTAAAACCATACCTACATTTATTTTCCTCAATTTTTGAATTAAGGGAACTGGGTTTTTTCTTACATCAGCAAGAAAATTACATAAACTTCCCAAAAATCAAAATTTACTCTCTTTTTCTCCAACCACTATTTCCCTAGAAAGAGTTAAGGAGAATCTCTTGTTACCAGCTGTAGTTTAACAAGCAGGGCAAATGCTCAAAAACCATAAAGAATGCTATGAAATCCTTAAAAAGAAATTTTTGGTGTAGATGGTAGCTCCCAACACCATGTCTGACGTGCTACTTCCCAAGAGAAGTTAGCATGTCTCTAGTTATGCTGGTAAGTACCTCTGATTTGATAAATTACATTAGGCTGTAATCAAATTACCAAGAAAATCACTGATATGTTTACTTAAGTAATATGTCTTGATTTAAACTGATAGAAGTAAAATTCTCAATTATTTTATTGCCAGTTTTCTTGTTTGCTAAAAACATTGGAAAATATGCTTTCACTGAATGCAAGAAAGCAAGAAAGATAAACCCAAGTGGACTTCTCCCATTTCCAATTGGATCAGAGTGTGATATTTCAAAACAGGTCAATGCTACTACAAAAACAATGAATAATATTATGACTTATGAAAGAGTAAGTAAACTAATCAGCATGAGAATTAGTCTAACAAAGGATTTGAGGCAATAATGACAGAGGATGGTTCTCTCTGTCCTGCTGGCATCTCCATCCTGCTCCTGAATCCCACCACACTGACAAGAGTTTATCAGGAAAGGACCAGGACATTGGTCCAACCTCAATAAATGAAACAACTTGGTCTTTTCTTGTTTAAAAACCAGAAAAACCTCAGCAAGAACAATATCATGGCCAGCTGGGTCAGTTCCTTACTCCAGTCCCCAGCTCTGCTGGTACATCATAGACCTGATGGCAGACTGCAGCAGATACTCACAAAAAGAACATTAAGATGGTGAAGGCAGAACTCAGTATATTCCTACCACCATCAGTGATTATAAGCTTAGGGACTGTGTACTGGGTCAAAAACTCACAAGAGTATAAAGAGTGGTACTGTTCAAACAGCCAGAATTTCTGACAATACCTTAAGCAGCACCTAGAATACTTCTATGTATGATTTAATCCTTGGATTCAGGTTCCATGCAAACTCCCCTTTGGATTACAGAGCATAGTAAGAAAACGAATAATTTCTAAATTAAAGTGAATGAAAAAATGATGAGAAATGCATTTTTAAAATAGATATTTGGTCTGAACAAAATCTGCAAAGAGAACTGCTAATTGGGCAAACCTTCACCTCTCAATAAACAAACCTGTGCAGAGCAGGCAGTTTTGGAACCACCCTTTTCCTTGGCTCCATGCTGGGATACAGAGCTAGAACATGCTTCAGGACTTCAGACATTTCAGTCCCCTCAGCTCCTACACTCCTCCTTGTTCTTACACACAACATAAACACAGGCTTTCAGAATATGCTGGAGTGCTGAAATCTGGCCTCCACTTTTTTTAGTCAGCTGCCTATGCTTCAGACTGAGCTGTAACATGAGCGATTTGGAGAGGAAGAAGAAAGGAGCAGAAAGCCACGCTCAGTAGTTTACCTTATTGTTTCCAAATACAGGCCATGAACTTACTCTCCCCTACACCAATCTTTCCAAGTGCTCTCTTTCTCCCTTCCATACCTACATCACACCAACAATAAAAAGAGAAGAAACTCAGTGGAGAATCTAAGCCTCTTGGCTGTACTCCAGGGAGCTTTCCCAGCTCTATCAGCTGCATTGCTCAGCTGCCTCTCTATGTAAGGGGACAACTTTGTACAGAAAGCCTTTCCCTGGGCCTTTCCTTAACTGCCGTATTGTTTACATCCAGCAAGTTAAAAAGAAGTCCAAAACCTATAAAATACTTTTCAAGCATTGTATTCTTTCACACCCTAAAATATGTATTTTCATATGTATGTTATCACATGTCCATATGTGTATGCACATAAATAGAGGTATTTATTTATATGCGCTCTTTTACAGACATGTGTATTATGCTGTCTCCTTATGTAAGTCATTAAACTATTTTATCAAGTTATCTTTTTAGGTATTTTTATATTTAATGCTAGGGTAATAGGATATGTAAAATGTCAGGCAGACATATCCTGGGTCACGTATTAGCCCTGGAAATAAAACAGTTGTTACATTTTCATCCTCAAAAATCCCAAACAACTGATAAATCAACTTTTCTTTCCTTCACACAGTACTGCAGAGAGGGTTCAAATGAGTACAGACCAAAGGTACTTCAGCAGTACAAAGATATTATTCAAGTCCTCTCAAGAAGTCTCCTTCTTCCACCCAAAGCAGAGATTTCCCAACAAGCCATGCAATTAAATACAAAATTGTTGCCTACCTGTGGGCATTGGCTCAGCAAACTGAAGGGAGCTTTAAGTATCCCTGTACTCAGAACATACTAATTAGCCCCATGACTCCAGTACTCCCCCAGAGGTTCCCTGGAAATTGTTTTCAATCATTTTTAGGCATTGTAAGATTCTGTGGATGCTAAAGCACAGTTCTTTAAAATGCTCTTTTCAAACTGTGTGATGTGAATATCCTGAATTACAAATGGCTTGAAAAGCACGACTTGACAGTAACTCTCTTCCCTCTGCATAGCTGTGGTTTTGTTCTGCCATTTCTAAGTGTAATTCTTGTTTTTAGAGACGTTTCAGACATGACATCATTCATACAGGTTCCTGTATTTTGGTGTTGGTGGTTGCTCAGCTGCCACACTCTGAGAATTCCTTGCAGATTTAGGGATGTATGACTTGAATTTCGAAGCACCCATTACAACATTCATTTTGATACTCACATAATCAGGAAGTGGAGACTCATTTGAACCCAGGGAACCTCTCAAGGACTGCGTGGCCTGCTCCAGCACTTTGTTGTGTTTTTTAGACAACAGAGAAAACAAACTGGGGAAAAAAAAATTAAAATAACTTCACAATAATGTCCAGAAACAGCAAAGACTGTTCAGTAAGAAAAGAAGTCTGATTATAGACACAAAAGTTTTAGAATGCAATACACAATAGTTATTTTATTTATTTATTTATTTATTTATTTATTTAACAGTCTGGGTAAGTAACAGCAAAGTTTGAATCAGACATATTCTATCCAATATATGATCTGAAGAACATTTTATGCTCATGATTAAATTCTCCAAAGTTAAACTGTCACAGAAGGAATGGCATACATGCAATTTTAGTTCATACATAGTTTTGTGTTCACTAGAATGCAGTTTTTAAGTACAGCACTTCATGCCATACAGTGTAATATACATTTAAGTACCTTGTGTACTATCCATTCTACTAGCCTATTGCTTAGACAGGAGAAATCCGAGTACATGACAAAAGCTTTGGGAACTTTGCGGCTGAGTTATTGTGTTTTATTAGTATATATTATTTTCAAGGAAAAAAGGACTACCTCAGCTTCATAAATAATCCGTTAAATCAGAGGTTCATTCACATACAGAGAAATAAACATATTTTTCTTGCATTCCGGAAAAAAGCATGGCAATGACACTCACAGAGGGTGGTGTAAGCTGATTTACAAGGAGAATGGTGGAAGCAGCAGCAGTGGGCAAAGGCTACCAGCTAATGCTCAGCAGCAGCAAGGAGTCAGATACTCCTCTAAAGCCCTGGAGAGCTCAAACATGGCTGTCAATTCACAGAAAAACCCATCCCCATCTTAGAAGAGCTTCTAAGACCATCAAGCCCAATTATTCCACAGCACTGCCCAGACCACCACTGACCCATGTCCCCAAGTGCCACATCCACACAGCGTTTAAATCCCTCCAGGGATGGGGACCACATCCCCTGGGCAGCCTGTGGAAGAACAACCCCTGCCATGGAGAAATTTTCCCTAACATCCATTCTAAACACACCCTGGTGCAATCTGAGGGCATTTGCTTTTGTTAGGTGTCAGATGTTTTTAGGCTTTCTGTGTTTAAAAACATAATTTGTACTTCTTTACTTCTTTCTGGAGCATTACAGGACTCTATCAGGTTTTCCTAGGATGACTATGTGTGGTTTAGGGAGTGCTCAACAGGCACCAAAAGGGTGACAGGTGAGGCCCTGGCCCAGGGTGCCCAGAGCAGCTGTGGCTGCCCCTGGATCCCTGGCAGTGCCCAAGGCCAGGCTGGACACTGGGGCTTGGAGCAGCCTGGCACAGTGGAAGGTGTCCCTGCACATGGCAGGGCTGGCACTGGATGGTTCCAACCCAAATCATTGTGTGATTCTATCAATAAAATTCACTTACAAGTGAATCTATCTCAGTATTATATTGTGGACAGCCCCCATTTCTTGGAACTGGATCAGTGTTTGAAGGCATGTGCTTGCAAGGCTCTTCTGCCTCAAGAAATGATGATTAGCACTCAGAGAATTCCCCTGAACTTGTGATGTGTCATTCATATTATATCCTTCACAGGTGGTAGGAGTGGATTCTTTGGAGTACAAGTGCTTGCCACTCCATTGCTGGTCAAGAGCTTCAGGAAAAGACTTTTCCAACACTCCTCACAGCCATGAGGAATTAGTTACTCACAGCTATTAGTCAATATCACTAGAACATTCCATGTTAAAAAGGGAAGAAGAAACACAGCAATTAATATATATCAGTAGCTTTCCACCTTTTTTCCCCTCCCATATTCTGTTATTGCATTCACAGACTGAAATTTTTTGTTCAGATCAATAATTGGATCTGCAAACTGGTCCTTGGTAGGAAACAGCAGCACTACTTCTGCAATCATGGGTATCTTGGAAGACTCAGATTTCAGAGATACTGTCATCAGCACCATCTAGTGCTGTGGAGACAAAATAATCACTTAAAACCAAGCTGGAGATGCTTATGGTGGGGTGCAGCAAAACCACTTTAAATCTGCTGTCTACTCCAGAAGATACAGATAATTTCACAAAGAGGAAGAATTTGGAATAAAGAGGATTTCCAGCTAGTAGATTCTTCTCCAAAGTACGTAAAGCATTTTGGCTTTAAAGAAAATTTAAATATAAAAAAATAAGTAGGATCAAGATTTTGGAAAGTGCATATGTTCAATGCATGTGAAGAGGAAAATGAACATACAGTGGTACTCTGCATGGAACCAGAATAGCAAAAAGTAAATTTATTTATTCCAACACAAATGTAGACAACTGGGATAAAGTAGAAAGGAAAAGGATGGACAAACTATTTATTTATACCTTCCTTAGGTTGCTTCTTTTTTTAATAATTAAGTGTACTATAAATAGAGTTTATGGCATAAGCAAGACCTTGGTGGCCAATTTCTAATTCCAAAGGAGCAGTGCAGGGGCTTTGGTTGTCTTTACCCTTGCAAAGTTCTGTTTTCCTGCCACAAACTCATGTCCTTCACACTGTGCTGAGACACTTCTTTGTGGGACCACTGCCCACAACACAAATATCCAGGTTAAAAGAACTCAACACAATTCTCTCCTCCATCTATGTTATCCTTCTCCAAGGACCATCCCTTAGAAAAGCACAAGGGCAGGGATACATGGCAGGATTTTTCATACTAAATTTTTCATAATAAAAATGCTCAGAACTGCAAACTCCAAGAGCTCCATAGAAACACTATAGCTAAACACAGAAGAAGAAAAATCAAGGCCAGATATTGTGATTAACGAATGGATTTGGAGCTCCCTAGGAAGTTCTGTTGCCTCCTGAATTGGTGCAAAACTTCAGTTCCAAGTCATTCACTTATTACCATGCCTCTGTCTCTAGGTCTGAAAACCACCCTGACAAATATCAGACTAATTTTTGAAGTCTCAGCACAGAGTTAGTTACAACCCTCAAAAGGCATTTGTATGAAGTTTAGCTCATAAATATCTTTCATCACCAACAAATGCTGCGTTCTAAAGGAGTTGCTTGATTTTGCAGCAGTCACGTCTCTAGTGTCTGTAAGGTTTTGGTCTTGATTTTGATTTCCAAGGTATGAATAATGCAATTTAAAAAAGACAAAAATGGTTTACAACAAGATTGTTTCCCTCTTCACAACAAGGCACAAGGTCCATAAGTGGAAGCTGAGACTGTCTCCCAATTTCCCTCATTTGCCTCCATCACATGTCTATTTTTGCCCAACTAAAAGTCAGGTTGAGATCAAACAGAAAAATACATATACTATGTGGTCACTGAGGGCAGCGTGCACAAGCTGACATGAATATGGATTTTTCTACCAGAATACTTGTCCTCTTTCACCCATTCTTCTCCATCGACTGTCAGGCAGGCTATGGAGTTCAACAGCCCTTCAAACTCACCGTTATGGACATTTCATAATAATAAAAAGCTATGTACAGAGCAATGAAAACATCTTGGTACTCCAACTCATCTCTCCCTCACAGAAGTACTTACAGGCCAATGTTTAGCAAGCAAAACAGTAAGTTGGAATAAGAGCAAGATGAGATATCAGCTGGCATCTGTTAGGAAGATTAGGAATCATCAGCTGGCACTATCTGGAGAAATTCCTGGCTGTGAGGGTGGTGAGTCCCTGACACGGGGTGCCCAGAGAAGCTGTGTGCAACTGGAAGCCTCCAGCCCCCTGGCAGTGTCCAAGGCCAGGCTGGACAGGGCTTGGGGCAACCTGGGATGGGGAAGGTGCCCCTGACCACGAGCAGGGTGATCTTTAAGGTCTTTGCAACTCATTCTAGGATAATGTGATCTATTACAGACCATCACATCACACCAGGCATGAGCTCAGCCAACAAGGAAGACTCAAGGCTGAACAACAATCTCAAGGTCCTGTGGCTGTTTGTTTTTAAGGAATTAAAAACAACATTGGTTTCTTACCTCCCTCTACACAGCAGTTTTTAATTTAACTCAGGGCTGAACTTCAATAAATAAAAAAATTAATGCAGACTAAACAGTAATGGTTGCTTAAATATCTGTGAATTAAGTGCTATTTGCACACACAATAAAATGCAAACCAGTAATATATGAACTTAACACTTTCAGAAAGTCAAGTCCACAAAGGCTATAGATCCCAAAAGGAAAAAAAAAAGCCAGTGAGGAGACTCATTTAACAAGTGCCTCCAAAAGTCTAATTTACATCAGTTCGAAACAGCTCATAAAGTACACATTTCACATCAAAAAAAGAAAGTGTAAAGCGTATATAACGAAAAAATTGGAAAAAAAAGATATGGGAATTAAAATTAGAAGTTGAAAGGAAATCTGAAGTTACAATTTGCCAAATTTCTGTAAGCTTTGGACAATGAGAAGGAGAGGCAGCAGTGTACTTTATTTTAAGGAAGTAAATAGGATGCTCCAGTACTGACATGCCAGTTTGTCCTGAGCATAATACTGGAACAGTGATTGTGAGACTCATTCCAAGGAAGACATCACCAGCACTGAAAAATACACCTTGTTGATAGTGGTTCAGTGAGACTCGGAGTAAAATAAAGCACAGTAGTACCCCTGTTGTAACAGGCTTCTACACATCATTTATATGATTTTGTTGCACATGGGATTTTTTTTTAATTAGGACAGTCGAATAATAAGAAGTGACATGGAATGCATTATATGAACTGAAGGTGAAACATCCCAACAATCTGAAAAATATTCCTAATAGGGCCAAAAAGGAACACATTATTGGCCCATCTAAATAGCAAAGGCTATTAAAGACTTGATCAAGCTACCAATATACAGAGAGAATATCTGAAGTGATATATATTGATATACATCAACAGTAAAGAAATGCCAATGGCCTGAAGTTGTGCCAGGGAGGCTCAGGTTGGATTTCAGGAAAGGCTCTTCCCCAGAGGGTGCTGGGCACTGCCCAGGCTCCCCAGGGAATGGGCACGGCCCCGAGGCTGCCAGAGCTCCAGGAGAGGCTGGACAATGCCCTCAGGGATGCCCAGGGTGGGGTTGTTGGGGTGTCTGTGCAGGGCCAGCAGCTGCACTGGATGGTCCTGGTGGGTCCCTTCCAGCTCAGGATAAGTCTATAAAATACTACAGTTAAACTTTGCAAATGGCACGGTCATTACAGGAATGACACATAAAGAGAAAAGGCATTTAAATTGAATTTTGCTTTACCTTTCAAGAAGTTGGATACAAAAACAGACTTGCTGAGAGTTAATGCAGCAACAATCCAAGCCACTCCCTTAAGTATGAAGGATTTCACCCCAGGAGCAGCAACGAAGGACCACCAGACAGCAAACAGCTGCCCATAATGCAACAAAGCTGCTGAAAGAGCACCTGTCTTTGGTTTCAACAAAAATGTGGCCCTTCAAGACAAGAAAGACATTGAGAGGCTGGAGCATGTCCAGAGAAGGGAAGGGAGCTGGGCAAGGGGCTGGAGCCAGGTGGGTGTCAGTCTCTTATTCCTGGTAACAAGTGATAGAAGTAGAAATGGCTGAGGTTGTGCCAGGAGTTTGGATATTAGAAAAGGTTTCTCCATGGAAAGGGCTGTCCAGCCCTGGCACAGCTGCCCAGGGCCATGGTGGAGTCCCCATCCCTGCAGGTGTTTAAAAGCCATGTGCATGTGGCACTTGGGGACATGGGTCAGTGGTGGCCAGGGCTATGCTGGGGGCAGAGCTGGACTCAAACTTAGATGTCCTTTCCAACCAAAACAATTCTATGATTTTATATCCAGTAAAGTTGTGCTGTGCAGTAACTGCCCCGGCATCCTGCGTGAACGATTTTGAAAATGCAAAGCTTCTAAATCATACTTCTCCATAAAAAGCTTGAAAACTCATTTATTCAATGGATTTGAGAAACAATGAAAGAGTGATTTGATCAAAAAAAAAAAAAAAGCAAATTGAGAAAGGAAGCTTGCATACAGAGGATTCAAGATACCAGAATTAAAAATAAAAAAAATAGGGAAACTTAATTATCACTATATGGGCACAAATCTCTCTTACAAAGGAGGCTGAAGCCAGGCTCAAGGTGCAATAAATTCCTATTTGCACTCTCAAAGCAATGGCAGAGAAGGAAGAAAAACCTGGGAGGAAAGAAGACAATTTCAATACCTAGAGTGTAAGATGAGCTTAGACTGAGGGTGTGATACAAAGAAAGAGATAGAAGCCTGAAAAAAAGGGGCACGGGCAGAAACAAACTGATTACATTAGCAGAGGCAAGTCAGATCGAGTTATATGACAGCAAGAAGCAGTAAGGATTGGATTTCTCACCATTCAAATCACTACTGAGCTTCTAAAGGTGAATTTTAATTTATCTGAATATCTAGAAATACTCTGTATATGCTGAGTAAAGAACCATTTGAGGACTACCTGCACCTCTCCACAGAATTTATTTGAAGCTTGGAAATTCAGATGCTCTGAATTTTTCTGCTCACTCTCCTAGTTCAGAAGTGCTGCAAACAAACTGAACAGCGCACAAACACAAACCACTATCTGGTGATGGAAAAAACAGTTCCAGGGGATCAAAAAATTTGAGGATGAATGTTCCCAAACAATTCAGCAATACTCCATGCTGCTTATTCTCTCTCCTCCCATATACATGCCAAATGTACTATTGTTCTCTATTTTAAAGAATTAAATATAAAGCCCTAAGCACCAAAACCTTAGTACACAAAAAGTACTCCTTTTAAACAACAGGATTTTACAATGCCGCAATCATATTGGGAAAAAAGCCCTAAAAATATTTTATTTTTGAAACCTGACATCTAAAAGTTAAAACCATACCTTGATTCCTGCATATGTAAGGAACGTTTCTTGGGGTTGGCTTACTTTTTAAAAGGATTGCAGCAAACAAAAAGTCTGTGCTGTGGCACAAGAACTCTACACATGGATACGTGCCTGCACAGAAGTCTCCAAGCAGAGAACCTGAAATGCCCAGCTGGTTGAATAAAGGTCTGTGAAGGGGTCATACCAGACATCAGAACAAAACAAATGCACTGTGCTCCTCCACTTGAAATACAATGAATGCATTGTCCCATAGACATGTATGGGGGATAGGTTGTAAGCAAGTGCCTGTCTGTGGGCGATGGAGAAGTGCTCTGTGAGCACTTAAGGAACTCAGCACTGGGAGGAATCCATTCAGCACAAATAAATGCAGAGAAAAATCTCTAAGTCCCCTGTGCTCATGTCTACTAAAGAGCCCTTGAGGCATTCTGCATTCGAATTATCCAAGCTACAACGGCACAAAAATAGAAATAAAGAGAGACAATAGCCATGGAGAACTCCAAGGCCTTTGTAGGGCAATTTACTCCATAGAGGGGCACTGCTCTTATTTATTTGAGCCCAACTCTAAAGCCTGGGAGACATTTAGGATCCCAGGACACCAACCCTAACCAATTAAAATATTAAATAACAGAATAAACAGAAAGTAAGAACACACTTTTTATCTTTCCTTCTAATCTTGTAAAGTGAAACATGATTAAATCCTGCTGAATAAAGATTTGCTATATTTACTATTAGGTCCATCTGGCTTATGGAGATGATGTGAAATCGAGAGCCCCACAGTGTGCAGACTCCACAAACATGGATGTAAATAACATGGTTTGCTTGGGCCACACTGATGGACAGAGTGTTCAAGGGATCAGGCAACGAAAATAATTCCCAGATAACACAACATTCACATGGGGAGGGTATTATTCTGATTTTGCTGGACAGTGATCAGACCTTTTTCTGCTTTTATCTTGTGCCTTCTTAAAAATATAAGTTTGTGTCCCCTTGGAAACAGACTGTGTGCCACAGCTGCCACTGATGTCAGGGCAAATGCCAAACCATAGAACCTCTGAGTGATTTGAGTTGAAAGAGATCTTAAAACTCGTCCAGTGCCACCCCCTGCCATGGCAGGGACACCTTCCACTGTCCCAGGCTGCTCCAAGCCCCATCCAACCTGGCCTTGGGCACTGCCAGGGATCCAGGGGCAGCCACAGCTGCTCTGGGCACCCTGGGCCAGGGCCTGCCCACCCTCTAAATAAATAATGTCTTCCTAATATCCAATCTGAACCTGCCCTCTGTCCATTTAAAGCTGTCCTGTCACTGTCTGTCCATGTAAAAAGTCATTCTCCTGAGCTGCTCTCTGGCATCACAAATGATTTTAATGCAGCCTGAGCAAGAAAATTATTTCTATCCCATCTCCCTGTTAAACAGCAAACATAAAAGGCCACTCTTTTAATTCTACAATCCTAAACTTGATCATAATAAATTATATACTTCAAGATATCTTCATGACAAAACATCCAATTAATTTTAAAGAGTACCCTTTTATCTGCCACTGTGTACATATGAGCATAGATCTGTAAGTCATGTACTATAAAGCTATCCCAAATTCTGCCCCACAGAGGATAACATTATTATTCAGAATATTGTTATATTAAGCAGAAAAACATGAAGTCGCCATACACTTGTAGGTATATAAGCAAAATCAGAAACAACTTAGAACAATTAAGGGAGGCTTTGCATTAACGAACAGGATTTCCTGCTAAAATGGAGTTAGAAAGACAATGACACTAGAAACAATATGGAAGAAAGGAATTTTATGTGGCAAGACAAAAGTAAATATTTACAAAATAAGCCAAGAGTTTAATTTCCAGAGACCAGGAAATGTATTTTTCAACTGAAGGCATAAATTGTTCGGCATCTCTTGGCCACTTTCCAGCCAATGTTGGGAAAAGGATGCTTCTGTTGCTAGAGAAGTAAAAGGAACAAAAAGCAGTAAATTCCTTCCTCTGCATCTTGGTACAGATCATTTTATTCCCCTTTTGTCTGGCATGCCAAATAACATCCTTGTAATTCCACTTACAGGGCAGAGGTGGGCTAGGACCTAACTCCAGGTTGTATTGAAGTGGAAACTGAATAAGCAGACTGTGACCTACCACAGGCTAAATCCCGGCAGGCAAGTCCTATAGAACATGATGATTTTTGAGCAGTGCTTTGCTGAGCACCATCTCTCTCTCCTGTACGTTTCAAGAGGGTGGCAGGTGGGAAACTAAATTCTGAAAGGCTGAAAGCTAAGGGACGGCACACAGCAGTCCACTATAAACAGAACACAGGGCTGCAAAGCTCAGACTAAAGACAAGGTTTATTCTGAGGTTAAAATCTTCAAACGTATCTTAGGTGTCCCAAGATATGCATGTAATTCCTTTCAATGATCCCTGTGTTTGTCCTGTTACTGTTTTACAGAAAGATCAAACAGGCAGAGTCCACAATATTTCCATTTCATCTACTTGCTCTTAATTCAGTCGGGTAAGTGTCTCATGGCTGCTGAGACATGACGTTTGCCTTGAATGAGGACAAAACTCTGTGGGTGAGGAAACTGCTGGAGAAAGCATCCTGAGCAAAACTCTCACCCAAAACCCCAACAGCAGAGTCCTAACAAAGAAATAACAACAGGAGAATCAGAAACACACCACTGTCATGCAACCTAAGTTCCAAATCCCTGTCCTTTGAGCACCTCGGATTTGGCACAGCTTTGCTCAAACACACTGGCTGCGCACGCACCTATGTATTTGTATGTATTTGCTATACTTGCAAAGAGAATTGCTGTGCCCTCTGAACTCACTCTGACAGGAAAGAATCTGAGTCTGCTTCAGGAGGTAAGAGACCCATTCTGTAGGCAGAAGGTCCCATGGTATGTGTGTTGCTAACAGCCCTCCTTTTCCTAAGATTTCAGCAGAACACGAGTCTGAAGCCCTGGCTCTGTATCTGGGGCTCCCACAGCACTCACCTCTGGCACCACCCTGTCCTTTTGCAGCCCTGGGAGCGCAGTGAGGGTTTTGCTTTTCAGTGCCCAGGCATGGTTACAATGAATTAATTGCTCATTACAATCTCCTCTGAAGCTTGGAAATAATATCACAGAGTCATAGAATGTTTGGGCTGGAAGGGATCTTAAAGCCCATCCCATTCCACCCCCTGCCAGGGCAGGGACACCTTCCACTGTCCCAGGCTGCTCCAAGCCCCAGTGTCCAGCCTGGCCTTGGGCACTGCCAGGGATCCAGGGGCAGCCACAGCTGCTCTGGGCACCCTGGGCCAGGGCCTGCCCACCCTCCCAGCCAGCAATTCCCAATTCCCAAGATGCCATCCATGCCTGCCCTGTGGCACTGGCAAGCCATTGCCTGTGGCCTGTGCCTGCATGCCTTGTCCCCAGTCCCTGTGCAGCTGTGCTGGAGCCCCTTGAGGCCCTGGCAGGGGCTCTGAGGTGTCCCTGGAGCCTTCTCTTCTCCAGGCTTTGACCTAACTTTGTAAAACTTGAGTTTCAGGATCGAAGCAGAACAAGAAACAAGGAGGAGGACACATCACTGCGCTGCAGACAAAGAATGCTATTTTTGTCTTACGCTTTTGTCTCCTTTCCTCCTCCTTTCTTTCAGTCCCTGTCCTAAAGGTCTCTGACCTGCCTTCTCCACAGGAAGGAGTTCACTGCTTTCCTCATGGCCTGACCTTCTCTTTGGCCAGGTGTCCTTCCTGACCACATCTTTCTCCCTCCACATGATCCTGCTAGTGGGCATGCAAAGCCTCTAGCTGTCTCTCCCTCATCACTACAGTTTGTTTGGTTACCTGAAAAAAACCTCTAAAATTTTAACGAGCTGGAAACATTTTTTTAAGAAATCAAGAAAATCAGTTGTACTTTACATTAAAGCAATTGCTAAGGACAGTACATAAATAACCAAAAATTCGAACCTGACATAGGTGTCACTGCCAACATAATTCTCCCAAACATAATTTTGGATGCAAGGACTCTCTTCTGCATAACAATGAGACCATTTCTAAACTTGCAGTGCCCCATAAAGGAAAGAAATTGAAAGATAACACGTTTAGATCTGGGGATAACTTTCATAACTGCTCAAAGTAGGTAGCAATCTTTTTTTCCCAAATCCAAATCTATAAATAATTTGTATTTTCACTGTAAGCACTTGTGAACCACTGAGAACTTTTATGAGTACCACGGGCTCTAAAAGGAACAGTTATTAAGGAAATGAGCGTTTTTTGTCTTCCGGAAAAAGTTAGATGGCATGTGTTCAGTGTGCCTGAGGCCACACAAAGAATAAAGACAATGTAAAAAAACCCAAACCAGTGAATAACCCTACATTTAGAACAAAGCACAATGAACAATCACTTAATTAAAGATTGTGTTTTGCTTTTGAAACAAAGATGGTGAATTAAAACTTCTCAGAAAACCTTAATCTATTATTTCCTCAACTTTGAGTCAAATTTTAATATTGATTAAGGCAATTTTTTATGTAAAAAGTGAATAAAGCATAATATATTGAGTGTATTACCACCTCCTTCAATGGCATACCTCCATCCATACCATATTAGTGATTTTAATTCAAATATATCATTTTACTGATACAAAAATACATTGTTTGAGCTGCACTACTATAAAGCCAAAGCTAGTGCTGCATTTTGATTATTCCCCCTACAACTTCTCCAGGAATTTCACACAGGATGCTCAATCTTGGTACACAAACTGCAATTTCTAGGCATGTGTATTCAAACCAGTACATTCAGAGTTTCAATTTTCAAATTTTGCTTATATATTCCTTTCTGAATAAATCATATCAGACATGAAATACCTTGGAAGGGATAGAGAAGAGGACTTTAGGTATGGTACTTGATAATGAACTCAAAATTCACACTACAATATCTGGTATCACCTTATCCAGAAAGGCTCGAGCAGTGGCCCAAGGGAACCTCATGAGATTTAACAAGGCCAAGTGCTGGAGTTGCACCCGGGTCAGGGCAGTCCCCAGGATCAATCCAGGCTGGGGATGAGCAGAGGGAGCAGCCCTGGGAGCAGGAGCTGGGGGTGCTGTGGGTGAGAGCTGCACCTGCCCCAGCCCTGAACCCCCCGTGCCCTGGGCTGATCCCCAGCGTGGGCAGCAGGGCAGGGGGGATTCTGCCCCTGTGCCCCTGTGCTCAGCTGAGAGCCCACCTGCAGAGCTGCCCCAGCCCTGGGCAACAACAGCACAAGCACCTGGAGCTGCTGCAGCCAGGCCAGAGGAGGCCACGCAGATGCTGCCAGGGCTGCAGCCCCTCTGCTCTGGAGCCGCCTGGCACCTGGGGCTGCTCACCTGCACAAGAGAAGCTCCAGGGACACCTCAGAGCCCCTGCCAGGGCCTCAAGGGGCTCCAGCAGAGCTGCACAGGGACTGGGGACAAGGCATGCAGGCACAGGACACAGGCAATGGCTTCCCAGTGCCACAGGGCAGGCATGGATGGCATCTTGGGAATTGGGAATTGCTGGCTGGGAGGGTGGGCAGGCCCTGGCCCAGGGTGCCCAGAGAAGCTGTGGCTGCCCCTGGATCCCTGGCAGTGCCCAAGGCCAGGCTGGGCACTGGGGCTTGGAGCAGCCTGGGACAGTGGAAGGTGTCCCTGCCATGGCAGGGGATGGAAGATGAGCTTTAAGGTCCCTTCCCACCCAAGCCACTCTGGGATCCTGTAAATAAAACACCCACACCATCTCCCAGAGAGATATTTGTTGGAAACACTTCTGTTCTCTGCAAACAGCACTGATGTGCAGATACACATACTTTGAAAGAGATGAAATGCTTAAACATTTTCAGAAGCACATGAAGGTATACTAGTACTTGAAAAAAGGAAAAACGCAATAAAAACACAGGATAATGTCAAATTATGTAACATCAAATACTGTAACATATCAAGTTGTTTTTCGGTACAAGACCAAGATTAAGTTTAATATCTATTACTAAACCCATCCTGTAACAACACAGTACTTGAAAAATAAGTATCTCAAATAAAAACTGTTTATGTCCTTCCCTGTAATGTCAACATCACCCGCTTTGTTGCATTTCTGTGAATTTCTGTTCTTAGAAACAAACCTGTAAAAGGTAGCCTGTGATAAATAAACCACTTGGAAAATTGAGGTCAAAATGGATAAGAAATTAAAGGTAGGTATTTTCATCCTGAAAAATACTGCATTGTTGAAAGAAAACATTTATCAAGAATATCAAATTTTTTCTAAGGAACGTTAATATCCAGTCAGAACCCAACAGCAGTGAACGCTCAACGAAACAAGGGATAATGAAGCATTTCATAAGAGTGCAATTCACTATGGAAAAAGCTACAATTAATGACCTACAAGGAGGTTAACTTGGCTTTAGGAAGCCCCAGCCTGCCCTTGCCCAGTTCAGTGTAAATGCTGTGCCAGCATCCTGGGAAATCGGCCCATGGCATTTTCTTAACTCCTGTTATTTAACATTTCCTTTTATTTATTTCTCTCCTCGTGGTAGCTTCAGCCTCTCAACAGCACCCATGTCCTTTCCTATGTATGTCTGAGAGATACTGCCAGGGCCTTTCACCTGCTTAATTTTCTATGTATCTTTACCATGAACAGTAAAATTTACCTTCCTAACATCACATCCTAAATTCACAGTGTTTAGTGATTTCTCCTTCTTGTTCTACAGCTCATAAGAAAAAAACCCCAAAAAACCACAAAAAGGGAAAAACAACATGTGAAGCATCACTGGGGGATTTAAAAGATTGGTGAATGTGAAACTTTGGGATAGTGGTGACCTTGGCAGTGCTGGGGGAATGGTGTTCTTAGAGGAATTTTCCAGCCTAAATGATTCCATTAAATATAGAGCAAGGACCTAGAAAAGTTAGAAACACAACTCCAGGGAACACCATATAGGTATCAAGAATATACCATGGTCTCCAGCATGTACAGAAGCATTCAGAAATACACTACAGGCAGCTTGAAATGCTCTGAACTAGTCATCACTGCAGGAGGATGACAGTCTTGGAACAGATCATCTGGAAGCCTTTAAGGAAGGAAAAATGTTTGGAGCATTGAATTCTCCCAGCTTTTGTCTCCATCACCACCACTGTTCTCCCAAACAAACATGTGTAATCAAAATCACCGTAGCTCACAGCAGGAAAAGGCTTGTCAGCACCCTGAAGGAGCCCCGGCTTGGACCGTCCCCTCATCTTTTACAGAAATACTTTCCATATCTACCAGAAGTCACATCTTACCCAAGTTTCACAATTCAACCTTGACACAGCTGAAATGCAATCCTGTTTCTCCACTCTAAGTCTGCCTGTCAATGTTTTTAATTTTGTTAATCAGCCATAAAGGTGTTACAGACAATACCAATGAGATCTAGAAATGTTACATGGGCATGAATAGCCCTTGATAAGAGAAAGCAGATTTTATTTTAGGTAAAGCTTTAAAGCTATAGATCATTACTTTTCAGTAGGAAAAATGTCATTATTTCCCACATACACTGTCATCTGAAATTACCTTACCCATTACTGAACTTGTCATTCTGAAGAGACATTATTTTATTGCCTTTGGACTTCCTCAAGACTCAGGATTGGTGGGACAACTAACACAGATTTGACTTTATGATTTATTTCAGCATTCTTGCAGTTGTGCAACATTTTTCCATCTTAAAAAACTAACATGATAGTTCTTAAGTCTCAGTCCTTCAAGCTGCACAGTAATTAAATTTACATTGTCTTCAATTTATTTGGAAATTAACCTCCTTCCCACAGAGAAAGAGGTTGTGCTTTACCTCCCACTCAGTTTTATAAATCTTATTCTGCTGTGTAATTCTTTCTGCCTCTATCAATCCAAAAATCCTCCTAAATTTCAAAACATTGCCCTCCCCAAAATGTACTTTTTAAAAAGAAGACACATTTCTGTGATGTTCCAGGTCATTCTCTGTTTTTCCTAAAGTTAAGACAACACTTCCAGGAACTGACTTCATGATGATAAAGCAACCACTAGCAAATTTCATGTTCTATAATGTACAAAAACCAAGTACAACCATTATGGGTTGGGATGTTAATTCCACTCTTGCTAGGGAAACAAATGCTAGGCCATGGGATGAAATATAAACTGTATTTCAACAGGATATTCAGAAGAGACACAATCAGAGTCTTTCTAGGCATGTACAAACATCATCCTGAATTTCAATTTACCCAGGTGACAGAACCATGGCATCACAGAATCATTAAGGTTGGAAAAAACCTCTGAGATCAGCGAGTCCAAGCTGTGCCTAATCCCCACCTTGTCACCACCCACAGCACTGAGTGCCACCTCCAGGCCTTCCTTGGACACCTCCAGGGATGGGAACTCCAACCCCTTCCTGGGCAGCCCCTGCCAATGTCTGAGCACCCTTTCCATGAAGGAATTCCTGCTGCTGTCCACCCTGAGCTTCCCCTGGCCCAGCCTGGGGCCGTTCCCTCTCCTCCTGTCCCTGTTCCCTGGCAGCAGAGCCCGACCCCCCCTGAGCCCCCTCCTGTCAGGGACTGTGCAGAGCCACAAGGTCCCCCCTGAGCCTCCTTTGCTCCAGGCTCAGCCCTTTCCCAGCTCCCTCAGCCTCTCCTGGGGCTCCAGCCCCTTCCCAGCTCCGTTCCCTGCCCTGGACACACTCCAGCCCCTCAATGTCTCTGCTGTGCTGAGGGGCCCAGAGCTGTCCCCAGCACTGGAGGTGCCCCAGCAGTGCCAGCACAGGGCACAGTGACAACCAAAGCCATGCAGATGAGTTCTCCCAACCCTGGGGGTGAAATCTGCAATCTTAATGCAAGGCCAAAACTATCCCAGATACTGAAGCAATTTGTAAATGTGAACAACTGTACGGACACTATAAAGACTCTCAAAGATAAAATCAAGATAATAATGGTATTTTACAATTAAGCCAAGTTGTAACAGAGTGATGAAGTAGAGACTAGATTAATGGACAGGGAGGTGGACAGAAACCTGGCTAAACTCACGGGGTCAGAGAGCTACAGTCAGCAGCACAAAGTCCAGCTGGAGTTCAGCCATAAGTGGTACACCCCATGTGTTGATTCTGGAGGAGGCCACGCAGATGCTGCCAGGGCTGCAGCCCCTCTGCTCTGGAGCCAGCCTGGCACACCTGGGGCTGCTCACCTGCACAAGAGAAGCTCCAGGGACACCTCAGAGCCCCTGCCAGGGCCTCAACGGGCTCCAGCAGAAGCTGACGGGGGGGAGGAGAAGCTGATGCACATGATGGTTGTATTGCAAGAGAGACAAGGACAGGCTGGATAAACACGCCAAGAGAAATCCTGTGAAGCTGTGAAGGGATGTCAGATCCTGGGTGCTGAGGCTCAAGCAGATACAAAGCAACTTTGCAGCAAGGGCCCCCGGGCTCCTGAGGAACACAGAACTGAAGGCACAGCAGCCCATTGAGGAGGTGATCCCTCCTCTCTGCTCAGCTCTGGGAAGCACCGAGCTCCCAGCAGCAGAGACACACACACTGCAGCAGGTCTAGCAAAGCACTGCAGAGATGATGAAGGGACTGGAGTGTCTGACATGCAAAGAGAAGCTGAGAGACCTGTGATTAGCCTGGGGAAGAAAAGGCTCACGGGGGTCTCAGCATATACAAATATCTGATAAGACAACGAGGTGCTGTTAGGTCATAGGTAGGACTTGATGATCTCAAAGGTCTTTCCCAATCTAGATGATTCTGTGATCCTGATGAGAAAGTTGAGAGATGATGAAGCCAGACATGCTGGTGCCCAAAGAAAGGACAAGAGGAAATGGGCCCAAATTGAAATACAGGAAATTGCATTTAACTGTAAGAGAAAAACCACAAGTTACTCAGAGAGCTTGCGGAGTCACCATCCTTGGAGATATTAACCATCAACTGGATGTAGCCTTGGGCGCACAGCTCTTGGTGACCCTGCCCTTGGACATGGCAATCTCCAAAGATGCTTCCTAACCAGGCACTTTGGTGATTCCCTGAAATCACAGAGCACAAACATTGAGCACACTCCACAAAAAACAAAATACAAGGAAAACTGCCTGCTGGGAATGAATACCAAGTCAATGTAGAAACCTGTAAAGCCACAACTGCACTACAAAGCACTCTGGGAAATACAGAAAACACACTTCAGGGTAAAATCATGAAGGATCAAGAAGATGGCTTGTTGATTAATTACAAGAATGCAGCATTGGAAAGATCTGATTTTATTTATTAGATTGGGAGTTTTTTTATAATCACCAATTTTAATTTTTGCTGGGTGAAATGTCACACTGAAAGCAAGGCCTTGCATCTTTTTTCACTCTGGTGAAAAGGAAATAATCTGTGTTGAATTCTCATAGAAGTCTTCTGCAAAACTGAGGAGCAATCACTGAAATTTCACCAACTGGAAGTCAAAAATCCTATCACACTACTGCTGACAGGTCCATTAGAGGTACCTTACAGTATCTTACCTATAAAACTAGGTTTTCCTCATTATAAATCATATAAAATATTCTGGTAACTAATACAGAATATAGGCAAGATGTACTACTGCACACTAAGCACCTAGAAGTATTTAAAGTAACCAAGTGCATAAGGCAGGAACATTAAACGGGAACTTCAAAATCTTTCATTAGTTACACGTATTGAACCAGTTTTCAGCTAGGCTGACGCCCCAGAAAACTTTTCCAGCAGAAGAAAAGCCAAATGCTAATCACTGTCCTGGAGGTTACACTGGGGCTGCAGGATTAGTCATCTTTGGAAACCAGTTGTGGTTGTTCTTATTTTCCTCTCCCACTGCTTTTTCTGATCTGTGGCTGCTGCAGAGGGAGCATTCTCATCAATGTTTTCTCATAAATTCAGCTTACAAACACGAAAGAACAAAACCACTTAAGAATAGCTCACAGCTCTCACCCCCTACATCCTGCTGCAGAGTGGGGATCCAAAAACTCCTTACACAACTCAAATCAATCCTTTGGAGGACTGGAATAAAGAGCTGACTAAATCTTCCCCCCAAGCTTCTCTCTGCATTTTTTGGTCAAATAGGCTGTGGTGAGGAAGGGCGATACCAAAATGTGAGAAGTTCTTGCTGTCAGATGTTCTCAATAGAAGCCGGAAATGAAAAGAACAGAAGGAGTTGTTCTTACAGTGTGATTAATGATTAATTCTGCAAATCTGGGATGGTTCGGGTCACTTTAGTCAGTACAAATGGATCTGGATGCCTGCTTCAAATTTTTCAATAAGCAGGTCAGCAATGTTCCCTGTTCCCTCCATTCAGCTCCTTTCTTCCCCATCCTGCTCCAGGCATGTGAGGAGTCAGGCCAGGCCTGCGGGACCCAGCAGCTCAGGGGCTCTGCCTCTGCTGTAATGTGCTTCTGACCGCTCACTGGTGGCACCTGCCTCTCTGATGGAGAATCACTGATTTAGATTCAACAGCTGGGCAGCTGAGAGACTACCCAAAACTGCTTCAGAAGGAGAACCATGAGCATGATGCCTCTAATCGCTTATATTAATCAAATATTAAAAAAATAAGTTTTTTTTTAATCAAAAGAAACCAAACTTTCCAAACTCATGCTATCCACAGTTGCAGTCAATTAGAAGAATAGAAACTCTCAGGTATTTTCACCAAGCAGGTCTGTCTGGTGGTTCCTGCTCAGAACATCTCTGCAGCACAGATCACAACATCTGCTTTAAGACATTTTGAGATTACTGGAAACACTATATAAGGTTTATCTCCTGGACTCATCACTTTTAAACTAACATACCAGCCCCACATCAGCAGACCACTCAGACATTCTTCTTATGCACAACATCCCACTGACCAAATTATGTTTCAAGTGAAAGTCTCCTATGAAGCTCTGAGAATGTTGTAAGGTTCTCTCATTTTTAAATTGCACTGTTGATTCTTGGGGTTATTGATTAAAAATCACTGCTGAACTACAATTTTATGTATTTTATGAAGTGGGACACTTTGCATCCATCCTAAAAAGCATAAACCTTTAAACTCATTGTCCTCTACATTAACAAGATTAATCTCTTGCTGCTTCTGTTCTTCAGTCCTTGACCAAAATTTAAAATTCTGTCCATCACCACTGTTCATATGCACGGTTTGAATCCCTTAAGCTCATCCATCTCTGTCTCCAGGAGACACCTGCAGTGGTGTTTGTCGTACTGCTCTTCTTGTAAATCATTTGTTACTCAAGGTTTGCAAAGTTCTTTGAAATATTTTAGTACTGAGGATACTGCCCTGATCTCTCTCAGGAGACCCACATATGTGGTTTAAACATTTAGCTATCAACTGATATCAAGATGTAGACACTCCTACTAAAAAGAGAAAAAAATATATACATTCTGATGCTTCAGGCATTCTGACTGAACATCTTAATCAAAGTTATGAATTGTGACAACTCTGGCTGCAGTCAATACTTTCTTTAATTTGACAAATTGGAAGACATTTTGAATCAGTAACACATGTTTGCTATTTTCTAAGTGAATAATTTTCTATATTTAGGCAATAATTACATATTTTACTAAGCTGCTTTCACTAGTCAAAGTTCATGCAATGCTGTTTGGGAAATCAAAACAGACACCAGTGCATCACCTAGATGGAGAAAGCCAAGAATACCTGCAGGGCACTCCCTGCTGCCAGTGGCAGTGACTTAAGGAAGCTGCTGGAGAGGTGCACCCAGGGAAGTCAGCAGAGACTGCAGAAGGGCTGGATCTCAGCAAAGTTTTTTAGTCTAAGGATAGAACTGGCTGAGAGGAGCATAAATTCTTTCTCCTTTCAGCTATAAGCTGCTTCAGTATACTTGGCCTGACATGCATTTTGTTAGCATTCTCCTGAACTCTTCAGGCAAGCTGTGGCATTTTTCTCCTTTTTCTCTCAAAACAATAGCTTATTTACATACTTACCAAAGAATAAGACACCCTCCCAATGCTGATTAAATGCCAGACGTTACGTAGGAATGCAAAACCCCCGGACTCTGAACATACTGCTACAATGGAAATGTGTGAAAGTAATTTTGTTCCAGTTTCATCTCATGGGAATGTGGGCTCATACGCATTCAATTAAAAATAAATCAGACTGATCGCGATGTGTTTTACCTTCACATGCTAATGTGGCAGAATGCATCTAGAACATGCCTGTGATAGATTTTTACCAGGGTGGGAGGAATAAAGTTTATCATAAACAAAGAACATCACTCTTGCAATTTTTCCCCTTTCAATTTCATTTTTTGTACACGAGAATGTAGAGTTTTGGCAAACTGTGTTGTTTTGTACTATTTGGGTCAAATCACCTGGGGAACCTGAGAAGGTATCATTTTTAATGGGAAAATTCCAAATCAAAATGCAGCCTTTTAAAGCAATCTGTAAGGCAAACAAATCAACAAAATTCTGCATGGCAATCTGCCCGTAACTTCCATTTTTTATGCCAAAAGAAGCCACTTTGATCCACTCATCTGACACAAGCCATAGGAATTCTCTCAGCTACTTCCTCCTTCAAGTCCAATAGCTGTGGCTGCACTTGGACATAGCTTTTAGGAGAACATCCAATCACATTTAAAAATTCCAGTCTAGGGGAATCCAGAGCCCTTGTTGAACTATTCCAGTGACTCATTCACCATGTAAAAAAAGATGGACCAGTCTCAGCCGGGTTTGCTTTCCAGCTACTGGAGTGCATTGTACTTTTGCATGGGATCGCAGAATATCCTGAGCTGAAAGGGACCCACAAAGATCATCCAGTGCAGCTCCTGTCCCTGCACAGACACCCCAACAACCCCACCCTGGGCATCCCTGAGGGCATTGTCCAGCCTCTCCTGGAGCTCTGGCAGCCTCGGGGCCGTGCCCATTCCCTGGGGAGCCTGGGCAGTGCCCAGCACCCTCTGGGGGTAGAACCTTTCCTGATATCCAACCCAAACCTCCCCTGACATACCTTATTAAAGAGCCCCTTATTGAAGGATTTATTTACCCTTAATCTTCCAAATAATTTAAGGAGTAAACTCATAAAAATGCCATAGAGTACTTCTGACTTCTTTCAAAGTCAACCTGGACCTTTTATCTTGCAGCATGTTCTATGTGCGTGGAACTCCACCAGCTTTATGAAAATATACCTTGCTTTCATCAAGATTAGACAATTACATTTTTATATCAGCAATCTCTCCACTTCACTGATCACTCCTTCCCTAAAAACTATTTTTGATACTTAATTTTAAACAGGGCATGACTTAACAATAAATGCAGAGGGTTTCCACCAGACATGCAACCACTTGATAAGCATCCAGTTAAACTGTATTTGAGACCTAAAAGCCAGATAATTCTTCACCCAATGAATACCCAGAGCATTCATTTTATATCTCACTGGTTTCTTGATCATTATGCTGTGCAGTACAAAGATAAATAATCTCTAATAGAATTATTTATAAACAATTCTGCTCTGCCAAGTCACTCAATGTTGAGTGTAAACTGATCCTTCCATAATAAACAACTCCGAGCCTTCAATAAAATTATGAGCAGCTGACTAAAAATCACAATCACAAAGCAATAAAATATGAAATTATATTCATTCAACAGACTTCTGACCTTATGTTTTTAAATTCTATTTTTTCCCCAAAGAAAAATGATTAAATGAGCTGGATTTTGGGGAAATGTTGTTCCACACCAATGCAACACCAAAAAAAAAAAGCCTCATCTCCTCTTTCTGTGCCCCCAGCACAGAAACTGAGTTCCCACAAACCATCTTGGCAAGGAAGCCCAGAGAGCACAGTTTCCATAGAAATTTGTAGGCTGCTCTAGAGAAATCTCAGCATATGTGTATTAACAGCCTGAATCCTTGAAGACATATTAATGCAGTTTGATTGTCTTTTTTTCTTTTGTCCATTTTCACTTGTTCTTACTTCTATTTACTTCTTAAGTGACTTAAATTAAATTCTGTCAGCTGTTCCATGGTCTGCCTAAGACTGAAGTTTAAAATACACCATAACCACAGAACTCAATGACTACTGGTTGACTATTAAAGCAACTCACAGCACTGGGCAGTCATTGAAAATAAGAAGTAAAACTGCATATTAAACCCAGTAGGAAAAAAACCACCTTTGAGACTACAGGTTAAACACTGGTAATGGCAGTAGTTAGAATTTATCAGTGGCATAGGTTATTGCATTAAGACAAAAAAAATTGTTCATTCTCACAAAAATGTACCATTTCCAGTTCTGACATAAAAGGCTGGAGAAATTGTGCCATATGTTTCAATAACAAGAAAAATTTCCCAACCCACCCATAATGGTGCTCTCTGATAATGCAATGACACTGCAGTCCCTGAATGGTACCAATCCTGTTCCCATCAGCCTCTCAGCTTGGCAGGATGCTGAGCGGAGATCACTGAATGGTCTTTGGGGGAACAGAAAGCAAAAAGAGAAGGAAAAAGACCCACAGATCATTGGTCAAATGCCAGCTTTGGAAGCAAAGTGCAGAATCTTATTAAAATATCCTGCAGAAAAAGAATGCTTTTACTCAGTATTGTAAAAAAAACCTCCAAGTTTGTTTATTTTTGAGAAGTGCTTAAATCTACCAATATTTTACATCTATTGGAGAAATAAGTTTTTCTTTGGGGAAAAATATTTTAAACTATGCTATCTACCATTCCAAAAATAGTTTGCTTTAGTGATTAATGAAGTGAAGCTGGTTCTTGCCTGTGACAGATGCAGATTCTGCCATCTTCACTACTCTGCTTGTAATCCTATGACAAATGTGGGGCCATTCATAAAATCTCTGACAGGGTAAGCTCACAGTGAAGTAAGGATAAATGTTTGTCCTGTATCTGGCAGTGTCCCAGGCCAGGTTGGACAGGGCTTGGAGCACCCTGGGATAGTGGAAGGTGTCCCTGCCCATGGCAGGGGGTGGAATGGGATGGACTTCAGGATCCCTTCCAACCCAAAGCATTTAAAGACATTAAGCAAGGTTGATGTATTGACTATTTTACTTGTACTAACCTAGGGTGAGGTTTTTACACTAACTACCTAAGAACTGAATGGCAACAAATGTTCAGGATTATCAGAGAGAAAGAATTCACATTTGTCAAGCCCCATTTGAAAGAATACGAATTGCTGCACATCTCCACATAGCATTAATCCATGCAAAAGTCATTTAAGGTTCAATAAAAAACACGGCTGCCTCATGTTTTTCCCCACCTACCCTTCACAGACTGAAGACAAAGAAAATATGTCAGAGTTGCAAATGTTTGAGCTGTTTTTGAGGATGGTACCTTGACATCTTTCCTGCATTGTCAGGTCAGTAATCCACACAAGGGCAAAGGACTGGGATCCAGGCCCTGTGCCCCTGCACAGCTCACACTCCCAGGAAAAAGGAACTGGCAACTGGATAATAAATTCAAGTTGGCTTTAAGCAGCCCTTTAGCATCAGGTTCAGCAACAGAACCATTTCTGGTAAATTAGCAGCATTTCTCAAAGCTAACCTCCAAGGCCCTGATCCCGCTAAGGCAGCACGTTCTCAAATGATTGTAATTGCAAAATTCCATTGACTCTGATGGCATGGGAGAAGGATGGCTGCAAAGCTGATTCTCCATACACTTCAGACAATGTGCCAGAACACTTCAGAAAGGGAGCATTATAATCTTACAAGATATATTTTGCTGTTTAAACAAATCTGGCATTAAGTAATAAAAGACAAGCAAAATGGATAAACGGAATGTCAATTTGATATCATACTTCTTGGCTTTTTTTATCAAGGCAAAACCCCCCCTAATTTAAATTAATCCACAATAAATTTTACCTCTGCTACTTTAAGACATATTGACTCAATTTACAAGGCTCAGCAAAACTGTATTTCCTGCTTTCACACACAGTGTCAAGCTCACTATGAAACTAAAACTGTCCATAATTTGTTCACCATCCCAGAACTAATCATTGCTTGTTAGCTGCCTCCTTGCTAGTACATACACTAAGCCAGTCTGCCTTCAAAAGCAATTTTCCTGAGCTTGACTGCTACCCAAAGAGGTTTAAAACAAAACAGGAACACACACGAGCATTAAAACATCACACGATGAACATGCAATGCAAAAGGGAACAGCAAGAGTGGCAAAGATACCTCACATCACAAAGCACAGTTGCTGCAATAAAAAAATACATAGCACAGTCAGAAGAGAATTATTAGATATTTGGAATTTCACATTAAAAACCCAGGCTCAATATTTATGCTGTGCTAATGCTGTGCATAATAAAACAGGTATTGTATCCACTATGTTTCTAGAATTTGCAAGAGACTGAAAGCAACACTGCCACTAAATCACAACGAAAGCTGCCTGGAAAACTGGTGCTGTGGGCTTGCTCCCTGTGGGAATAGCAAAATACATGCTATTTTGCATTCCCTCCTCCCTGTTTTAACCAGTGTTGGCTGTCCAGTAAGTGTGGGGTGTGCCATGCCTGTGTGACATGTCAGCACCAGGATCTCACACACATCATGGTACATTGAAACCTTAGAATCCCAGAATGGTTTGGGTTGAGAGGGACCTGAAGGACCATGTATTAGCACATCCCCTGCCATGGCAGGGACACCTTCCACTGTGCCAGGCTGCTCCAAGCCCCCGTGTCCAGCCTGGCCTTGGGCACTGCCAGGGATCCAGGGGCAGCCACAGCTGCTCTGGGCACCCTGGGCCAGGGCCTGCCCACCCTCCCAGCCAGCAATTCCCAATTCCCAAGATGCCATCCATGCCTGCCCTGTGGCACTGGGAAGCCATTGCCTGTGTCCTGTGCCTGCATGCCTTGTCCCCAGGCCCTGTGCAGCTCTGCTGGAGCCCCTTGAGGCCCTGGCAGGGGCTCTGAGGTGTCCCTGGAGCTTCTCTTGTGCAGGTGAGCAGCCCCAGGTGTGCCAGGCTGGCTCCAGAGCAGAGGGGCTGCAGCCCTGGCAGCATCTGCGTGGCCTCCTCTGGCCTGGCTGCAGCAGCTCCAGGTGCTTGTGCTGTTGTTGCCCAGGGCTGGGGCAGCTCTGCAGGTGGGCTCTCAGCTGAGCACAGGGGCACAGGGGCAGAATCCCCCCTGCCTTGCTGCTCACACTGCTTTTGAACATATTTCATCCAAATATTAATATATTTGCACATAAAATGTACCAAAATAGTAACAAAAACTGTAATTCCTTGGTAAGTACAAAGACAGGCAACACCATCTGTGGGTGCTCAGAGCTAAGTTTTAAAATCTTTGCCAGGAACACTGGATGGGGGGGTGGTGATTTATAAATCACCGTAATTAATTATCCTCTGCCTTTAGTAATTTATAAATTCCATCTCTTAACAGGCTGATCACACAATAAAACATTGTAGTACTTAATACTGGTTGGATGCATGGATTCACACAGATAACTTTTGACACCTCAGTTATGCTGCTGTATTCGACGCTATTTACAGACTTAGGCAAACTTCCTGAGTGTACAACTTTTCTAATCATCCAATAACAAAACAACAATGGAGAATTAAATAATAAATAATAAGAAACTGCTACCTCTGTATTTTTAAAGCAGCAATTTCTATTTCAAATCCTCCGTTCTACTCCTATCTCAGAAAAAGATAACCTGCAATGAAAATCTGAGATTTTACAATCTCCCAGATTGATGTACTCCAATATATCTCTACTGATGCATAAGTCCCATTTCAGAAAGTGATTCCAGTAAAAAATTTCTCCATCAGTTTTGGTAGAGGGAATAACTAGATGAATGTTTTTGCTCTAAAAACGTCACAAGCTTGTTACATGAAAACACATACAGTGTTATCAGTGCTTATTTTCATCCACAGAGCACCTGAAAGATGCAATATCCATGGAGAAGCACTTTGTATCCTAAGGATGACTTTGTCAACTTAATGTGTAGTGCTGTTGCTGTACAGAATTACCAAATTTCCATGGAAGCAAGCTGGGAGAATTTCTTTTACATTTTCAGGATATCACTCCTACATGTAAAACATTACATCTTAAAGAAGATCGTAGTGTGGACTGCCCTAATTATTAGTATTTTTAAACAAGCCTTTGAAATCTCAGGCTTTTGGCTACTTTAATACCGTATCCCTGTTCCAAATTAATCCAGAGAATGCCCCTGGGACAGCTAGATTTTCATCTCCTGTTGAGATCTTCAGAGTAATTCTTCATCATTATGTACTACTATAAATTTTTTCTTTTGTGCAAAAAGAGCTATTTCAGCTTGCATGCTGTATTTTCTTCCCTTGACAATCAAGCTGGTTTTACTTATGTTTACTGTGTGGTCTCTTGCTATTGTATGCTGGCTTAGCTGGGAAGCTGCATTTCCACCCTGGATGCTTTCCATGTTCTGATCAATTTTGTCACGCAATTTTTTCCTTGTTTTCCCAAAGCTTCTAGGATCTTGGTTAATATATTTAATTATCCACAGTATCAACAATGAAAGAGTAAAATTTTAGATTTTTACTAGGAGTACACAGCTAAGAGAAATCCTTCGGGTATGGCAAGTAGGAGTTACTTTTAAATTCACCCCTTTTACAGTTTCTGTAGACCATCTATAATTCTGTATCACAAACCAGGATTTGGGGCTGGTGGATTCTCATCATTCCTACTCTGTATAATTAAAAATGATCAGGAATATAAAAAAAAGAGAGATCATTCTTAACTGTTCCGAGCAACAACCAACAGAAGAGGAAATGTTGTGTCAGGGGAGGTTTAGGTTGGATATTGGGAGAAATGTCTTAACCCCAAGGGTGGCCAGGCACTGGCACAGCTGCCCAGGGCAGTGGTGGAGTCCCCATACCTGGAGGGGTTTAGAAGCCATGTGGATGTGGCACTTGGGGACATGGGTCAGTGGTGGCCTTGGCAGTGCTGGGGAATGGTTGGCCTCGATGATGTTGGAGGGCTTTTCCAGAATAAACAATTCTGTGATTAACTGCCATGACAGCATCCTGAACTTGAGGCAAAACCTCTACCATTTCCATTCTTGAAAAGCAAATTATATAGACAACATCACAAATAAAACAGTGAGTGTCAAGGAAGTATTAGACACTTGCATGTAAGACAACTTAAATCTCTGCACCAATTCCAAACAAACTACACAACTGCAATGTAAGTTCTGTGAATCACAGCTCATGTCCTTATGTCAAGGCTTTGGAAAAGGATTAAAATATTTTAACATAAAAAGCATTTAAAGCTTCCAAAGGCCATAGAATTTGTATTCTAAATTTAAAAAGACAAACTCAAACCATTACTAGACCCCCACTTCTAACACACTTTTTAGAATATACATCAAGGATGCCATAAAGACACAAACCATCCCCTTAGAAATTAAAATTATTCATCAGTTAACTGAAAACATGCACAGATCAGTCACAGGGCATGCAGCATGCAGTAAATGGAGAGCAGAGGTTAATAACCTGGAAGCATAGGATCTGAGAATGTGAGAACAAGTTAAAGACAAGAGTTCCTCTCCATTGTCACTGAGGGTCGAGAAGCAATGCTGCAGCGTAGAGCAGTGGGAGTGGGGGAAATAGAGTTTGTCCAAGACATACACATATCTCCGCAAGTGGCGGCAGGTATAACTGAAAGACAAGGGCAGAGGGAGACAAAACAGAAAAAAGAGGTGTTTTCCTTTAAGAAAGCTAAGTCATGGTTTAACATCCCTGGCTCTTGTGTCAAGAGTCAATGGAAGATGCCAGGAAAGCAGTGGAGTGGTTTGACATAAAACAACAGTTTCAAGAAACAGAGGCATCTGTTTGCCCCTGTGCCCACACGTTGGTTCTGTCACTGCTGCACAGGGAATTCACCGAGTCTCACGCATTAGACACCAGAATTTGGGCTTCTTTTGGGTCTGTGTGTCATTTCTCTCCCTCCTCTCCCCCCACCCTTTTTCTTTCTCAATATCATTCATATTAAGAAAAGTTTTATCCCTCCCTCAAGATGTCCAAAAAGTATAAATGCAGGAGACTGGCCCCTGGTTTACAGAGGTTACCTTTAAAAAAAACCTGAGAACGTTCACAAAATTTAACCACCTTTCATGAAAACTGATTTAGAGGGAAAAAAGAATCACACAGAATCATTGATCAGTGTGAACTGCTCTTGCAGCCTGGGATTTCAGTGGTAGAGTATTCCTGTGTTTAATTCTAGTTGCTCAAACACAATGCCTAATCATAACAGTTACTCAATTAGGACCTGGCCAGCTTTTCCACGAAGAACTACAGTCACTTCCATGAAGTAACTATAGAGCAAGCAATAAAACATTTAAAATTGATATTAAGAAACCTTGAATGCACCTAAGTAAGAGATATATTGCCTATGCCTATGTACAGGATATCCTCCCACTCATAATGGAAAGGAAAATAAATTTATTAGCATAGTTCACCTGCAACAAACTGCATCACCAGTAAACTCTGAGGCACACAGAAAATACAACCTCCACCATCTCTTATTACAGGGTTTGTATAGAAAATACTTCACTGCATAATGATGCACAGCCCAGGGTGTACCAAGTGTGATGATGTGATGCGGGGATGTGACTCAGTGATCTTACAGCTGGACTTGGTAATCCTGGAGGTCTTTCCCAACCGTAATGATTCTGTGATTCTAAGTAGTCCATAAAGTGCTTTAACCAGTCTAATATATAGTGAGATTAAAAAGTCAGCTCATTATGGTCCTACCAGGCTCTGTCCTCATTTACAGCCAGAGGACATGGCTTTCTATAGGACAGATGCACCCACAGAGTGCTAAACTGGGATAGTTTCCCATGGAGAAATTAAGTCTCTTTTGCTGACTTTGGCAAGAACCAACAACACCTGAACTTTAGGCTCCAGCAGTGCCACCAAACCAAAAAACCCCATTGTTTCATGGCTTCACAGGTGGAAAATTGGCCCAGGGGTTATACACCCAACCACCTGCATTTCACAGGCTAGTGTCTCTCTAAATCCCTACCTGACATAGTCACATGTGGCTGAAACACTCCCTCCTGAGACAAAATCATTTGTGTACTTCGGCCAAAAAACAGGACAAAAGAGAGTGCCACCAGCAGCTGATCAGTGCAATCAGTGGGGCTCTAAGCCAAAGACTGCATCAAAACCAACACCTCCCTCTGCTTTGCTTTAAACAACACTCACTGCTGGCCTGAATCAGTCCTATCTTTGCTCTGGAAGTTGAAGAACACAGAATCCCTTTTGGCATGTCATTTGCAGGTATGATAATTTTCAGGAGATGGAGAAACTTCAAGGAAGCAATTTCCTGAGCTTTCATGCCTTTTCTGCTGTCCTGACCACAGCATGTTGTGACAAACTCTCCTATTCACTCCATAGGCCAGGGATGGAGAAGATAAAGGATTTACAGGATCCCATACTGAGGGAAGCCACAAGCCTGCCTTTCCACCTACCCAGAGAGGCCACATATTTTTTTCCAAAACCAGATTAAAGAGCATATTTTAGAATGATGATGCTTAGAAGATTTAAATGGTTGTAAGTCCACTGTTATCTATTTACTGTATTTAACCAGGCCTCTCACTAGAAGATTTCTTCCAGCCTTTCAATCTTGTTAGATTTACCAAGAAATTGAAAGGGTCTTCCATTATAGACACCCAGGATGGTTTGGCTTGAAGGGACCTTAAAGCTCATCCCATCCCACCCCCTGCCATGGGCAGGGACACCTTCCACTGTCCCAGGCTGCTCCAAGCCCCAGTGTCCAGCCTGGCCTTGGGCACTGCCAGGGATCCAGGGGCAGCCACAGCTGCTCTGGGCACCCTGGGCCAGGGCCTGCCCACCCTCCCAGCCAGCAATTCCCAATTGCCAAGATGCCATCCATGCCTGCCCTGTGGCACTGGGAAGCCATTGCCTGTGTCCTGTGCCTGCATGCCTTGTCCCCAGTCCCTGTGCAGCTCTGCTGGAGCCCCTTGAGGCCCTGGCAGGGGCTCTGAGGTGTCCCTGGAGCTTCTCTTGTGCAGGTGAGCAGCCCCAGGTGTGCCAGGCTGGCTCCATAGGGAAAGTGAAAGGAGCTGTCTCTGACCCCAGTCAACATTCTCCATAAATGGGAAGAACAAGACTTGATCCCCTAATCACCATCACTGTATTTAGGCCTAACTGACTGAATGGGTGAGGCCACAGAATGCAGTAGGAGGAGGAGCAGTTTCCCCAAAACGTCGCCCAGTTCTGGAGACACACACAGGGTGACACAGTGCCAGCTGCATTGCCCTCCATAGGCCATTCCTATTTTCAAATCTGACCTTGTCTACTGAGAAGCCTGATGTTAAACCCACACCACGAGGAATGCAATCCCATAACTCTGTGGCTGTTCACAGCCACTTTGACCAGCAGAACTTACACCATATTGAAAAAAAAGCATTTCTCTTATTAAGTCCTCTAAAGTAAATCAGAATAAAATCAAAGCTCAAGAGCAGATCTCCTTTTAGACCATGTACATTAAGAGACACTGACCTCAATTTTCATTGACTACTTCTGAGCTTGAAATCAGCTTATTTGATCCACCAGAAATGAGGTTTCCAGCTACATATACTTTTCCATGTTACTGAAATTTTTGTTTTCTGCATGTTTTATGGGGCACATTTCTTTTACTTTAGAGCAAAAGGCGACTTTCAACTACAATATATTACTGAAATTTTTGAAAAAGTACGACTGCAGAAAATAAAGACCATCATATTTGATTGATGGTGTGTGTGTGTGCATGTGTGTGTGCTATTCATATATTCTGTCTACCTGGAGGACAAAACTGTCAGGGCTCACACTGCACTGAAATCCCACTTCAAAAGACTGTAATCCTCTTGCATAAAAAGCCATCTGATCAACGTTTTGAATTCTGATATGACAACGTGACAGTGTCAAGTTCTAAAAGCTAAAAGGTAGAGTGCCCTGTTACAAAACTGTATCAGGAAAATTAGGGTGGATTTGAGTTATCCCAATCAAAAAAAAGCAACTGTTCATATATAACAGTAAACTCTGGCAATGAAAATAGTAAAATTTCTCTCTTGCCTTCTTACTACACAAAAATACACAGCAACATTTAACAGAAATTTAGATTTATGAAAAAATGTATATGCTCCGTTAAAACTTCAAGTTATTAAAGTCCTTTGTTAGACATGAAAGCCACAGAACCCCAAAACTTTCAGATCCAAAGCAAGAAGTCAGCATCAGCATTTTGGAGACAGAAGTGCCAGGATCCTTTCTGTCTGGTAGCTCCCCATCTCTCATACTGGATCAGCTGAGACTCCCTGTGATTACAGAATATCAGCTGGATGGAAACATAACCATGGAAACCCAACAACATCTTTAAGAGAGGAGAAGATGCTCATAACTGACAGGTATCATGGCAAAGCACCAAATTCAGTCTTTATAAAGTCATAAAGTAGCATTTAGAAGACTCCAAGGATTTAATTCCATGAGTATTTTTACAGGTTTCCTGTTTGTTTTTCACTTTCTCTACTACATGTTGAGGATGGAGAATCGAAAGAGATGAAAACTGAACAAAATACCAAGACCACCATAAAAAATGCTCACTTGCTAACCATCAATAATGTGAATTTTGGAATAAAAATATACCTAATTCGATACTGTAAGAGAGCACAGAGAACCTGAGATCTGTGAAGAAGCCTGCAAACTACCTGCTACTTGAAGATTTTTTCTACTCAGGTTTCTGGCATTCATTGATGATTCCTGCCCTGATCCTGGCACTGTCTAGTCTTGCCCAGCAGCTGGTATAAATTGAGAAGCCAGGGAGGAAGCTGCAGTATTGGCTGGCAAATGAAAAGGAAAAAAAGAGAAGAGAAAAGAAAAAAAAAAAGAAAAGGAAAAACTCCCAAACAAACCACATTAGTCAGCTGTATCAACCTTCTAGAAAAAAAAAATGAATTTGCTCAAACGGGTAATTAAATTGGTCCTGCTTTTAAGTCCTCCCAACTTGTGAGCTGTCCTTTCCTCTGCTGCCCTGCAAGGACAGCCTGTTCTCATCAAGAGGTGAACGCCTTCTTCTGATTGCTGTGAGAATACTCTCACCCATTCATCCCAATCTTCCATAATCCTGGAGCTCTTGTCCTCTGCCTGAGAGCCTTCTAGATTTGTCTGAACCAGAAGTAGTTAAAATGAAGGCTGAGACCCTCTGTTGTACTCACTGCTCACTACCTGACACCCAGGAACATGTAGGGAAATACGTAATTTCTACACACATGTAAAAATTAACCCAGTATATTTACATTTATTTACAATTAAGTGCAGATTTGATGAACACAAAGAAAAGTTTTCTTTCTTTTTCCTTAACCCCGTCAGTACAGGTGCTCTGATGACAGCAGTTAAACAAGGGCATCAAAGACACACTTTAAAATCTATGGGATTTTGATGTGGAGAGCCAGAGGGAAGGTTGAAATGATATAAGGCTAAAGGTCCCTTCCAACCCAAACCATTCTGTGATTCCATGATGGACTACCTCTCTAGGATGGCTGTTCCAGGGTTTGACCACCCTCTCAGTAGAGAAATGCTTCCTAATGTCCAGTCTGAACCTGTCCTGGGCAGTTTTGAACCACTCCCACACATCCTGTCACTAGATCTCAGGGAGAAGAAGTGACTCCCTTCCTCAGGAAGCTGCTGCAGGGAGCAATGAGGTTGTGCCTCAGCCTCCTTGTCTCCAAACTAGGCAAGCCCAGACTCTTCAGCTGCTCCTCACAGGACATTCCTTCCAGCCTTTCACCACCTCTGCTGCCCTTCTCTGGATGTATCCAAGGACCTGCACATCCTTCTTGGATGGTGTGTCCAGAACTGCACACAGTGCCCAAAATGAGACTGCAACAACGCTGAGCAAAGTGGGACAATCCCCTCCCTTGATCAACTGGTTTTGCTGTGTTTGATGCACCCCAGGATGCGGTTTTCCCTCTGGGAATGCCAGGGTACAGAAGGATGTCACAGCTTCCTGCAGCTTTAGTTATCCTCTGATCATCTGGAAGCCCTCCAAGTACCTTGTGTGAAACCAGGAGATAGTAAAAACCAACAAATAAATAAGGCTTTGCTAGAGATTCTTCCGAAGTTTCTCTGAAAATTTCAACATCCTAATAGGCCACTGAAATTCTTTTGGTTTAGGTGATCAGATCACCTCCAATATTTAACTCAAACTCCACATCAATTCAGAAAGTGTAAATAAGGCTACAGCCACAGACTAAACACCTAGCAAAAATAAGAGTTTGAAAAGAAGAAGTGCAGAAAATCATTACATGTTTACATTCATTTTTTCATCCAAAATTTAAGAGTTGAACAAGACAGCAGCACTAAGCAAAACATGCAAAGCCACTTACATCCTTATTTGTTTAAACTAGAAAGCTGATATTTTCTCTACTGAAATCAACTGTTATTCTAAAATAAATATATCAAAGGCAAAAATGTAAACAGCACCAGGCCAACATCTTAACAACACAGAAAGGAAACAAACTGGGCAGGGTATAGACAAGTGGTATAAAACCAGTGTTCACTAACCCCTCTACAAATACAACCTAAGCTGAAACAGCATATACAGGTCTGAAAAGAAAAATTCCCAGTGTTAATGTTTAAGTAATTGTAATTCATAATCTTCCTCTTGGCACATGCCAGATTTTATGAGAGCTATAAATCTTTAACGATATTGGGAAAAAGAAAGGTCTTGAAGACATACATGCCATGTGTATTAGCTCAGAGAAACTAGATTAATCTGCAGCAATAAAAAAGCCAATTTTGCTAAGCCTGATTAAATATTTAGGTCATATTGTTTCTGCGGCAGAATTTGAAAAATGCACAGCAAATAACATCTTTCCCTGAGCTTGAAGACTTAATCACTGTATTTTCAAAAGGCAGTTATGTTACAACACGACTCTACAGGAAAGTCAATATGAAAGTCTTTAAAAGAAAAATAAATGAAAGTATTAGCTAATTAAACTAGTACATGTTAGTCAACACACCAAACTACCTCTGTACACGTGGGCAGAACGTCACGACATGCAGTGAACATTTTATTACTGTTCATGTTTGATAACTTGTGTTCTAGAAAGTCCTATTAGTCACTACTCCTCTGTTCCCAAAGACAAACCCAACCAAAATACATTCTGTACTCAAACACTAAATATACGATAACAACAACTTATTAGATCACCCATTCCACAGGAATTGATTTATATTCTGCCTGAAATATCACCAATTACTGTTATTTCATACAATATAAGGAGCTGAAAGGCAAATTACCTCTCTGCCTGTCTCAAGGCCAGGTTGGACAAGGCTTGGAACAATCTGGTCCAGTGGAAGGTGCCCCTGCCCATGGTAGGAGGGTTGGAACGAGACGATTTTTAAGATCCCTTCCTATCATGGGCCAGTCTAAGATTCAGTAATTCTTGCAACTGTAAAATACGTCATATACATTACACAAAAATAGAATTTTGGGTTGAACTTTTCATTTCTGTTTAGTACACTGGCACTCATGACACAATGAACTATGGTACTGATGAACCACTGCAGAAGTCTAACTACCTATTTGTTTTTCAGTACCAAGAACATTTTGAAAGATTGACAAGCCCATGCTCATGGAAAGGTGTTCTGGGCTTCTTTGAGGTGAGTTTCTGCTACTGTGGTGTCAGCACAGTTAAACTGCTTACAAAATTCCTCATTTTTTGTACCTTTTAAGTACTTTTTGAATTATTATTCTCATACTAGAGTCATAATTAAGATGAAAGACACCTTAGGGGATCTCCAGTCCAACCTCATGCTCAAAGCAGGATTAAAACTGTATCCACACCTGAGCAGGGGTTTATCTAGTTGAGTCTCAGAAGCCTCCAGGGAGAGAGATTCTCTACAACTTCCCTGTGCTGCTGTGCCAGCTCTGCCATGACCATGAAAAATTGCATTCTTCCCTCCGCCTGGAACCTCCTGACCATTCTCTCTCATCTTCCTTGCACACCCTTCTGTGTAAAGAGCCTGGCTGCATCTCCTCAGCAGCCTTCTCATACACGTGGGAATGCTGCTCACCCTTTCTGTGAACTTCCTACTATAGCCTTAACCCGAGGCCTTCTCTCCTCCAGGCTGAAGAAGCCCAGTGCCCTCAGCCCACCCTCCCACACTAGCTCTCAGCCCTCCACAAAACTCCCTCCAGTCTGGTAACCCCTCTGCTATGTCTAGAGGCCCAAATCCTGAATGCAGTTTTCCAGATGTGACCCAACACCATGGTCTTGCACTGGCACAAATCAACATGAAAGGCACTCTTGGATGTGTTTTACCAGGTCCCATGGACATGGATGCATCAGTTCTCAAGTAATCCTGACTTGATCCTTTTCCACTGCTAGCACTTTCCTTCCTCCTTGATCCCCACCTAATGTCCTCTTCTAACTAACATTCTCATATGTTTCCAAAAATACTTCACTCCTTCTTTTCAGATAAAAGTATCCCTAAATTTATATCTTACATCATAAAGTGATGACAGGATTTTAAATTACATTACTGCAAAATAGCGGTTTGGCAGCGAGGGGTCACCATGGGGTTAAAGGTGCCATAACAACACAGAAAAGGATGAAAATTATTTAAATACTTAAGAAGCGATTATTTGTGATAATGTGTCACAGATGTAAGTTCCCATGCCCTGAAGCAGCACTCTGTCACAATACTGGCCAAATCTACACGACAGGCTTATGAGAGGAGTATTATCTCTATGCATGAAAGTATTTATAGCAAAGGAGGGCAAGGAAATGAAAGCCAAAGAAGTTCTGGAGATGTCTGATAGAGTGAAAACAAAACGAGAAATACATGAGATTCTTCTATAGAAAGACCAAATTAAGTCAGTATAGATGAAAGTCTATCAAAAAGAACAAAAGGATTTATATATTAAAAGCAGACAAAAATAACTGATGATCCACAAGCAAAAAAGATATAAAAGAGCTCGCAGGAAGTGTCTATTCAGTTCTGATGTTTCAGACAAAGGTGGAGGCTTTAATCAGCCAGTTGCACTGGTTACGTGGAAGGCACATATCCCCAGCAGCTTAAGAGATGCTACTATGGGAATGTTGCTTTGGAATTTTCCTGTGCTTTTATCCTTTGGCTAGACACGTGTGATAATTCACAGGCTCTGCATGGGATTACAGGGATGCTACGACACCCTCATTAACAGAGGCATTTGCATCTCTGTCTGCATGAACCTGGAAAATCCTGCATGCAAAGACAGCAGCAGGAGAGGGCCCAGCACGTGAGGGCAGCAGTGTCTGAGCCATGCTACCCACCCTCATCCATCCCTCCATCCATCCATCCATCCCTCCATCCAGCCATCCATCCCTCCATCCATCCCTCCACCCATCCCTCCATCCATCATCCATCCATCCCTCCATCCAGCCATCCATCATCCATCCATCCCTCCACCCATCCCTCCATCCATCATCCATCCATCCCTCCATCCAGCCATCCATCCATCCCTCCATCCAGCCATCCATCCATCCACCATCCATCCATCCATCCATCCATCCCTCCATCCATCCATCCATCCCTCCATCCATCATCATCCCTCCTCCATCCATCATCCATCCATCCCTCCACCACCATCCATCCTCCTCATCCATCCCTCCATCCAGCCATCCCTCCATCCTCCACCATCCATCCATCCCTCCATCCAGCCATCCATCCCTCCATCCATCACCATCCATCCCTCCATCCATCCACCATCCATCCATCCATCATCCTCTCCATCCATGCCCTCCATCCATCCATCCATCATCATCCATCCTCCCTCCATCTCCATCCATCCATCCACCATCCATCCATCCATTCCATCCATCCATCCACCATCCATCCATCCATCCCATCCATCCATCCATCCTCCATCCATCTCATCCATCCCTCCACCCATCTCTCCATCCATCCCTCCTCCATCATCCTCCATCCATCCCTCCCTCCATCCCTCCATCCATCCACCATCCATCCATCCCTCCATCCAGCCATCCATCCCTCCATCCATCCATCCCTCCATCCATCCCTCCATCCACCGTTCCATCCATCCCTTATCCATCCATCCATCCATCCATCCCAGCCCCTGCTAACCGGGCTGTGTGGAGACAGACCTCAGCACACAACTAATGAGTGACAGGAGCATGCCTTACACAACTTCACAGTAAATTTGTTTGTTCATTACAAAGCTAAGTGCACTTACTTTACCTAAAAGCCTGTTATTTCCTAAACTCACTGAAGGCCATTACCATTAAAAAGGCTGAGTCACTCGATGGTTATAACGACCTGCTGCACATTAAAGTTGTTAAATCCTGATTCTTTTGCCTGTACCTATAGTTTCACCCTCCATTTAGAAATGTCAGATGATTCAATGTGCAATATTGTCTTTGAGAGCCACAAAAACACCAGTGAAAGTACCTGGTGGTGGGAAAGTTTGAGTACTTAAGAGATTCAGAAATTTAATAAACTGTTATTTTCTATTCTGAAGATCCATTAGAAAGCCCATTTGAAAATCCTCACTGAAGAGTGGGATCTGAATTAACCGAAAATTTCCATGTGTAGTGGAAAGAAAGGTTTTCAGGAGGCATTTGGAGGGCACTGACACAGCTGGGTATTACACAGCCCTGCTTCCCTCCCTGCAGCCACTCATACCTATCCTGACTTCACACAAGTGGAGATGGACATTAGTTCACTGCACTGCAGAGCTGGAAAAATACTAGACATATATAATGACATCAGTTAAAATGTGAAATAAGCAGCAGTCTGTCAAGAGAAAAAAATAAAACTAATGCTATATTTTTCGCTACACTTTTGTTCCATAGTAATGTTTACTTAGAACTATTTTAGTTTGTCAGATAAATCCTTAGAAGTTCATTATTCATTTCTTTAGATGACAGTGCACAGTTTTTTCCAAAGAGAAAATTTCTAAAGAGTACATGTTGTATCAGAATAAAGCATTAATGAGACAAATACTCTGCAACTGAGGATAAATGACAAGTTCAAGCAAGTCATTATCTTGAGTCACCTCTATTTCTGTTCAGGAATACTATCCCATAAATATTGTTCCATTCAAGACAAACTGAGAAGACGTGACTGCAGTTTCTAGGATTCTACTACAATGGCAAATAATAGATTCTAAAAGACTACCAGAATTCCCTTGGTTTTTTTATATCTCAGAAAAATCTTATGCAGGTCAACTTACTGGCATAGAACACTTTTTATAGCACAAAAGCTATAAGGATCACATGTAGATATCTTTAAGGTCACTTTTAACCCAAAATAGACATCCACAACCCAAATAATACAGTGGGACACAACCCAGTAAACATTTCAGTGGCCTTAACATTTTTTCCAGATAAAAGAAATCAAAATTGCATTAGCAGGACTGGAATAATCCTACTTGCTTTTTCATTTTTGCTTCCTATAGCCATTAAACATGGAGAAAACTTAAGTGACACAACTCAGAACAACCCCAGTCTAGTCTGCAAATTCATTTGTTTTACTGGAAGTGTATCAAAAAATAGTTATTTCTCTACAGGTTTCCTCAGATATTCGTTCTTCCCTATGAGAAGAGATTCACAAGATCAACAGTTTGAAGGTTCCACCAAAAAAGAAAAGTTTAATTCCCCAATTTGAACACTGTATAAAGTTATACTGTTTCTGAAGAGCTTATGTGGCACAGTAATAATGAATGGGCCATTCATAATAATTAAATTATCACAATGGGGCCTTCTCCCTCCTAACTCCAGCCCTGTGTGGCACGTGTGATGCTCTGGATGCCCTGAAACTGGGACCAAGGCTTCAAAGCACCTCAGTTCTATGCTGATTTGAATCACACATCCTGCCAGGCAGCAACTTGCGGTTTGTAAGACTGAAATACCACACAATATTCTGGATGGCAGAAGATAAATGAGTCATAGTAGTGTCTTGCCCCCTGAAAACGACAGAATTATCCTGCTGTTTGTGGCCTCCAAGTCAGCAGAGACACAAAATGTGGTTGAGGAAAAAGCAAACTACCTTGTGCAAACTTGAGCTTTCAGACTGGTGCATATTTTGATACCAAATACCTTTTTAAGCCAGATCAGCAATCAAAACGTCATTTTTAAGGAGCCCTGTGGCCATTAACTGCGGAGCAGAAGATGAGATAGTTTAACCACTCCGCTCCACATGAGAAGACCCTGACACAGAGAGAAGCAACTGCTTCCCCAGTAGCCCTCCACAGCTCACACTGATCCAATCTGTCCATCTGGGGAGCCTCCATGACCCCTGAGCTGGGGGTCCTGGGCTGCAAACACTTCCAATGGCATGTGGGGCACTCGACCGCTCACGCCAGATGGGGGACGAGGGTTTTACTGTCCCATCAGATGCCCACTCAGAATCCCCAGCAGGTTCAACCAGGCTTAAACCAAGTTCAATGATATTTCCATGTTGGAAACAGCTGATATCAGCCTAAAACCTCACCTCCATATGTTACACACAGGCAAAAACAGGCGAGCCCACATGGGGTATTCCTCTTGCTGTTGACATTGCTAAAGCAGCATTTTAGTACATTTGACCACAACTACACTCAATTCTTAGTAACAAAGGATGCTTCTTTCCTCTTAAAAAATTAACTTCATTCTATTTACATCCCTAAATCATGCCAGCAAGAGCCCATTTCCTACTAATACTCTCTTTTCCCTTGTCAGAACAATTGTTGTCTTCCATTTTGTCACAGTCTTTCCTACTAATTGCAATGACACCTCCCAATTTTGGAATGGCTGATCAGCTTATAAGCTTCCCCACAGCTAATCTAGGTCAACAAGCTACTAATAAGGCCAGCATATGTTTCTTTTATTTAACGCTATTGAGATCTTTGTAAGTCGCTTCTGTCTCCCAATAAAAGGCACGCCAGAGATCTGAGACCCTCTGTGGATTTGAGGAGTAACAGTGACAGAGCAGCGAATGAGGGGTATAAAAAGCACTGCACGCAGAGTAGGGAGCCTGTGCCTGTGCGCAGCTCAAGGGAGGGAAGGCAAAGCTGCCTGAGGTTTGACCAGGTGACTCAAGCAGTGTCTCCAGGTGTCCTACTGTGCACACAGTCTTGGCTACTGGCAGCCCACAGGTGAAAAGCAAAGCTCAGGCTCAGGGGCTTGAAGTTGCCTGATCTTCCATTTCCGCAGTGTCCTCTTTCAAACACGGCCTGAGCACGAGAATATCATGAAGGCCCTTTTTCTGAGAAGGCTTTCATTTTCACCCTACTTGGAATGCTCCAAAAAAATGAGATTACCACTTTTGCGACATACTGTACTGCATAGGGGTTAAAAAAATCTCATAATAAAGCAGTTTCTCATAAATTGAGTATCATTTCATCATAGAATCATAGAGTGACTTGTGTTGTAAGGGACCTTAAAGATCATCTCATTCTGCTCTCTGCCATGGGCAGGGACACCTTCCACTGTCCCAGGCTGCTCCCAGCCCCAGTGTCCAGCCTGGCCTTGGACACTGCCAGGGATCCAGGGGCAGCCACAGCTGCTCTGGGCACCCTGGGCCAGGGCCTGCCCACCCTCCCAGCCAGCAATTCCCAATTCCCAAGATGCCATCCATGCCTGCCCTGTGGCACTGGGAAGCCATTTCATATACAGGCTAGACAATAATGCTTTCCTTTCTGAATAAAAATGTTACAAACTGTTTCAAAGGTAAGAACACTAAATTGTCTTTGAGGTTTTTAATTCTTACTTTTGAAGCAAAGTCAACCAGTCAGTTCTGCAGCCTTCCACTCTGGAAAGGATTTCTTGCTAGAACCTGTATCTTACCGTACATGGTAAACACCACCCAAGTGAAGGGTGGAGGGAGAAATCGATACAGTCTTTTCAAAGTAACAAATTCACCAGTCTGATCATTACACAGCAGTACATGTGCAACGTAAGTTTGTTGCGATGAACAGGTCATCAGCTACTGCTTTGAAACAAACACAGAAAACCAAACAAGCTGGTTAAGTTGCACATAAATCACCTGAAGTTGTCTCCACAGAAACATGTTCTCTGCCTGTTCACCTCAATGACATGATGTCTGCATGAAAATAATCAGGGATAGGAATTACTAAAAGCCACAGTTTCTATCAACAGGTTCCCCCAAAGCATGGAACAGGAGAGTAGGGCTACAGGACATCCTGCACTGACAGTAAAATTAACATAAGCTTGAGGCTGAAAATCTCATTTAGAAAGTTTAGAAAATAGTCATACTGCTGTGATAGTTTCCACTGAAATAATTTCGTTATAGCATAACCCAAATGTGATTCCAAAGAGGACAAAAAATTACCTGTTATTCTTGAACAGCTCAGAGTAGAGGTACTTGAGTTTCACTATCAGAAACCAGGGATTTTTGACTATTCCCCTCCCATTATTTGCAGAGGCAGATTTCATTGCTTTAGTGAAACTGTTCATTACCCTCAATTCCTGCCTTTCTTCTTTTCTTTTGGTTAAAAAAAGGAATCAGAAAGCTGATGCTCAGAGGGTTCAGTATTGAGCAGTACAAAGCTGATGCTTAGAGGGCTCAGTATTTAATAGCTCTGGTCACAGGGCACTAATTCCAAGAAGCTTCATCGTTTATTATGTTATAATTTAACCTGTGAAGTCTCACAGTGTCTGCTTGCCGTGGGAGCAGGAGCAGTCTCTTTTCTCCAGGGCTTGCCATTGTGAACACTTCCCTGCTATGATTAAGAGATCAGTAAACTGAGATTTAATTTAATGGCCCAATTAAGAGATGAAGATTCAAACCCAGATTGTAAAAACCTTGTCTATTGATCATTCCTACATTGCCATCACAGCCTGCCCAAGCTCAGACTCCTGGTGTGCAGGGTGTGATGCAAACCTGTGTGTCTCAAACCACCCTCAGAGCTGTGCAGCTCCAAGCAACATAAACCCCTTGTTCCAACAGTACCAAAGGAGAAGGAATAAAGGAGGGAGGAACCAGTTTTCATGTTATGTGTTAATAAATGAATAGGTGTGTGATTTTGTTATAAATCAATCACTGAACATCTTACCGGTGTTATCTTGCTTTCTGATTACTGAAAGTTGCCATTCCTGAAATTAAAGCTTTTCAAGATAAGGTCTCCTAGTGTCAAAGGGCTTCAAGTCCCAAATCTGGAACTATTTCAGAAAGTTTTTTATCTGAAAAACTGTTATAATTTAACCCCATTCATTGCCCTCCTGTAAGAAAGATGCCAGAATGATGAGCTTAATAAAATTACTGCATACTTTATTCACCTAATTTTATTTGCTCAATTTAGACATCTCAGTTGAAGTCTGAAATGCCAACTTAGATCAAATCTTATAACTTAAAAATCAAAACTCCTGTATAGAACAGAAAAAAACACTTCTGTTCTATACTCACATTTCCAAATAAGATTTAAATTAGAAAGCAAACAAGTTTAAAGCATTTATGAGGCAACCTGGATTATGCTTCCAAGTTTTTCGCCTTAAGAAGCACCTTTGATTTTAAGAACTCCATCTCACTAGTTCTCTGCTCCAACTATCCCATTGCTCTTCTCCAATGAAAGAGGAAGCTCTGCTAAAGAGTTTCTCAAAAGCACTGTGGACATCAAGGGAAAAAAGGAAGGAAAACCGGAACGCTCACAGAGTCTAAAGCTGTGTGGGAGACAAATTTGTTTATCTTCCTATGTGAGCAGGCTAGAGAGTTTTAAGCCAGCAATTACATCTCATTATTGGCACTGCTAAATGACATTATTAAGCAATTGGTAAATTTTAATTTCATCACATTCATACACTAACAATTTCAGATTTTTCAGTTCAGTGTGGCCCCTAATATGTGGGTCAGATCACACAGGTCTTCCTGCTGTATAAGCATTTTTCCTTTCTGTTGAACACAGTGCTTCACACTAGTCTTTCCGCACAGAGAATGGATCAAGAACAGCCCTGGGAGCAGGAGCTGGGGGTGCTGTGGGTGAGAGCTGCACCTGCCCCAGCCCTGAACCCCCCGTGCCCTGGGCTGATCCCCAGCGTGGGCAGCAGGGCAGGGGGGATTCTGCCCCTGTGCCCCTGTGCTCAGCTGAGAGCCCACCTGCAGAGCTGCCCCAGCCCTGGGCAACAACAGCACAAGCACCTGGAGCTGCTGCAGCCAGGCCCGAGGAGGCCACGCAGATGCTGCCAGGGCTGCAGCCCCTCTGCTCTGGAGCCAGCCTGGCACACCTGGGGCTGCTCACCTGCACAAGAGAAGCTCCAGGGACACCTCAGAGCCCCTGCCAGGGCCTCAAGGGGCTCCAGCAGAGCTGCACAGGGACTGGGGACAAGGCATGCAGGCACAGGACACAGGCAATGGCTTCCCAGTGCCACAGGGCAGGGTTGTATTGGGTACAGAGAAAAATTTTATTTACATATGCATTAAGGAAAACATTTGACAGGGCTTGGAGCAACCCAGTCTAGCTGGAAGGTATTTCTGCCCGTGGAATGGAAGGTGGAATGAGAAGGGCTCTAAGGTACCTTCCCACTAAAACTATTCTGGGATCGTATGAAATACACTGCAGTAGCAATACAATGTTCCTATAGAAACTCACACAATATAACTTAAAGACAATTTTTAGTCCAACATAAACTGGGCTTAAAATGCACAGTTTAAAGTAACATCCTGTACTCTTTTTCCCAAACAACAGTCATAAACATTTTTACGCAAGGAAATCCCATCAGACTCCTGTAAGAGGAAACCATACCAAGGAAATTAAATTACAAACATAGAAAACCATAAAGCAAATAAATGGTTTGGTTGGGGAGCTGAAAATTCTCAAATACAGCAGCACATATTATCAAGGATGGCAGTTTTCACAGTCACTTAAGAAACATAACCCTCTACAATGATGAAGACTTTACTGAAGAGTAAAAGGGAATTCAGGGCTTCATCCTCCTCTCAGATGTGAGATCTGAGGAACTCCAGCAATGCAGACAGACTTTATGAGCGCTGATGTTCACCGAGACTACTCACAACTTATTTTAAAAAAGAGAAAAACAACCTTTACATCTGGTACATAGGTCTCAAGCTTTGCTCTCTGAGCAGGTAGAGCAGAGCTGGGATGACAAGTACAACCGACTGCATCCCACAACATGCACAAGTTACACAGGTCTCTGATCTGTATTCCTTTAGACATTTCTCTCTAATTCCATTTAACTCCTACCAGCATCAGAATTGACACAAACCTCTTTCCTCATGTCATTCCCTGAATTTCACTGAAACCTCTGTGAGTCCCAAAGAAATCAACAGAAGTGCAACCCATAAAGCTCTTAGTGTCTCACACAGTCCCGCACATGAGCAGCTGTTGTGACAACATAGCAAAAAAGCAAACTGGACTGGTATTTCTAGCCCCACTCAATGTTGGAAGGCCAGGTCTAATTAGTGAGGTGCATGGCAACCTCTAGTGGCATATGCCTGCTTAGGAAACAGCAAACATCCCAACACATGAAGCTATAGGGAAAGCATTTGCCTGAGGTGATCAGTCCTCTTCTTGTCGCTAGTTTTGTTAGAATGACATGGAGAGGAGATGCCAGAACACAGCTAACCTGAGGAAGACGCTACAAAGTGTTCTATATACTACAACAGTCAGGCAAGCTGCAGAAAAGCCAAATATGAATGAAAGCTGTTTCCAAATACGTTAAAGGAATTAATGCCAGTGTTCAGTGTTAAACTGAATACCTGCAATACTATGCAGGTGCATTTAAATATAATTTTAAGATACTAGAAACAGCAGCACTCCACAGTGCAGTGCAGTACCACCCTCAGCAATCTTCTGATAAAAGAGCTCTCTGTAATTAAACACAAACCTGTGGTAGCAGTGCATAGGGAATCTCAGAATCACAGAATATTCTGAGCTGGAAGGGACCCACAAAGATCACTGAGTCCAACTCTTCAGCAAATGGTCTATATGGGGACCAGAGAAGGCAAGGATTTCAAAGTCAGGGCAATCCACAACAGAGGACATCCAACACTAAGTGAATCCTGGATCTTACTAGGAAATATCTATTACTTCTATTTTTAACTTCCAGCAGCTGCTTGTGATAGATCCACACAAACCTGATAATTTTCATGCTTTGTTGGAACGTGATACAAATTACCCAACATTATGAAGTTGTATTTTACTGAGTTCTTAAGTGCACTACATTGAATATTCCCAGCTCATTCTTTCACAGAAAATGGTCCTCAGAATTTAAAACAATTGGCTGTCTCTGCTCAGAATAGGATTAGAAAAAAGCCTGTATGGAAATGGAATTAATTCTCACATTAAGGAAGGAGTCATTAGAGCATCTGGTGAGGTTTAAATTATGACTGTCTATTCAGTTGTATTGCTAAGCAGATTTTAAGTGTTTCAGAGCTACTTAATTTAGAAACCTATACCCTGAAATACTTCATCTAATATAAAGTATTACTTTGGTTTTCCTTTGCAGAAAATACTTTCTCATTAAGATGCTTGTACTCTGATAGTAAAGCAGAATAGGAGAATAAATATATGTATTCTGCTTTGGCATCATGGAACAAAGGTGGGTCCATCACTCCTGGCTAAATTTAAAAATTGTGGATAACAGACTTCCTAAGGTAGAAAAAGGAAGGACCATATATGACTCAAACACCAGCCCCTTAAGAAATACATGTATTTTTACTGCTCTCCTTGATAACTGAAACTTTATAGCTAATCTAGTGTATTTTGAGATGAAATCAGGTTAAAATACTTCCTCTATCATGTCTAAACCTGCCAAGGAACCCATGGCTGTAAAGTTCCAGAGAAGAAAATGCAGTAAAGTCTAACAGGAGACAAGGTGCTCCTGAAACTGGCTCTTCCTTCCAGCCTGCCCATGTCCTAGTCCCACAGGACATTTTACAACAGATTTTAATACAGTTTTTAAGTAGTGCCTTTTGATTTACAAGCAATCACAATCATAGCGACCAGTTTAATTCCAGTCTTAGTGGTTGTTTTTGCCTATTGTCCAGATGTACAGTTTCCTAGCTCCAGAATAAGATCCTCTTTCCCTAATACTGCTCTTGTTTTGCTGGTTCTGTTTCAAATCTGAAGTCACCTCCTTCATTACAATTTCCATTTATAATAATACGGAGTGCCTGGCCACAAGAAGACAGAAGCTTAAAAGCAATAGCATGGAATACCTTTGGACTATGTTAGAATGTCACAGTATAAATAATACAGATCTTATTCCCTTTTTTTTGCTTCTTCAGTTGATGGGTGTGACCGTTTTCTCTATCAACCCTTACACTGTTTCCAGGCAGAACAACACAGCTCCAACCTTGCTGGCACCCAATGTCTGGGATAGCCAGCATCATTCTCTCTGCTGTCCCACCAGACTAACATGTCAACAACTCTCCAAATGCACTGAGGTCTCAGACTAATGTACAGAATCATAGAACAGAACTACAGAACCATTAAGGTTGGAAAAGCCCTTGAAGACCATCAAGTCCAACCATTCCCCCAGCGCTGGCAAGGCCACCACTGACCCATGTTCCCAAGTGCCACATCCCTCTAAAATGGCTTTTAAATCACTTCAGGGACAGGGACTCTTAACAGCTGGGCATGATGATCTTCCACTATGACAGAATTTCCCTTCCCTGTTTTCTGCCATTCACCCCTTTGCCTTCTTTCCACACACATCAGTGTCAAGCAGCAGCACAAGTCTGTCTGCCTCCAACAAGAATATCACAGCTAAAAATCAAGCAGCAATATTAAAGTCATATTGTAACTATGCAGGTCGAAAGACATGAAGAATAAGGCTCCCAAACGTTAGAGGACCCTGACAAAATAGAATGAGTTAAAGAGAAATTCTTGGGTCTTGAGACTTGTAAGATAACTGCTTCCTGCCCCAAACATAACCAGAAGAACACATCTCACTGTCAGCTGCAGAAACAGAATAAAATAGAACAAAGTCAGGATTCTAGGAAGAAGCTCTGAAGTGGCAAATAAAGTATCACAGTAAGAACCAGACCAAGTTTTTCAGAGTCAGAGAAGTGTACCTCACACCACACAAGGATCTCTGATTTAAGAGCATTTCCAATGCTTGGAAAACTCAGACTTCGTGTCTATGATTTGAGAAATGAGCACAGCAAATATTTAAGACAATGTCTGTGGCAAGTAAGGGGGAAATAGCCCAATTTCAAACTCTGAACCCTCTTTACTTCTGCCAAGGGTATGAAAAGAGGGCAAGTATCAGGCGGGTGAAAGGCACCAACACAATGCATTCATTCTGGTAACCTGTCCTACTTTTACCACCAACCATTTTCAAAGGAGAAGTGTCTCAGAGAGAATTAAATCCTTAAGAACAAGCTGTATGTCATGTTAACCCAGTCCTTGACAAAGTGTACAGGTACACAATTATTATTTTTGGCACGCAGTCTGTACCTGACAAGCCCTGTAACAATTTATTCCAGATCACATTAAAAAGGACCTTCCCAGTTTCCCTTGGAGCGTGGAGCAGGGCTGGCTGCCAAGATGAGAAGGATGCCTGGCCAGGGTTACCTGCCTTTACAATGTGCTCTGCAGCACAGAAACACAATAGAAAGGACCAACTTCAGTTTCTACTTCTTCAAAGTTCTGGCCTTGTTTTAGAACCAGAGCAGATACTGACTACTGATTACTATACAGGATAATAAACCTTATCAGTTGAAAAGCATAGATCTAGGCTTTATTGCCCATATTTGCAGGGTATTATCACAAAACGACCATTGCATTATGTCTGATTTAAAAACCAGACCATTTGCAAAATATGCAGAAGATACAAGCTGAAAATCCATACTATATAGTACTTGAGAACCACCGAGTGCATTTTTGTAATAACCAGATACATGACTGAATTTGTAATTTATACAAATCCCTGAAAACCTTCTGTTTCAAAGGAGCTGTTCTGTTAAGTGGATCAAAACACAGAAGTTTCTCAGACAGAGAAACTAATATTTTCTCTGCCCATTCAGAACAGGTCGAAATATACAGCAAGTAAAATTTATTCTGGGATTATTTAGTTGCTCAGGTACCATTTCTGCTGTTTAGTTCATTGGTATCTACTAAGGCATATAAAATTAATGTTTCAGTACTACTAAGGCATACAAAATCCAAGTTGCTCTACTCCTGAGTTGCAGTAAAGATGTTTTTTCAGCAGAGTCTTTATATTTACCTGATGATCCTCTGAGCAGCGTACTGATGAAGCGAGCGGAACTGCGCCGACATATTTGCTAAGGCTGCCAGACAATTTGTATGAAGGTATTTGTCCTGTCAGAAAGAAGAGGAAAGATAAAAAAACCAACACATCAGACTGTTCATTGAATATGCACTGACACTTCTTGCAGGAATCATTCAAAAGACTGAGTGTTGTATGTTGTTTTAAAAGCACAGGGCAGAAATGCAAAGAGTATGTACTTGGTGATGTTTTAATGTGTTTTCTTAAAAAAGCTTACAAAAGAGTGATTCCATACAGATCTCAGAGTGCATCCATATATATATTTATAGACATATATGTATTTGTCTTTCAGTGTTCATTTACAATGGCACCACAGCTGTAACGAATACATGAAGACATTTTCCTCCTCTCTCCCTTCCTCCCTCTCCCTCTTTTAGCCTTATCCGAAAACTTTCTACTTCATAACTCATCTCCCTATTGACTCTTTCAGAGCATTCCATATATCCCGCAACTACAACCATACCATACCTCAGGGTGCTGTTCCTCATTTCAGCATCCCTGAAACCATTTGACCAGAGTAGCATTTACCTGATGGCCCTTTCAAAGTCAAAGGTCCTCACAGAATGAAACTTGTCCACTTAATCAAACCAAAAGGGATTAATTTCCCTATTCAAGTCTAAAATACTCATTTACATAAGAGATTATAAATACTACAAATGTATGCCAAATTTTTTCTTGTTCCTTCCATTTATTTTTATCATAACAGCAAAATCCTTAATTTTTCCAGTTAAAAACGTATTTAATATTTTGGCCACTATTTTGTGTAAAAAATTCTGTGCTTCTAATTGTTGAAAATATTCAGAAGTGTGTGATACTATGTTTGTGTTTACAAAAAGGTGAAAAAGCAAATGCTTGAAAAATGCACAAAACTAATCTAGGCTATAAAGCTCCGTAGTAAAAGCTGTTTTGCTTTGCCATAGATCAAAAAGATCTTCTGGGCCAGTCCCTCTCATACCTCCTAAAAGCACTAATAATAAATAGACCTGAAATTCCCACTTTTAAGTATTTAGTGAGGCAAACAGCCTATAATGAATCATTTCTTCTCATGAAACTAAGGAACCCTTCCTTCTCAGCTGAAGATGAGCTTGATGCCCGAAAGAAGGTTCCTTAGAGAACCGCACTAAATGAACTGCGTGACAACACAGAAACTGTGTTACAAGTTCAGAAACACTTAGTTAATATAGCTGATGTGTCTATTTTCTTCCCTCCCGCAAATCCAGGTGCCAATTGGTTGCAACAGAATAAATAAAATCCCACCCTCTGTTCGAAACTGAATTCAAGCTGCTGAGGTTAGGAATTCACAAGCGTTCCACGTAACTCTTACCCTTGTCCGTGTCATGTTGTACTGGATGGTTCTTATCACAACCAGTATCAGAAGACTCCCAAGTGAGATCTCTGTTAGGACACGCTCAGCATACCAAGTGATGTTTTTCAGTATCTGCAAAAGAAAAAAATAAAAGAACAAGGCTCTTCAGCACCTAGGTCTGAATAAGAACACAGGAAGCTGTCTGGAATCTCACATTCCTTAAGACGTGAAAATTAGTTTCCAGTCTCAAATGTGACTTAATTTTTGTACTCCAAAGCATAATTAAAACAAAATTACAAAAAAAAAAAAAAAAAAAAGAAGTCAGACCTCTGCAGCATTATCACCTAGTAGATCTCATCAACTTTAAGTCATGTGGAAACACACCAGGTGTAGTAAGATGATTACATCTGGCACTTTGCTAATTTCTATGCCCGGTGCCACCACACTCATATACTCATTTTGATTAAAGCCTATAAAGTCTCCATTTACACCCAAGACACGCCAATACCCTGCATTTTCCCTCATCACTGGCTGGGCAAGAGGCAGCACACAGGAGCTCTGACTGACAGGCAAGAGCACACACATTAAAGGTCAGGGGGCAGATCCACAGGTGAATTGTTGGCTTCACACTGAAGCCTTTCCTTGACAGGTATGAGGTCTCTTCCCCTAACACTTAGAGAAAGTCACCAGCTAGATTAAGAGCTTCGTATCTTTCATTGCCCTCCTCGATCAGGGTGAATGAAGTTAACCACCATTTCCAAGTTTATTGCAGAAGGAGAATCAATCCACTCTTTCCTTGTACTCAGCCAACCTTCATGGAGGAAACACATGTACCCAACACCCTGCCTGAAAGGACTGGTAAAAATGACTCAACAGGAACTGTCCTAAAAACATGGAAAAAATCCTTTACAAATTCAGGGTTATTCTCGGTCAAAACATAAATATGTTTAACAAGGACTACTGCAGACAAAGCTATTGCTCTGTGTAACTTCAGAGAGAGACTGCAGCAGAGCTGCAGAGGGACTGGGGACAAGGCATGCAGGCACAGGACACAGGCAATGGCTTCCCAGTGCCACAGGGCAGGCATGGATGGCATCTTGGGAATTGGGAATTGCGGGCTGGGAGGGTGGGCAGGCCCTGGCCCAGGGTGCCCAGAGCAGCTGTGGCTGCCCCTGGATCCCTGGCAGTGCCCAAGGCCAGGCTGGACACTGGGGCTTGGAGCAGCCTGGGACAGTGGGAGGTGTCCCTGCTATGGCAGGGGGTGGCACTGGATGGGCTTTAAGGTCCCTTCCAACCCAAACCATTCTGTGAGTCTGTACCTCTGGAAGCTTTTCCACAGTACAAGAGACATCTGAAATAGTATCCTTATTATGATTCATGTTAATTCGTAAGCTGATAAAGTTTGAGATATAAAAATAATTCTTTTATTATACATGACAAGACAAAATAAAAATTCAGATCCTTGAAATGAATTTAAGAGTAATTTTTTAAAAGCATCTCTGTTATCACATGCTGCACAGTACCTGGGTCTTTGTCAGAAGCTCCCTATTTCCCACAAGGAAGCTAAAATGAAGCCAGTGACTGAAACCTACAGATGGGAAAAACACTATTTCATGGCAAAGGTGACAAAACATCCCCAGGTACATGCTCAGGTGTAGTGGTTGATGCTAAACACCTTCTGCTAAAACGATCAAAAAATCAGAACAGGGGGAAGACAGAAAGACTTGAGGAGTATTTAAGGGGAGAATGGTCAAGGCTGAGGAACAAATAGGAAACATGAAATCACTACAAGAAAGGTTTCCACAAATCGCAGGCAATGAGTGGATGTGGAAACCAGTATAATTTCCGGTTATAACAAGTCACTAACACTATTTTAAGACAAAGTGATGACGGTGTAAATGAAAACAAGTCATACAAGGAGTTTCAGTAAACAAGGACTACTTGGGATGAACAACATAGAAGATTAACAGAAAAAGCCTGAAAGACAAAGCAAAATCCACACATTTTCACAAAAGAAGGCAACTGAAAATTTCCAAAGCTATTAGTGTAAGTAATTAATGAATTACACGTACAAACTTCAAGAAGATACTCTGCTAGTGGAGAACTTGATCATCCCAAGGCTGCTAGGCATAAACATACGGTCAGACATAGCAAGTTCATGGGTTACTTCACAAATGTAAAATGCTAAAATAAGTGTAGACATTCATCCTGGTTGCCTTAATTGCAATTTCTTAATAAGAGCTTATTAATGACTATGTAGCTATACCTGTTCTCAAGAGAAGATTTTATATAAAGCAATTAACCAACCATTCTGACAAATATCTCAAGGTCAGCACTGGGACCTTCCAGAAGAAAAACATATTGTTATTTGAAGAATACAGTATATGATCATTAAATAATGGTTACTCTCAGTAATACGTAAATATAACAGGGATAAGTTGTGGCTGCACATTTCATTTCCTGACTTTAAAATGCTTATTGAGAATTTAACAGACTTTTAAAAAAACAAAATACAGCTATGAAAATGGGTAGTATAAAATATTTGTTTTGACATGACACACAATGTAAATTAAAACCAATAGTACATAAAGGGACATATTTCCTGATGATTATTGAAAAGAAATAATTTCATTCTGAAACAATACTCAAGGGTTTGGGTTTTTATCCCTCTTAGACAAAATACACTTTTCCTGGCCAAAAAACCATCAACTTAACTGATTAAATTTCTAATAAGTTACTTTTTGTAGTCTCTGATTTATGAGTGAAATAGCAAAGCAACCTCCTCCCACAAATAAAACAATCCCCATGTTTCCTCCCACCCTCTTTGGTGGTATTTTGTGGGGCACATCCCTGTACTTCACCACCCAAAGTGGAAGTTCCCAATTCACACTATTCTGGAACTGAGAGCAGATCCCATCATGTGCTCTCTCCCACAGGGTGTCCCAGTGGGATAAAAGGAAAGGGACTGGGAGAAGTCTGAAGTAATACCTCGAGCTCTCCAACATCTCCAGCCACATCTTTCTTACCCACCCATGGAACTCTGTTCCATATAACAGCCACTACCCTTCCTGTTTTCCCTCCTTGTAGCTTATTCCCACCTCCTCACCCTCCCAGACCCCATTCCTTCTCAGCTCTTTCTCTTACCCACTTCCACTCCCCCCACCCAAACCTCATCACCACAGAACCATGGAATGGTTTGTGCTAGAAAGGACTTTAAAGCTCAACCCACCTTCCACTGTCCCAGGCTGCTCCCAGCCCCAGTGTCCAGCCTGGCCTTGGGCACTGCCAGGGATCCAGGGGCAGCCACAGCTGCTCTGGGCACCCTGGGCCAGGGTCTGCCCACCCTCCCAGCCAGCAATTCCCAATTCCCAAGATCCCACTCATGACTGCCCTGTGGCAGAGTGAAGCTACTCTCCTTTGTCCTACCCTGCCAATCCCAGTCTCTCATCAAAAAGGTGAAGAAGACTTCACCTTCCTGATCTTTTTGTCACTCTGTTCCTATCCTGCCTCTTTGCTCATTTCTCTTCTCAGCATCCCCAAGTCTTACCTACTTGTTAAATTCTTGCCCCCCTCCCCTACTGCACCATCCCATGTTTTGTGTACAGCCAGTCCCAGCCTGTTTCAGATTTCTCCCAACTGCTGTCGCATCAGGGCTCCCATTCTTACACACTTTCTTCAAGGTGTGGATGTGGCACTTGGGGACATGGGTCACTGGTGGCCTTGGCAGTGCTGGGGGAGTGGTTGGACTCAGAGGCCTTGAAGGACTTTTCCACTCTGAATGGTTCTGTGTGGTTTCAGGCCCCGCCAAGCAGCAGCAGAACATCCCTGGGAGCAGAGTCCCGTCCCACAGGAGCTGGGAGCTGCACTTGCACAGGCTGCAGCTCCGGTGCCTATCTCAGCTGGTAACACGACCCCTGGGCAGGGGAGGATGCACAGAGCCCAGATGGCTCTGGGAGCACCAAAATGAGAATATTCAGTTTCCATGGACGTCAGGCCACCTCCGGCCACGTCCCTCTGCACAGATGGAAACAGACTGCTCCCCGTGCCCCCAGACTGATAATTTGGTCACTTTTAGTCATATTATCAGCAGCAGAGCCCTAGCTCAAACGCCACCTGCCAAATTTCAAATTCCTAATGCAAAACATGAAGGTACCAGGGCTCATTAAATAACACATTGACAGCAGTAAGAATGAACAAAGACACGTTAATGCTCCAGTCTCACTCCTGAAACCTTCTCCACTTCTCCCTGGAACTCTGAAAAAACCAACTCTTAAAAAAAAAAAGATAAATTCATAGTTATTTACATACTAAAACCTGTTACCTGTCCTCCACACTGAGGAAAGCAACTTGAGCTGGTAGGCAGTGAAACAGCTATTTCAAATACAGTAACAGAAACCACCACCATCCATTTTGGGTTTCAGAAGCATGAAGCATGAAAATATCCTAAATTTCAAAATCATCTATCTGGAACCAGTGCCCCCACTGACCAATCTCATCGGTCTGCAGTTAACATTAAAAAGGGAAGAAAAGAAAAGGCTTAGTTCTGGTCTTGTATGATTAATTCTAAAATAAATTTAAAAATTTTATTAATTATTCTTTTGAATACCAAGATCTTGGACAGCTACAACTCAGGGAGCATAAACTGCAGATGCAAAGAGCAGGAGCTCAGTTCTACATATAACAAGCAGTGAGATTCTCAGTTTCCCACAGCTTTGCATGTGAGATATTTTTTAACAGTCTAAAAATAAGCATAGTTAAATCATGATTTACAGTCTATCACCATTTACTACAGCATAAAGTGCTACAGTAGCACAGTAAGGTTACTGCTACATAAAATACAGTATGATGTTATTTTGACATCTGATGTAATTTTATTTAGAATTTCATAAATCACAGACAAAAGATCACCAATACTTGTCCCTCTGGGGAATTCTTACATTTACTTGTTTACTACACTATTATAATTACTGTTATTATTAGTGAAAGAAATTGAGTTCTGTGTGGTTACAGTGACCCAACTGCATTAAACCAATTGCAGGAACAGGACCTATGATTTTGATCATATTTTCCAGGAAGTTAAGACCACATTCATTTTAAATAAAAAATGCTCCAGCATCCTACAGCAGTCAAAAAGGGCTTCTGTGGTTTACTGAGCACCTTACTAGTTGGTATAATCACCAGATTTATAAAACTTTTCTTACTAAAATTAATCTCAAAAAGCAATAACTAAATATGGGTTAAATGCCACAAAGGAAAATAACCCATAAATGAACTGTACAGTCATGGTTCTTGTAAGAATACACAGCAGAGAGAAAAACAGGTTGATCTAAAATACAGCACATCTTTTTTTCTTCATATTTTACCCAAGTGATAGAGGAAAAAAAATAATCCTGCTGTAACTGCTAAAATTTGGTATGTATTTGCATGCATGAGGTTTAGGAAACTGATACTAGGTGCTCACATTTCACAGAAAGGCCTACACAGATTTTCTGACTCCCCTCATTTTGCAGACCTATAATACTCTCATAGGCTTTAGATGTGGAGTCAATATTTAAGAAAGTAAGAGACTAATTTCTTACTTAATACTATGGTTTTTGAACAGTAACTTGCTCATTCATACCTGAAAATGTCCATTTAATTAATTCAAAGACATGGGTGAGGGGAATGGATTAATAAGTATGATTTTGAAACTTTTTTTCCCTTACACTTGTTTCCCTTCTAGAGATCTGCAGGAATGTGTAGGAGAAACTCACACAGACAGGCCTGCAGGCTCATGCACCTCACAGCCACCTCTCATTGCCCACCTAAGAAGCAAATCCAGCAAAACTCTGGCCACACAGCACTCTCAACAAATGGAACCAGGCACCACAAAGCAGGAAAACACAGCCATTCAGGAAAAGAAAGAAGCAGTGAGTGAACACCTGAAGTAAAATTTTTAAAAAATTGTGAAGAAAATGGAAGAAGCAAAGGTACGATTGAAAAAAAATCAGTGCAGGGTAAAAGGAACAAGGTGGGGTTTGTGTTTTTATTAAGATAGAAGTAGCAAACCAATATCCACATTGCAAGCAAACACTACAACTCTGTTGGCAGAGTTAGCTGAAAGGCAGGATAAACTGGACAAGGAAACTTGATTTATGTTTTCATTCCACAGCTGGATCCTCATTAAGGAATTTTAGGGGAATCTTCCGCTTTTACTCATCCAGCAAGGAATTTATTGAAAGACCATGTGTAAAGCCTCTAAAATGAAAGAAGAATGACAGGGGAAGAGACTGAGGCAGGAATGACACCTTGTGTGCTGACCTCCAACTCCCAACAAGCCCAATTTATGACAGAGGTTAAATGACCCAGTGACATGGAACCCAAAAATACACATCACACACGTACACCTCTGGTACTCATGTACAGGTTCAAGGCACACAAAGTTGAAGGCAGGAAAAAGCTTCCAGAAAATATTTCAGTCATCTGCATGGTTACTGGAGGTGCTCCTAAAAGCTGCTTCCAAAAAGGTATTCCCAGGAAACTGTATTTAAATCATCTGTTCCTGCTTTCTACACACAGAGCTATACTAAATAATCTGAAATTTCAGAGAAAAAATACTGTAAGTCTCTACTGCTTGGCATCAAGAAAAAATGTCAGCTCCCTACAAAAGAGGCTGGAAATCCACCTGGGAGAGAGCTCTGCTTAGGAACCTTGAATCTTGCTTTCAGCATTTTGCATTTCAATAATTTCACAAAGATAATAATTCACAAAGATAATAGTTTCCCCAAAGGAGAATTTCTGTCCCAGTCAAAAAATTCATTTAAATCAGTGCAAATATCTCATTTAGTATCATAGTTTTAGAAGCTGGGAAACTAGGACATAATTGCCCAAGGTGTTCTCCTGCACAGATGGTCATGGACCATCAAAGCTAGTAAAAATTTGGATCCTGTTATATGGACAATATAAAACAGAAATTAATTTAACAGAGAGACAGAAAAAGAAGTGCCAAGTAAGGAAGTAACATTTAGTCTGGAAAATACAACTCCAGCTAAAGGCTGCATCAAACTAGTTAAGCAAAGTTTTTCAAGAGAAATAAAAAAGGCTTCCTGTTTTTTTTCCTCTCTTCTAGGCCCTCCACTTCCATGGCAAACATTCAGCACCTTTGAGGCAGCCTGCCCAGCTATTACGAGGCTAATTTGTAACAGGGAACACCAAAAAAAGACAGAAAAAGAGATATTTGCAGCAGTTTCTCTATAGGAGGGAGCGTGTTTGTTCATTTCACTTGGGAAAAATTTTGAAATCAGTCTTCAGGTTACTTCTTCTTACAAAAGAAATACGTAGATGCCATCAAATTTGGATGAGCCCATAGAGTCTCTGCTGAGGGAACAGATTTGCTGATGTATCTTCTTAAAAGTAAATATTTAGATGATTTTTAGAGCTGAAGGATTATTTACCAAAACAGCAACTCACCACTTCGTGAATGGATCGGTTGAAGCCGTCATCCTCTGTAAGGATCAGCAAAATGATAAGGGCCATGTAAACATGGTGTGAATTCCTCTCTTCAACGTGATACAGAATCTCAAGAATTGGCAGTACCTTTAGGGAAGGAAAAATGTGTGTATTAGTTTAGTCTTCAAATACCTCAGACACTAAACAGAGGAGGCTCTAAAGGTCCCATGTATTACCCTGTCCTTGACAATTCATACCAATTCCTCTCTCTTGAAACAACCACCCCTGAGCAGTGACTGTATATACAGTGTCCAAGCACCTCTGCTCTGTTTTGTCTCACAAGAGAGTCTAAACAAGTGCTTTCTTGTGGTCAGAAATGGAATTTCAAGCCCTAAAAAATGAGATTCCCAGCCATACCAGTTACCGTAATCTCCAAATGCTTCAGTCCTCCTCTCTACATTATGGGGAAAATAAAACTGTTAAATGAGATTTTCACCAGTCCAAGCAGGAAAACAGTTGTAGTTGTGTCCACCCATCTGTGCACCCACAAGTCTGCTCTGAAAGGACTTTCCTCATCAAACCTGGCCAAGCACATCAGAGCTGAGGTGAACAGAGGCATTTGAGACCTGGAAGTCAAATACCATTTTGATGTGTGAAGATATTTCCAGAAAAAAACCAGTTTGGGTTGGGTTAAGACTAGAAGAGGCCTGTTTTTCCAATTTTAGATAATATGCAGCCAAAGAGAACTGACTGATCATTACGATTAGAGTTCAGCCCAAGGTCTTGCAACATTTCCACCAGGATGAACAGCTTAAGCCAAAACCTTGCAATAATAATGAAAATGAGATTTCATTGCAACAGCAAGCATACCTGAATGCTAGTCTAAAGTTAATCCAGATGCAAACGTTGTCTCCCTACCAAATGAAAATTAGCTTTCTACTGGCTCAGTACAACGCGGCTTCCCTGGGATGCAGAAATAAGCCGAAATCACAAAAAGCCCTGGAAAAAGGAACTGGAGAAAGCCCTCAGTTCCAAGAAGCTTCTAGACACCTAAAAACTTGCTGTTTTTCAAAACAGGCCAAATGCAGCTGGATGAATCATGTGAAACCTATTCTGGTGAGCAGCCAGGACACCAAGTGCTTCACAAGCCTCTGAAGTTACCAAAATGTTCTCTCACAATCAACCATCCTCAAAACAGTTGAGACATACTAAACCAGTTTCTATTGGAATGGAATGAAATGAGATTGATCTAAATGCTGCAGGCCACAAAACCTTTTGACACATGCTTTGGCCAGGGTCAAGACAAGATGACAACAGAAGCAGAGGGAGAATATATTTACAGTAATATTTTTATAAGTATTAAATACACATTAAAATAAAAATATTTTGAAAAATTACACATTGTAAACATCCTTCCCATGCCATTTCAAAGAATCCTTCAGAAATCTCTCTCCCCAGTGGAAACTAGAGTACCATCTTTGTGTTTTCTGAGTATCAGTCTTGAGTAAAGACCAGGTTTTCCCTAGACCTTCTAATTAGCATACAGACACAAACATTTGACCTTTTCTTTTGATGGGGAAAAAGAAAGACAAACATCACTGCTTTAGTCCACCATTCAAATTGTTTCCATCTCCAACACTTGCATGTAGCTTTGCACTGTAAAAGCTTTGCCATTTCCAAGTCCAAGAGTTATGGTAATAAGCTGGATAGAGCTGGAAGCAACATAAAACTAATGAAGAATTGCATTTACAACTGGACTTTACAGGGAGAACAACAAAAGCCTTGCTGAAGGTAACCACTGGAACAACTTCTTAGTTTTCTAGACAGATCCCAGATGGAAGCACAGAATGGTTTGGATTGGAAGGGACCGTTAAAGATAATTCTGATCCAGCCTGGTTGTGTTAAACCATACAAACCACTCTGGCAAAACACATTACTTCAGAACAGCCCAAAATATCTCCTCTGTCTATGCACATTAATACTACTTGTAACTGAAAAAGTCCATTCATGTTCTCAGGCTTTCCAAGCCCTGCAAATGTGCTGCTACAAACTACATTTAAAAATGCATTGTATTGAGACATTGGAGCCATTCCCCTACAAGCCAATATATGGATGTGCTGTTATTAAAAGTTTCATACTTGCTCCTGAAGAGTAGTCTGGCACTCCAGGCCATGGCTATCAGTCCTCCTGCCCCAAACAAATCTCTGTGGCTTCCAAGACCTCCACTGCTTTGGCCATGTTTCCCTTTCCACTCCTCCTTCAGGCTTCACTCCATCTACACACTGGGCAAAACTCAGGGAGGCAAATGGCAACTTAATTCCCTCTTATGTGCCATATCCAGATGGAATCAGAATCAATTCATACACTTTCTGTAATCCTTCCTCCTTACAACACCTTTTTCTTTGTATATTGATTGCTGAGGTGCACACACACCTTTAGGACAAGTATTATTGTTCTCAAAACAAAAACCATTTAACAAGCCACCACTTCTATAAAAAATTAGAATATAATACTAAAATAAAACTGTAATCATATGAAAATGTAAAACTGGAAATACTCTGGGAGATGCCTGGGAGGAGTCTTGGGTGGAACCTGAAGGAGACAGTTTTCCTCAAAAGAGGAACACTCTTAATTAATTTCCTTGGAGAAGTCTGGGGCTGAAACTTGGGACCTCAGGTCACTGGAAGATTTCAAAGAACCCTGGGAGATGCCTGGAAGGAGTCTCAAATGAACCTTAGAAGGGAGATTTGCTATTTAAAGAGCAAAAACATCTCAGGTATCTTCTCTGAAGGAGTCCCGGGCTGCAGCCTAGGATTTCAGGTGCCTCAAGTAAAGGTGGAAACTGCAGGAGATGCCTGGGAGGAGTCTCAGGAGGATTCTGGAAGAGACAGATTCCTCCAAAAGAGAAGAATCCTCTCAGTTAATATTTTAATTATATTAAAATTTATCTAGACTTTCAACCAAACTACATTTCTACACTTCTATGGTACACACATTTAAAACATTTATACCTATCTTCTTACACAATTGTTTTGTCCAGCCCTATAATGATAAGTCAGCCACCACTTTTTTGTATTGCTGACCCTTTTCTCACAATCATCACACTCCCACTACTGCACCACTACTAACAACTCTACTAACAACACTACTAACTCCTCCTTCAGGAGCAGCTTTTAACTGGTAAGAAACAGCCACTATTGAAAAGTTACTTTTAATCCCTAAAACAAAACAAGTGGCAGGTAAAAACAGACACTGAAAATTGCAGGTGCTATATCCTGTCCAAGGTTGGTTTCCCCAGTAAAGGTAAAAAATAGACTGTCTTTAGTAATCAACAAAATACAAGCAGCAACCTGCTTGAGACAAATTTATACTACAGGAAAAAATACTGCTGTACCATCAGTTGATATAAATACATCATCGTATATGTTATTTCATTCCAGTCATGTTGAGCAGCAACAAAATCTCAACTCAGCAGCCAAAGCAAACACATCAAATAGCTCATTTCTTATACACAGAAATCTCACTGGTGTTTTCACTAGCAATACTGGTGCTAATTGCTCTTTCAAACAGAACAAGGCTCAACAGTCTCCCATCCACAGAGCAGAACACTATGCTTATCAAAAAATGTGCTAACTACCCCCCCGTTCACCTGTCCCACCACTTTCTGGAGGATCCCTGCAAGCACTTTGAAAAGCACAGCCCAATCCTAGATGTGAACTTCTCTAACAGAAGACTCTTTAGCATCAGATATTTAAACCAGTCATTTTAAAAAATGAAGTCATGAAGAACACACAAAGATCCTATTCATTTTGCCAAGCAGAATTATAGTAAGAGCAAAAAAGGCTCTTTATTAACAATAAAACACAAAGCCCAAAAGAAGATGAAGGTATTCAGCTATAACTGTCTGAGGGAGATTCATACAAATGAGGAAGTGAGCTGAGACAGTATCTGTTATATCAGTGAAGAAAAACAAACTGTATCAATTTACAAGTTAAACAAAAGTTGAAAAAGAGCAGAGACAGATTTCAAAAATCCTTATGAAATGTTATGGAGCACCTTCTGGTGATGCTTCCTGGGCACAGAAAGGGAGACAAATTAAAATAGGGGAAAACACAACATATGGGAGGCACTGAGTGCAGTGAAACAGGAACAACCTGCAAAACCCCCTAAAGTTTAGGATGAGCTCTGAGCTGCCTGTGGACATGATTTCTCACTCAGCACCAACATACCTTATACCTCATTCATCCAACTGCCTCTGTGTGAAGAGGCCACTGATTTATACCACATGCCTCCAAAAAGTCCTCCACCCTCATTCAAACATTATTTTGACTCTGAATTAAAGACCTTTCTGTTTTTCTCCCATATCTCTGGATGGTGGGACTCAACCTCCAGGCTTAGGCTCTTACCACCCCTCTCTGCAAGCAGAGACTCCTGTTTTTAAAAGGATTCCCCCTTAAGAAGGCACATACAAATCCTGATGCTCCCCAGGCTCTTCTCTGACCAGCTAAGTTAGCTTCCAAAGCCTCTCTCAGTGTTATTGTTAATTTCAAAGCAAAAAGAACCTCCCATGTTTCTCTACACTGATCCATTTTTCAATGGTCTGTAACTATTTTATGAAGTACAACACCAGATTAGTACACAGTGTGTCAGCACCACTCTTGCCTTACACGGAAGGATAACCTGCTCCAGTACTCAAGTTCCTTTATCTCATTTTCCAGCCCAAGACTGAATTATCCTTCTTCCCTGCAGAACTGCTGTTAAGAGGTCATGATTTCTTTCAGTAGCCCTCTCAGCCCTCTCAATTCTTTCTGGGTCTGGCTCAGCCTGCATTACTGATCAATTAACTTGGTTGCTGCTCATCCTTACCTACTGGCCCAATAAAAACAAGAGGATTGGACAAAGATGTCAGTAACTTGCCAGTAGAGATCACAAAGAAGCAGTATGAAGAGCAAAAGAAGAGCAGTTTCAAATGTTGGTATTGAAAAAAAATCAAAATAGCCACAAAAACAAGCTGTTGACTTTTCAGTGATGCTTTTCTGAATTTTTTCAGCTTTTCCCATGAAGTGTTTAAACTTGCTGATAATTTCTGGGATTTTCTGGCTATTTTTTTTATGTGATAATATATGAAAATATCCCACATTGCAGAGCGTCTGAGTACCTGCATCTGGACTTGTTTTGACAGATGCACCATACTGTTTTTCTGGAAGCTTTACAGTGTATCAGACACCATAATTACAAAACAATGCACACACCTAATATTTACTTGTCTAGAGCAACCTGGGACAGTGGAAGACATCCCTGCTCATGCAAGGGTTTGGAACAAGACGGGCTTTAAGGTCCCTTCCAACTCAAACCACTCCAGGATTCTATTCTATGATTCTAAAGATACAGCAAATTGTTATGGTTAGCAGCTGTTAACTTGTCATATCACACACTAGCAGCCCCAAAAATTATACACGAGCATTTGTTCACAGAATTCATGCAAAATGACTCAGCCCTTGCCTACACAATCTGCAGTGGACACAGGAGTTCAGTCTTGAATCAATTCAGCATCAACCATCTCACCCCAGTTTGCCAACAGTGGCGTCTATCAACTCCGATTTTAGCAATACATCTGCTAGAACTTGGACTGAAACCAAACTCACTCCATATCTGCCATCAAACAGGCAAGGGATCTAATTACCTGGCAAGATTTCAAATATTAAAATGGAAAGGGTTCTCTATTCTGTTACCAATTCCCCTAGACAGCCATTATCTTATTAAAGGAATGCTTTTTAATAAGTAAGATTTGTTAAAGTGCTTTGTGACATTACTAAAGTGGAGAGTATAAGCTAATTTATAACCTACAAAAACCATACCAGGTGTCTGTTATATTAGCCATTAACCACAATCCTATTTAAGCGGTTAAAAAGGCACTGCAGTTGTATTTCTATAAAATCTGTGAGCTGCTCCTTGAGGAGTTTCAGTCTTAGGTCAACCCTGTAAGACATTTGGCATATTAGTCCAGTTACAGCTCATATTGTTAACTATTACTCCTGAAAGCTCAGAGTAAGCTCGTGCAACTTTTTGGCCTGAATATCCAAAAGAGATAAATAAAATAATTAATACAATGATATTTGCTACTAGTTTCTTTACACCATGATCAGAAGTGGGCAGGTTTGACCTGGGTCATTATAGTGGCAGAGAGAAAGAAGGAATCCGTGATGGTCTTGTAGCTCTACCAGCACCACCCTTGACTGCTGTGATGAGTTCAGCATCACGCTTCTCAGATGACATAACAAAAATGAGTAAGTGAGCTAGAACTGCTGGATGAGTGATCCAAAACCTACTGCTCCCACTGCAGAACAGAGGCCACTGGCAGCTGATGACACCCAGGCTTGCAGGGCCAATCCCTGGTGAGGAGAATAAGGGAGACAGAGCAAGACTCACCAGGTTTTCTATGTCTGTCCGCGCCAACACATAGGTTCGCACGTTGCTGTTCTGATGCAGAAGCATGTACAAGAGAAGAGTGGCTTGATCAGATTTCTGCTGCTCACACAGAGCTGTGTATAGACTGTTAAAGTTGATCTGGAAAGCGTGTGGATTTGATGATGAAAAAGCAGTGTTATCTGAAATAAAGAAATAAAAGAAAATCTTTAACAGATACATTTATGATTCAGTTATTTGTTGATTTTATAAAATCTTAATACACCACTGTAAGGAGGAAACAAAAATCACCTGTGACTTTTATCACCTATGTTCATAAACCACAATAGAGTCTCAAAAAGCTTCGTATGTGCCAAAAAGCTGAGATTGTCATCCCATATGAGCTTGACTAAGATCCCTGTATCTGCACAAAACATTCAGCTTTTTTCACAGAACAATTTTGCCCCTCCATATGGCTTCCACTGCTAAGAAGGAATGTGATCCCAGGAGCTGCTGGAAGAAGGGTAGCCACAAGGTCTTCTCTGGAACCAATATATCAACAATATGCTTCCAAACCCTGCACATCAAACTTACAGGTTTAGTTCTCTGGCATTAAGGTGGAGTATCTCCCATCCATCCCTTTCTTGGCATGAAGGGTGGATGTGTACAGGTCAAGATTATTGTGATATCTCAGTGAAACAGAGGTGTCAGGACTTCAGAGGTGTGTGGTGGGGAGTTTTGTGGGTTAAGTGATGTACAATATCACATCATATTGTCTGACACCCCTCAAAGTAAAAGCAGTTTGTTCATAATCACAATATACTCTGTGCCAAAGCTGGGAGCAAAAATAAAACAGATTTCTGTTCACAGAACCTTTACCAGTTTCAATAAAAACGCCCATCTGCACAGATCTATAAGGTCTAGAAATTCCCCATGGAAACAGAAATGGCTAGTAGTTACAGGGGGCTTTTGAAAAAGATGGAGACTGAGATAATTTTTACACGGACAAACAGTGATAGGACAAGGGGGAAGGGTTTTAAACTGAAACAGAAGACATTTAAATGAGACATCAGGAAGAAATTCTTCCCTGTGAAGATGATGAGGCCCTGGTACAGGGTGCCCAGAGCAGCTGTGGCTGTCCCATCCCTGGCAATGTCCAAGGCCAGGTAGGATGAGGCTTGAAGCACCCAGGGATAGTGGAAGGTGTCCCTGGCAGAAGAATTGAAACTGGGTGATCTTGAAGATCCCTTCCAGCCCAAACCACACTGTGATTCTATGATTTTAAGCCCATATTCTTATTGAAGTTTGCTAAGTAGCTTTCAGCACAGAAGAGCATGGCAGCCGTCACTTATTTTGAACAACATTTCCACCCACTTTGGATGGAAAAAGTGCTTGGAATTGCTGCAGGAGCCCTGCAGGAGCCCTGGCTGCCATCGGGTCTGTGGGGCCCAGCAGACAGCGTGCTGGGGAGCCACCACTCCTCTTGGCCAGGGCAAGGGGGGACAGCTCCAGCCATTGAGCTGGAGGCAGCAGGAGGCCCTGGAGCAAACAGGACTCGTGCCTGCAGGAGTTGGGAACCACACGGAGACGCAGCCATGCGGTGATGGAAACCCTGCCTGTCCCAAAACCATGCACCCACAGGCACAGGAGAGACTCCAACCTGGCCTTCCTCAAACCCTCACCATGACTGTGGACCAAACCTTCCTGCTTCGGGCAGGAATTTCCCTTCAGGAGGGAAAACCTGGATGTAGACACAAAATCAGAACAATTCAGCCCTCAGTGCCACAGGTCATTAGTGAGAAGCACCCCTTGACTCTGCAGCTTCACTTCTGTGGATGTTTAAGCTGTGCCACTGGGATTGACAGCATTTCACTATCAGCTTTATTAAAGAACACTAAAAAGCCCAGTAAAATAAAAATCTAAACAGAATTAAAGAAACTTACCAGCAACACCAGCACATCCTGTATTATTCTGCAGAATATTAAACTGATCAACAGAAAAATTAAACTATTCTAGACCATGTAGGAAAAAAAAACCCTATCCTGAATTCCTCTAGTTTTGTCCCAATTAAATTAGAGAAATTATTTTAACAGAAATACCACTTTTCCTTTTATAGTATATATTATGACAGCAACCAGCGTCTTATTTTCACATTATTTTCCTCTTACAAATGCCTTAGAATGTTCACAGAAATCAAATTTAAACTCAATTATGAGTATTGCTAGTGGGAACAGGTTTCTGGGAAACAGTAAGTCATTCTATCAACATACACATGTAGAGAAAATACAGCTTTTCATGCTACATTTGACACAAAACAAGTTCTTTTAGAATTTTATAATGATATATGTATAGCATGCTTTAATGAAACTTATTACGGGCTACTGATGGCATGAAACAAAGTCAACCAAAACGCAAGATTAAAGGAAGCTTGCAGTTTAAAGACAGAACAAAAGAAAAACTTTATCAACAATTTGATCTCAACCACCTGTAAATGGTATCCAATAAATCAAAGAAGCATGTTAGGACTCAGAATTCTTCTTATGAGAACAATCCTCCACCCTTACAACCCAATAAATTTTCCTAGGTAATGATGAATTAATTTAGAGCTCAACCTGGTTAAAACTTAATGGATAAAGGAATACAAAAACTCCCCAGAAGAAAGTGCATAACTCAGGATATTACTGTGGCTTCACAGGTTGTCACACAGCTCCTGAGCTCTGTGCATGCTGCCGACCTGCACAAAGCCAATGAAAGGTAAAACCACATGGCTCAGACTCAGAGATTTAAGTACGGATAAAGTGCACATGGAAAATGGTGGAGTCCCCATGGCTGGGGGGATTTAAAAGCCGTGTGGATGTGGCACTTGGGGACATAGGGTAGTGGTGGCCTTGGCAGTGCTGGGGAATGGTAGGACTTGGAGGGCTTTTCCAGCTCCACTGATCCTGTGATTCTGTGAAAGCACAGGCTGCATGCTGAGTTATCTGGATAGCACAAGCTACGTCAGGGCATTCCCATGTCCCAAACAAGACTCTCTGACAGTCAGAGCCCCATGGCACCTGCAGTTACCTGACACACAGACTGGAACCTGCCTTCTCACAATCCAGACAAGCTCCAAAACAACTCTGGAACTTCCCACACATACAAAACTCATGAAAGTGTCTATGTTAAATATTTTTTTCTTACATTTGAAATACAAGAATACAGTCAGCAAAGACAGGTAGCAATTTAATTTTTTACCTTCTATCTAAGGAAAATTACTCCAGGATAAACAGTGCTACAAATTTTTAGGGAACTCCTGCAGACTCTTGAGATAACCAATCTACTTATAAGACAGTTTTATTTATATTTTAAGAAGTTATAGAGTCACAGAACCATCAAGGTCAGAAGAAACCTTCAAGAACTTCTAGCCCAGCTATAAACAGGACCAGGATTATGAAGCTTTCTAGTATTTCTCAAGTCAGAAGGACAAAGTATCTTCTCTCTGTCCCCACTATTAAGTTCCAGCGGCTGAGGAACTCCACCTCAAAACTCCCAGATAAAAACATGCTAGTACTGCTCTTCCATGGGTGTGCTGGAAGAAGAACAAATCTTGGAAAGAGAACCTCTAAGCAATCACAGCATCTCAGAAATCCATCTCACCAGTTCAGGCTCAGGAGCAAGAACAGATACAAACCTTGTGTGTTCTTGAAGGACATGATGGCTTGCCTGTAGGGGTTTGGGGTGTCTGGAGCATCAGTCAGGTTGGCCAGGACCAGCAGCAGCAGCAGGCTCTGGCTGGCCAGGGGAGAGCACTGCTCCAGCTGTGCCGATGCCTTGCTGCCCACCCCACCCAGCGTGAACACCGTCCACAGGCCAGCTGCAGAGAAAAAAAAACAACAAATAACATTTTGTTTGGTCATATTTTATTAAACAAGGCTTCTTTAGAGGGCAGGTTTAGATTAGATACTGGAACAAAATCCTTCCCTGTGAGGGTGGGCAGGCCCTGGCCCAGGGTGCCCAGAGCAGCTGTGGCTGCCCCTGGATCCCTGGCAGTGTCCAGGCTGGACATTGGGGCTTGGAGCACCCTCGGATGTCCCTGCACACAGCAGGGGGGTGGAACTGGATGGTCTTTAAGGTCCTTCCAGCCAAAGCATTCTCTGATTCCACAATTGTACATTGTGCAAGTATAGCTCCAGTAGTAAGACATAATGTATAAAACCAATGCAATGTCCCCAAAGGCTGCTTGAAAAAACTCTCATTATCACACTGCTTAAACTTAGATGATTGAGCCTTGAATGCAGTCATTTTCACACTTAGAGCACTAAAAAGAATTAACTATAGTACTAAACTACTGCACTTGAAATTTCTGTTCCTAATTACAGCAGCATTGGTGAAACCAGATGACCAGCTACATGCCCAGATACTGATTAGAGGAGAAAGAACATCAGAGAAGGATTAAAGGACTCCCCTCATCCCTCTCCAGCAAGTCCATTAGTCCTTCTATCCTTGCCACTGCTCATGGGACATGCATTACAGCACCGAAATGAAAAATAAGAAAAGCACCAAAACTGAAACAGAGATGCTGCAGACTCAGCATTGTTGGGGTAGAAAGTCAGAAGGACAAAACCTCTACATTTATCACATCTGGACTCCTGATACATTCATTCCAAGGGGATAAGAAGCAGCCCCTCCCAATCACACAGCATTAGATTCATCCTCAAAATGCCTGCCTAGCAGTTCATTTTTTTGAGTATATCTTGAAATTTTATGGCAGAGACTGAGCATTTCATCAAATTATTCATTTAACAGGTCAAAGCTCTGAGCTACACAGGAAAAGAAAATAAGTTCTACTTAAAAAAAGGTAAATCCTTATTTCCTCTTTTAATTAATGCCTGAATCAAAAAATAATTACAGCACACCTTATTAAAGAGACAAATTAAGAAAGTTTAGTTTCCAATCTTCTAGTCTACAAGATTCAAGGTGTAAATGATAAAAACCTGTAAGCCATTTGAATGCAAAACATTGAAGAATAACCAATTAGAAGAATTTCAAGTACTCCTAGCCCTACAAAAATTCAAGCCATCCAATGAGTATTTTTCTTCAAATGTAATTATACAGTCAGATTATGTAACAAACCAATGCTTCCTCATTAGGACAATTGCAGGGCAATTACTGCCATGTCATGGGCAAGGGAACTAATGCCACTCAGTGTTAAGCAGCTTGAGAGAGTTCTTATAATAAAAAGCACTATAATTGCAGCCTTCTTAGCAAAAATTTCATGTTACATTAGTAACCCTTTATCACCATGTTTTTCATCCACTGTCTTTATCTGAATGAATGATGCTGACCATGAAGTTAGTTTTTAAGCTCACATGAGTTAACCAGAGAGGTAACGTGCAAAGAAACTATTTTAAAAACCCGGAAATAACTGTACACTTATCATCACATGGTAAATAAATTAAAATTAATCAAATTTACTTTCTTAGACTTTAGTGTAGCTCTTGCTTTTTATTTTCCACCACCTCATCCTTCTGTGGCTGGCATCTGCCATTACTACGCCTTTCCTCAAGGTTAGGAAAAGAGGGATATGGCCAAAACACCAGTGATTAATCTGAATCTTCCACCAGGGAGAATGAGGTCACTACATCCGAGAGAAATCTGCACTTTAGCATGTGACCCAAGTAACCTCCTGAAGTTCCCTTGTGTGTTGGCAAGTCCTCCAGAAAACCAATCCTGTGTAACGGGTTCATAAAATTCCAAGGGCAGTGCCACATTAGGCGCTAAGCATTGGCTGGTGCTCCCAACATAATCAAGTCAAAAACATTTTGAAGGAAAATATTCTTTCTTACCATAAACATCAGATTAAAATGCTAAATGGGTAATAAGCCTGGAAGGACAGAGAGACAGGAAGTTTCCAGTTGTACGTAGTCGCATGTTCACAATACCTGAAATATTACTTCATTAAACCTGATTTTATAATTACGCATATTTCAAAATTCCAAGACTTTATTTAACTTCTTTAATACGCAAAACAAAGTAACTTATGCTGCACTCCCTCAGAAGCTTTCCTCACTATATTCTTTTCAGATCTGAAGTTTACAGAAACATAGAGGAATATACACTGATACAGTGTGGACAGAATAATATTTCAGATTCTGCTTCTTCAGAACATCAAAGAAAAAAGAAACAGAATAAAAGGAAGAAAATTCCATGTTTAAAAGGGACGAAGGCCAGGTTGGAAAGGGCTTGGAGGAACATGGGATAGTGGAAGGTGTCCCTGCCCTTGGGTGGGACAGGAATGAGATGGGCTTTGAAATGCCTTCCAACACAAATCATTCTGGGATACCATAATTCTATGAAAATTGCTGTTTAAGCCAACACGATAGCCACAGATGGCTGCAACAGCACTTATTCTGCCTGGCATGAAGAGAAATTTGCTCAAATGCTTCAACATATAGATTGGATTTCTTTCACACTGAGTTTTTAAATTTTACTTCTGTCCTCTTGTACTTTTTTTTATCATATCACAAGAGAAATACAAATTCCAGATGTTTTCTTCATCTCTGGAAGGTGGCAAAGATAAGCTAGGGTTCTCAAAACTAAACCACTGAACTGTGAAAAGGAGGGATGGGTAGATTACCTGAAAAAGCATCATGAGGCAAACTGCTTCTGAACATTTATACAATCTTGAAAAGGCTCTACAGTCCCAAATACTACCTTTCTGGTCCTAATTATAAGTCTGATAAAGTCAATAATCCACAACCCTAAAAGAGTCTCCTCAATGCTGTTGTGGTTTAACACCACACAGCCAATCATTCTCTCCTCTCTGGTGAGATGGAGAAGACAACTGAGAGAAAATGCAAAACTCACAGGTTAAGATGAAGGCAAATCAATAGGACCAAAAAAGAAGGGAAAATGATGATGATGACGATGATGACGATGATGATGATAATAATAATAATGATGATAAAAGAATATACAGAGGAAGTGCTGCACAGTGAAGCTGCTCAAGACCTGCTGCAGACGCTGAGCAGTGTCTACCTACTCCAGGGCAACACCCCCCAGTTTTACTGCTCAGCATGACAGGATATGGGATATTCCTTCAACCAGCTGGGTCAGCTGTCCTCGCTGTGTCCTTTCCCTGTTCCTTGTGCCTTAAGGAACTATTCCACCCCCTGTCACAGGCAGGGACATCTTCCACTGGCCCAGGTTGCTCCAAGCCCTGTGCAGCCTGGTCTGGAACACTTTCAGGGACACAGAAGCCACAGCTTCTCCGGGCACCCTGTGCCAGGGCCTCACCACCCTTGCAGCCAGGAATTTCTTCCGAAACTACGAGAAGCTGACAAGTCCTTGATTCAGCATAAGCATGACTTAGCAACAACTACAACATCAGGGAAATACCAACAGTACCCAGCACTGTAACTCTATCAAAGTTGAAAATAAGACAAACCTTTAGGTATTTGGATCACTTATTTAATTTATACAATTTACTGTTTTCTGCAGAATACTTTTAATTGCATTTCTCTAATATTTGTCCATCATTTCTAACTGTATCCAGCTCTGGGCTCTCCAGTGCAAGAGGGACATGGAGCTCCTGGAGCGGGGCCAGCAGAGGCTGCGCAGCTGAGGAAGGGTCTGGAGCATCTCGGTGCCCAGGAAAGGCTGAGGGAGCTGGGGCTGCTCAGCCTCAAGAGGGACACAGTTGAGAGGGGCCCTCAGCCCAGGGTGTCCCTGGGTGCAGGGAGGGGCAGAGCAGGGCCCAGGCTCTGCTCCGGGGCCCAGCAGTGGCTCCAGAGCCACGGGCAGGGACTGAGCCCAGCAATTCCCCTGCACAGGAGACACAACTCCTGCCCTGGGCAGTGCCCAGCCCTGAACAGAGCCCAGAGAGGCTGTGGAGTCTCCTCACTGGGGATATTCCAGAACCTTCTGGACACAATCCTGTGCCCTGCGTTCTGGGATGGCCCTGCTAGAACAGGGATGTGGGGTCAGATGTCCCACTGTGGGTCCTTCCAGCCTGACCAGCTGTGGGATACACTGATATAACTTTATTTCTTGACTCAGTCACATGGCTAGAAGTTATGTCAATTAGAGAAATGTAAAATTCTGCCAATTATTTTTGGGAAAGACTTGAACACTTTGATAAGGAATTGACTGCTTTTACCTTTAAAACCAAATGAACAGATTCATTTTTGCCCTTCTCTTCCACCAAACTAGCCACCACAGATTTTTTTTCCCTCATACAACTCTTCGTAAGGCAGAGCAAGAAAAGGAGGTCATAAGAGCAAAGTATGTTATTTTGCAACAGAGAAGCTGAGATTTTCTGTAAGATGGCTGGAAACACAGTTTACAGCCATGAAAACAAACCCAGAACTTTAATCTAGTTTGACAGTCTGTGAAACAATACTTAATGGCAAAATGAAGTTATGACACAGTCATCAAAATAGAACTTTCTTTCACCTGACTGTTATTTGATGTAAACACAACTCTGCAGAAATCTCAGCCTAATGCCTGGTCTCTGTTATACAATGAGATACAAATAAGGTTCATGTTTGTACCTACTTCAAAAAAGGTTAAATGCACTTATTTATAGTTTCACATGACTAAGAAGAATTTTAAGAGTTTTATTTTGAAGACAAGAGTGCAGAAGGTACTCTAAAAACTCCCTACACTCATATAAAGCATTACAACTTCTAACACTACCATTATTTTAACTCAGCAGATCAACGGACTGTGAGCTATAATTGATTTTTGAGCTCTCCTGGATTAGTTATTAAACTAGTTGCAATTCTTCTGCAAAACATGTACTATTCACCCTTCAACCTTCAGTGTCAAGGCTCGGAAGACAAACTCTCTGACTTCTCATGCTGGACAGAGCATTAAATTAATGCTGAGGAAATTGGAGTTACTTATTTCCAAGTCTCTTTCTAGGAAATTAATATTGTTTGGGGTTTTTTTAAAATCTAATAGGACCTCAAAATTTCAATTAAAGTAATCACTGAACTTCAAGCTTTCCTTTGAACATCCTTCATTGCATTTAAATATAGGCATTAAATTGCAATTAATACTGGCAAAGCCTTTTTGACGTCCTGTCCTCACTGGAGCTTGGTAAGAGGGTAGATCCTTCCCTCATTCCCCATCACATAACCCACATCCTCTCAAACATATTTAGCATCCTCCTGATGAGTTTTTTATTACTTTTGAAATTATTCTGCCAAGGGCACCAACTTGAGGTGCAGCTCCAGGCTGCTTTTGAGACTGAAAAGGACAAAATAAGAGTTTTAGTAGACATGAAGATCTTCAAAATGTCTCTTGATCTCCCCCTGTCATTTTGACATTTCTAAAATGACAATCCTGCTCCCTTGTTGCAAAAATCGAAAGAACACAAATAGATGAGGCTACAAAAGTTGGCGAAGCCACTGTTAAATGTCGGAAAGAAAACCCAACCACAACGAAAAAAGCCCAAAACAGAATAGATCTAACTTATGGTTAGTAATACATCCAAGTCCTAACTCCACATTCTGCTCTCCTACTTCTGAAACTTTTAGCATCCAGAAGATTGTCCAATGCTGCAACAGTATCTAAGGCATCACTAAATAGAGATGATGAAGAATTAAAGCAAAAGTGATTTTCATTGTATCTAATTGATACCATCATGTAGCTCCTCCACCAAACCAGTAAATAACGTATTATTAAAAAACATTACAATTACTGTTTAATTCTTATTACACTCAAGCAGCAGCACTGGGAACTTGAGTGTTGTTTTTTTTTTATTTAACGCTTATTATGTGTGTCACATTTCTTAAGTCAATTCAATAGTTCTCACACTGTGGTCTGATGAACACTTTCTGGTGGCCCATGGAGAGCTGGCGGTTCATGTTGTGCTGGCTCTTGTCCTTGTTTCCAGCTGCTACATTGTGTTAGAAGAAAGCTAAAAATACATAAATACTTTCCTACGATTACTTTTCCATGCAAGCAATTTCTCAAGTTGCCACGGGGATGTTATGTGATAATGAATGGGAGAGGAAAAAGAGGTCCATGGAATCATGAACGGGGATCAGTGAGGCAACTGCTGTATCACGAGCATTTTATACTTTATAAAGCACATCTGCAGCATCTCAGATCCTTAGGTAAGGAACTTAAACTGCAAATTGTGAGGAGCACAGGGTATACTTGCTTAAAAGATTATAAAAACAGCAGCTACATTAATTTTAAGGAAGTCACACTGCAGATTTGGGATTCATTACAGAAAGAAACTAGCAAAGCTGAAGTATAGGAAATACAGAATCATTTTTACATGGTTTATGAACCTGCATGTTAAATATTCCACTCTTAAGCAACATTAAACTCATGTGTAGCATAAATACACTGGCATACACACAAACTACAACCTGTGACTGAAAAAGTCAAGCTGGTCACTAGACTTTTTAAGTCAGAAAACTATAAAATCTCAGAAACACAAAAGTGGCTGTCCTAAATACTACAGTAACTTTTTGTTTGCAGTAACTTTTTAATTGCAGTACCTTTTTCAACTGACATAAGTTCCCATAAAAGATAGGTTTTTGCAACATTTCACCTGGCATGGTAATACAAAAGGCAAAAAAAAACAAATTTTATATTTTCAGCAATATTTTTCATGCTCTTCATTGGCCAGCATTAGACTAACAGAACTAACCCAAACTAGCTTGAGACACAGGAGAAGTTTTACAAACAGCTATAAATTAATAGTTTCTGGACCTCACACAGTCTAGCAAAAGAAATTTGTATTTTAAATACTGGTAGGCTAGCTGCTCTCTAAGTCATCAACAGGCTCCAGCAAGAATTCACATGTGGGAGACACTAAATTTAAAAGCATTTTGAGACAAAAGTGATGTACCAGTCCATCTTGACTCTATTTCTTGTCTGGAACACAGGAATGGCACGTGATGTGTATCAGAGTAAATGTGTGATCACTTGGAACTGCATATTCAGGCTTAAAATCCCATTGAACTACCACTTAGTCCTTAGTGCAAGGTCAAAGTCACACAATTTACACAGATGATTGCCATGGCTTTATTTCAGGTGCTGTGTCATATTTCAGCTGCTTTACTACCATGTTTTAAGTATTTAACTCCTAAATACTACAGGAAAGTGACTGAAATGCTATAGAAAGATTAAGTGCATGTTTTTGATTACTTCTTTAAACGTTAAAAAGAATTATAGAAGTGATTTAAAAACTGAGTTATTTTCTTCTCAACAAATCACTGCAACAGAACAACTGCCCTGTATTTCATAGATTTCAACTGGCTCATTGAAATACATGACTGAGTATGACTTAATTGTTTGAGGGTTTTCACACCTAATAACACTATTGTAAAGGAGACCAGTATTTCATCCTCCTTGCCAAGAACAGCAGAAGGTAGTTGTTTCTGTGGAGCCAAGCTCTGCAACACCAGCTCCCTGCCTGCCCCACTCCTGGTCACAGCCTCTCCAGGAACAGCCGAGCTCACGTCTCTTTGTACCCAACACATTTCAAATTCATCCCAGGAACTCCATTTTTTGATGCCACCATTGCTCCCAGTGCTACAGCAGCAGAGGAAACCCACAGGGAACGGCTGGGGTGGAGGAGCCACTCGGGAAAAGACAGCCCAGGAAATCTCCACATAAACCCTCCAAAGCCAGAGAAGCACTGATGAGACTGAAGTGCCCGGGGCCGTGATGTCATTAACACATTCTGGGAGCAGTTTTTCAGGAAATGAATCATGGAAGCAAGTGAAATGCAAAGATGAATTAGGTAACTGTGTCCATCCCCTATCCATGAAATAGCGTTCCCTCCAGTACCACTTGTTATTCTATCCAGTCTAATTTTAAGGGACTAGTAATGGAGTTTGAACCACATCCTTTGGGAAGCGTGTTCCATAATCTAATAAACCTCAACATTAAGATTTTTTTCCTAATATTCAGCTAAGCATTACTTTGTTCAGCTTCATCTACTTACTCCTTTAAGTGGTTCTATGTAATACCATAAAACATTTCTGCCCCAGTTCAGTGTTTACAGCCCTTAAATAAAAGGCACAGTCAGGTCTCCTTTGTTGCCCAGCCAAATTACATACACGCATTTTTCTTTCCTTTCTTTTAAAGTCTTTTCCAGTTTGCTTCCTGCAATTAATCCCAGCTCCAATACTTTGCACGACCTTTCAAATGTCATGGAACTGAAAAAGATTGCAAACACTAAATTGCATAGATTGATAAATAAGCATATCCCTCATTTCACTGCAAAAACAGTGTTCATTTTAAACCATTCATCTTCCTTTAAATCACTAGATCTCAGGAGATCTCTACTGTGACATCTGAAATGATCCAAGCTTTCCTCAGGGCAGGAACCCCATCTATTGCATTATTACCCTTTTTTTTCTTGTTTTGAACTTTAAAATAAGGAGAGAATAATCTTCTCCCAAGACCATGAAGCTCAGCTGCAGACTTGCATCCTTATGAAAGCTTTTGACACTGCAGAGGTATCAGAAATATATAAAACCTCCCAAAAAAGTATTTAATCTGAAAAACTACAAAGACATTCCAAAACAAAGTCAATACCTGTAAACTCAGTGAAATGATATTGCCTGTAACCATATATATTGTTTACAGTTGGACCTGATGATCTTCAAGGTCTTTCCCAAACTTAATGATTCCATGAGTCTGTGACAAATTTAACATTTCCAGATGGGGTCTACCTCTCCTGCTTGCCCAGAGATGCTGAAGCACGGAATAGCTTTGTTAGCTGGAAATCCCTGATGACATTTTTATTATATGTAATTGGAGTATGATTAGTAGACATACCCAGAGACAGACACCTTGAAGAATTAAGTAAAGTAAATTATGTAACTGAATGTAGTTCTGAATCAAAAGGCCAAATAAGGCTGGGAATAACTCTGAGAAACCATTAATTCACTTTCAGAAATACATTAAAAGCAACTATAGGAAGGGAAGATCTTAAACAAGGAATCTTCACGTTTTTATTAGCCCAACTCCTGGCCTGTTACTGGCAACACCTATTTCAACTCCTTTGGACACAAGTGACACAATTTCTGAGATGGAACAATATTCCTGCTGCGTATTTGAAGACTGTCCAGTACAACTGAGGCTGCAAATGTGACCACAATATCAAGAAAAAATAAATAAAGGTTTTATGGTAATATACAAGAGCACAATACCACAGTATTATGACTACTTGGAACCTGGGAAACTAAGTGCAAGCTTGAAGAGAGAGAGAGAGGAAAACGAATGAGAAATGTGGGAAAAACTGCAAATCCACCCAGTGTTGGATTTAATTTTAGAGGAACTGTCTGAGTCAATCATCTATCAGCCTTGGAACAGCAAACCTCATGCCAACAACAAGTTCACATAGTGCGACATTAAAAAGAAGATTTTAGATGCTGGGGTTTGGAGGCATATTTTGGTTTAGGTTATTTTGGTGGGATTTTGGGGAGAGGAGGTTAGTTCTTGGAGGGGCTTTGTTCAGGCTTTTATTTTTAAATTATTATTTATTTAATTATTTTTGTTTCTAATAAAAAACTCCTCTGGCTTTTGCCCAGGGTATCATCCTGGTACTTCATTGTTCTTGTCAGAATGCAAGGGAACACAGTGAATGTGTATAATTCAACCAATTATGGAACTTCCAGTAACATTTTCTGTTTACTCTATCAGGCAAAATATGAAGCAGAAGCAAACATAGAAACATGTCACAAAATAACCACCTTGGTAGTACTACTTTTAAATAGTGATACTCAGGTTATTGACAGTAACTAATGCTTTTGATGTAGGACCCTCAGGAGAACTTCAACCTCACCCATAGGAGGGAAGGGGGAAGAATAAATCCAGACAACCAATGAAAGAAGTGACTTGCAAAGTTGCTAGACAGGTCAAGGCATCCAAGAAATGACTTTCCCAGAGCAGTTAGATTCTGTATCAGTTAGTGAGTTTAGCACACTGCTCCTTTGGTTTGTTGTGACTGCAGACTCTCAATTCACCTGTTTCTGCAGACACAAGAGGAACAAGAGCAAGCAGCATCTGGGGAAGTCTTCCTCTAAAACATTCTGCTTATTAGCCTAAAAAACACCGAAACTGCAAAGAGGCAAGAATGACCTCAAGTTTTTCTGGACTTGATTGCCTAAACCACAAGATAAATCTTCTCTTTCTGTTTCCTTACTTGTTAAATGCATGCAGCTCAACGTCCATGGCAAATACCATGACAAGACATATCCCAATTCCATGACAAGATAAATTCCTTGCTGGTGGACTTGAGAGATCATTCTTGACACCACTCAGGGGGTCAAACCCAGGTTTACATTCAAGCGTCTTATGAAGACAGCCTGGCACACCTGGGGCTGCTCACCTGCACAAGAGAAGCTCCAGGGACACCTCAGAGCCCCTGCCAGGGCCTCAAGGGGCTCCAGCAGAGCTGCACAGGGACTGGGGACAAGGCATGCAGGCACAGGACACAGGCAATGGCTTCCCAGTGCCACAGGGCAGGCATGGATGGCATCTTGGGAAGGAATTCTTGGCTGCCCAGGGAGATTTGGAGTCCCCACCCCTGGAGGTGTCCAAGGAATGCCTGGAGGTGGCACTCAGTGCTCTGGGCTGGGTGACAAAGTGGGGATCAGTCACAGGTTGGACTTAATGGTCTTGGAGGAGTTTTCCAACCTCAATGATTCTGTGATTTTATCAAAAAAATCCCTTTCTCTTTTCTCCAGCCTGCTGCTCATATGCTATATAAGAGATCACAACCTCCTCTTTCTTCTTCCTTACAAAATTAAGGAATACCTAGCACAGCAGAGTCAGCACAGACCTGCTGCTTCCTTCCTAGACCTAAGTTTCACTTCTCCAAATTTGAGAAGCACCCCAGCACTGGTACCTACAGCAGCTCCAGCCAGCTTCTCTACCAGCCTTCAGGACAGCATTCAAAAACAATTAAATAAAACTCCTAATACAAGCACAGCTGAAAAACTCGGAGTTAAACAGCTTAGGAATGCTCTGGCTGCCACCCTTATTCCTGAGAAGATCACTCACACTCCTTGGAGTCTGTCACCTCTCCACAGCGCAATGGGCACGGTATTTTTTAACCCAGCATGTCCCTATTCTACCTTTAAGTGATAACATTTTGTTTGCGTGAGGTAACTTCTTCCTCTACACTACTCGCCATTCCGAGAAGAGGAAAACTCATGAGTGTTAGTTCTTTTGCTTGAAACCTGGTCCACCAGCAACTGGATGAGGCAGGGAAAATCCCCCCTGGATCCTGGAACAGGCTCATGGACCTCACGAGGGGTGCTGCATCCTGAGCCTCACTGGCACGACACTCTGTGGAACACACTTCATGAAAACTCAACGTTCAGACAATTTTGCTGCCAGTTTTTCAACAAGTTTCTGCTCAATGTATGCAAATGGCAAGTTTTGGGACCTTGTAACTTGGCCAGATTTAGTAAACTTTAAGAGGGATTGTAAATGGCACATCTCTATCCACAACTTCACTCCCCCAAGCCCCGCTTCCCAAATCTCAAGAGCCTGTTCCAAGGCATGAAAGCTCTAAAACTCCTCAATAAAACAGATGTAAGAATTCAGCATTGGTTAAGTAACATTTTTCCCTAACCTCATTCTCAGAAATAGAAGAACTGTTTTCAATTAAAGCAGTGCCAAAAAAATTTAAAAAAAAAAATAAAAAAAAGGGCCTAAGGAAGATACTCAGCATGAAAAGTTTCATCACAAACAACTGAAGTCTGAAAAAAAACTTATGAGCAATTGAAAATTGGATTTCACTACAGAAAGTGCTCTATAAGCTTATCTTGAGGCATCAATACCAGCTCCAGCCATACGAACATTATTAAAGCGGCAGTTTTAATGATGAAGCATTGAGGAAAGCAGCAGTGCTGAGGAATGAAGTCCTACCCCCTGAACAAGCGTGCCACAGGCAAAACTTTTCATTATCTTGACTAGCAGAAAATGCCTCCTCAGCTGAAAGAAGGCAGTGTCCCTGCTCCCTCTCAGAGCAGGGCAAGAGCTGCTGCCAAGGCTGACGAGCTGTTTTATGTCAGCACCTGCCCTTTGGCTCGGCTCTCGGCACTGACATCAACCCCAGCGGCATCAGACAGGAACACGTTTCTGTCACCAGACACCGGGGCTGGAGCCGCCCCAGCAAAGCAGGGCTGCACACACGGAGCTCTGCTTGGAGCCCTCTCATGCAACCAACATCCCTCTCTTTTGGGTCCATGGCCAGTGTGGAGGGGAGGGTGTAAGGAAAGGTTTTGGTGGGTCAAATTTACTGACGACAAAAACAGAACACTATGGGGGGAGAAAAAGGCTGACTAAGTATTACTGACGCTGCCTGCATATTTTTTCCCAGCAAAAATTGATAGTTAACATTGAAATTCTATAGAAACATGTGCTAACACTCATCAACTTTAGCGTTAAAGACTAAAATTACATATATAGTATTGAGAAAGTTTTCGTTCCAAGTACTGATTTGCCAGTTTATGGAATAAATTACATAAAGATTTGCATTTATACAAAAAAATATATTTAGAGACACTATTTTTTCTCTAGCACGCACATTCAGCTCCATAATGTTTTATCTTCAGTACCCAAAAATGTTTTTACCACAGGGCAAGGGATTCCTCTGGGCTTTTCCTGTTCCTAAGCATTTTGCAATAGTGCCAAGCCATAAAGGGAAAAGAAGTCTGCTCTCTGGGAGCACAGTCAGGAAAAAGTGAGGACAAGCCATGCCTGCCTCTCTGCCATCACCTACAATGGGGCTCTGCCTGAGAAAGAGGAGTTAATGTAACTTTTTAATATAACGTACAAAGCAATTTTCATTCTGTATGAGATCAATCTATGAGTTAAAAAAGCAAATTTGAGCAGCACGACTGCCCTCAAGGGTGACACCTGGTACCAACACCTCCAGATTTCCATGTAGATCTCACTAGTGTGGAAGCTGCTTGGCAATCCCAAGGTACCCCAGGCATGGCCTATGATGCAGACAAGCGCTGTAGGCCTCCATCATTAGCAGCTGCCCCCTGTGCAGAGACATCCTTTTTAGGTTACCAGGTTTTGAGTAGATAATTTGAATATTGTAATATTTTTAATAAAAAACGTTTCTGCTATCCCAGACATTCACAGAATCACGCAATGATTTGGGTGGAAAGGACCTTCAAGATCACCTCATTCCAAACCCCTGCCTGCCATGGGCAGGGACACCTTCCACTGTCCCAGGCTGCTCCAAGCCCCAGTGTCCAGCCTGGCCTTGGGCACTGCCAGGGATCCAGGGGCAGCCACAGCTGCTCTGGGCACCCTGGGCCAGGGCCTGCCCACCCTCCCAGCCAGCAATTCCCAATTCCCAAGATGCCATCCATGCCTGCCCTGTGGCACTGGGAAGCCATTGCCTGTGTCCTGTGCCTGCATGCCTTGTCCCCAGTCCCTGTGCAGCTCTGCTGGAGCCCCTTGAGGCCCTGGCAGGGGCTCTGAGGTCTCCCCAGAGCCATCCCTTCTCCAGGATGAAACTCACTCCACATTCCCACAACAATTAGTCAGTAAACTATGGAAAATCACAAACGCCACCAACCTGTTTGGCACAAGCTGACTGCAGGGCCTTGTGAGCAGGTCTTTCACAAAACTATTAGAATTAGCAAGATAAGACAATGAGAAACAGCTATGTGCTGAATTCACATCTCATAAAATCACCTGAAATTGTTTGATAAGTGGGAATCTTACGCACATTATCACATGCAAACAGCATGTTTTATTAACCTTGAAGCAAGGCCCAGCAGTTAAACATGAGGATAAAGATCAGGACAGTGGAATTTTATTCCCAGCTGCAATGTCAACTGATTGTGTAATTTTAGCCAAGCTTCAAGCATGTTATTTCCTCTTTTTCCCTCATCTATAAAAATGAGAATTTTCTACTTAATAGAGGCCTTTACATCCTGATGCCCTTGGCCTGGCGTTGTTCCTGAGCTGATGTCCCAAATTCCTAAGAGATCTCTGACCCACTGAAGGGAGTCAGAGCAGACTATATACACACTGGGACTGATTACACACTCACTGTGTATTTACATACAACTAGCTAAGGATATAGATATATAGAATATATCCAGTTATACAGACATAATTATATATATAAAAAGACAGATCTTCATTTGACAGACCCTCTCAGAATAACAACTGCTGAGAGAAGCAGTTCAATAAATATAAACTATTGAGACTGAAATTAAAAGCCAGCAGTGATTTAAATGGAAAAACCTGATGCCAAACTTGAAATTGTGCAAGCCAAAACAGTTTTTCCTAGGAATAATTTCATATTTTGTATTATCTACATTTCCACATATGCATTTGCTTTAATGTATTTGCATATGTCATATTTGTATATGCTGTATATACATCTTATAAAACCACTTGAAATTGTTTAAGTGGTAATCTTATAAATTATCGCATGCAAACAGTATGACTCCTAACTATATGTTATATTGATATATTATATTCTACACTTATGAAATAATTTCTTCTCATATGTAACTTATATATTTAATTTTTGTATTTTGATACCTAAATAGTATATTTTTGTATAAATACACTAAATATATAGATACAGTACACTGGGTCATATATATTTCTATTATTAAATGTAAGTATGTTCATAATTTTCTGTATAGTCTGTATTTTATTTGTATTTTATGGTTTTTCTATTATATACATACACATCCGCATACAGAACTAGTGAGTACCAAATAACTGTCAAATGCCGTGGTGTCTAAAACATCTCTCATTCTTGGCAGAATTAATTTCATCCAGATTTACCTTCCAGCTGTAAACTGATTAAACCTCCCATATATCTACTCTCCTTTCTTTTGCAGACACAAAAGAAATCTTTGTTCCAAGGTCACGATGCGGCTGCCCCTGGATCCCTGGAAGTGTCCAAGACCAGGCTGGATGGAGCTCTGAGCAACCTGGTCTAGTGGAAGGTGTCCCTGCCCATGGCAGGAGGGTGTAATGAAATGATTCTTAAGGTCTCTTCCAATCCAAGCCCTTCCAGGATTCTACAATTCTATGATCTGATCTTTTTCCTAAAAACAGAAGCCCCCACCAGTCTCCCACACAGATTCGTCCAAAATTCGTAATTCAAGTGTTTTAACTATGAAATATTGAGAGGATTCTTCCAGTGTCCAAGTTTCTTATCGAAGTGGAATTTATTTTCCTAGTTAGCAATTTCAGGATAGCACTTACCCTAAAGGTTAAGAAACAGGTAAGAAAACAGATTCAGCTCATTAATAACTTCAAGTCACCACATGATGGCTTAGATGGGATGTCTCTGTTAGAGACCCTGAACAGACAAAAAAGCACCATGACTCAACTGCAGAGAAAGGAGACTACTAAATGTAAAAAGATTAAGTCTTTTCCAAATCAGGGGAAAAAGAAGCTATATAAGCTTTGGCAAGTTCAATGCTAAACCAGACAGAGTTGAGCCAAAAGTAATTTGGGAACAGCCTGCTAAAGGTATAAAAATCAACAGTAGAAGCTTTTCCAAACAATCTGACAGCTCCTCAAAGAGGCCAACAAGCCACGGAGGCCTTTAGGGAGCACCCTGGGAAGGTCAGGTTCTGCCAAATGAACTACTCTGGGTGCATTTCCCAACACTTCCCGCACACTCCACCAGCAGATCTGATGCACGACCAGTGAAAACAGCAACTGCTGTGGTGTCCTCTCTTGGCAACAGGTCCCCTCGAGCAGCTGAAGGCTCTGCAGAAGGTGAGGGGGTAATCTGTATGTCCTAAACACCAACAGCCAGCTGGCTGTGGAGCCAGCCAAGAACCAAGATCAGTTGTTGGGAGCAACACCCCAAGGTTGTTGGTAAGAACATGCATGAGAAAGACCAGGATGTGCAGCACCTTTCTGGGACAAACCTCCTTCCCTTCCCCTTCCCCTTCCCCTTCCCCTTCCCCTTCCCCTTCCCCTTCCCCTTCCCCTTCCCCTTCCCTTCCCTATGCACTCCCCTCTTTTTCTTCCTTTTCACTCTGCTCCTTTATCCAAAATCCATGCGCTTGTACTAGAAGACCAGGGACTAATACACCAATTTCCATGCCAAGTGTGTAATTCATTAAGAAAGCTTCCTAAACTTTTGTGGCCCCTCTGACTTTTGTCATTCCTTCTAACCATGACCATCTGGGTGCTCCCTTCCCCTAAAGTGTCAGACATCATGAGCTCAACAGCAGGCTGCCTTTGGAGTAACAGCCTTCAAATGAAGGATCAGAGTAAGATTCAGGAGGCAAGTCAGAATTTTTTACAAAATGCAGCATTTTTATGTTGTCCCACAAGACTTAACACCCACATCAATCCCCAAAAATTTCACCCCTAAGAGTCCTCACCACAGATACAGCTACAGATAAGCCAAACTGCTCTTGCTCAAGTTTAAGTAATTAAAAAAGGCATCAGCAGTTTCAGAAACACCTGACTCTACATTAAAGAATATTCCAGTGTAGTTAAAGCAGTAAAAGCTTCAGTTCTAACTCAAATACCTAAAATCAGCATGAATTCGAGTAAACATGCCTTACACATTTTCAAGCAGAGCCTATGAACTTTGTTAACTAGTTATTAATTATCATTTGAAACAAGCCCAAAAGAAAAAACAAAACAAAGTAAGATACTGCTTAATTAATTTACTTTTAAGCAAACACAGCATCAATTTGTTTGAGGAAAGCACGAATTAAAGAACTCCAAAATACATTCAGAATGAATTGGAAAAAGAAAATGTACAATATATCAACTATTCCAATCCCAGCTTTTATTTCCTCCCACACTTCTCACACAGACATAAGAGTTTAGTGATACACACACACACGACTGCAATTGTTGGATTGTGGACCACTCTTAATTCTGGCTGAAAGCATTTGGCATTCTATCAGATCATAAAATCCCTTCCTGCACTTGTGGAAGGACATAATGACGGCTCCACTACGGACACCATGCTCCATGAAGAATTCTGTCTAGCACAATACCAATATTAACCAGACAGAGCTATACATTCTAATTTATACAGTCATTACTTCTTTTCAAAGTATGCCTCCTAAGGCAGAAAAAGTGACAAGACAAAGGGATTGATTTGTACATAAGGTGAAAGGATTATTTAGTACTTACTTCCCATCTTTAGTAGTTGCATTGTGCTTGTTTCAAGTATGTGCCAAACCACAGTGAAAATCTAATTTAAAATTAATTAACTGGAGAACTTTACATACATGCCGAAGCTAACTTCTACAAAGCTTCTATCCTTCAAAAATTGACTTCTGCAATTTGCAAATATGCCAGTTCTTGACATACCAATAGGATGCTGGAATGACTTAAAAAATTACTCCAAATATTTGAGCATGCCATGAGTTTCAGCAGACTGGTGGTGGCTGTGGTAGGGAGAGAGAGTGCAAAACACAGAGGGGAAAAAAAGATGCTATTAAAAAGACAGGAAGAGAAACACTGTAAGAGTGATTGAGAACACATTATTTTCCAATACACAAACTGCAAAAGCTCATAAGGTTATTTTTTCTTCTTCCAGTGAAAATATTAAGAAGCCAAATGGCAAAGATAAACGTTTTCTATTTAGCAAGGACAAAAATTCCACAAGTAGCTACATATTATCTGACAAATCATTATCCAGACTAGACAAGCTACATAGGATTAAGTGTAAAATATTTTAGTTGACTGCTCTGGAGAAAGATTATTAAATTTTATTCTCTATATATTGTTCAAAGTAGGTTTACCTTCAGTTCTGAAAGAACTTTTATAAATCAAGAGAGTGCACCAAGGGAACTGGAAAACCGTGGAGAAAGAGACAGACTAAGAGTTTTACTACTTATTTTCTTCATATCATTTGATGTCCTGATATAGTAAACTTCCACAGTCCCATGAGAGCCCACATTAAACATAATGTATTTTCTATTCATAAAGCAGCACCATCATAAATGGCAAACACACCCAGACCAGCCACACACAATAGCTTTCCCCACATTTGTTCATTTTAATACTGCAATTAAATCACTCGGCTCTACCAAGTGCTGTCACCAGGACTTTGTTTTGTGACTGCTACAGCAGTTTAAAATTGTTTGTTTGGGAAACAGTACAACTTTTGCAAAGCTTCAGAATGTTTTCAAGCTTGGGATAGGGAAGGCAAATATATCTCAGAAAAGGAAAAATTTATATAAATCTTCATTAATAAGCAATTTGAACCAATACAGCAATTATAACAAAAAAATGCACTGACAGCAGCCACAGCATGTTAAAAGGTTGTAGAAAAATTAAACAGAACATTGGGCAAGAATAGGAACGTGGCTAATGAGCACATTTTCCATCTAGGCTAAGACTATTTCAGGACAACTCTCTTAATTGCAAAAATGTAAAATGCTGCACTTCCAATTGCATAAAGCCTTTACATAACAAGCCGTTCTCTAACCTAGATTACATGTGATTCCTGTCCAAAACCAACAGTGACAACAATCAGAGGCTCTATAGCTTCTGTCCATCTCCCAGGCTGCTTGCACTAAGAAACAACAAACACCACCTTGAGGGTGATGTTGTGCAGCAAATCCCAGATTTAACTTTTAACAGAAACGACAGCACACAAAATCCCCAAACTGAAAAACAGGAGAGGAAGTCAAGGAGGGGAAAAAAGCCTGAAACCAGTAAAGATTTCTCCACAGCAAAGTGGGATTATCTTTAGGCATGTTGGCAAACTCCACTCGGTGATCACCAAACTATTACTGAGATTGGCTGAAACGGCAGACCCGCCACTAGAACCTGTTGTGTGCAGACCTTACATTGGATTTTGGGAGCAGATCCTCCAGATGCTGTTCAAAAGAAACCTTGGAAGACCAATGCTGCTTCTGAAAATGCCAGTGGAATACCTTGCCACCTCTCACTTCTTGGTCACAAGACAGTTTAAAGAGGTTGACTAGAAGTCATCTCAAAAGCTTTCTCATTACAGTCATGTGATTCATTTCACAAAATGTTTGGCAACAGGAAAGTTCATGGAGAATCTCAAGTAAGGTCAGACTTAGCAGCAATGAAGTCCCCTATTTGGTCAAGAAAGGGAATGTGTCTGCTTGATATAGTCTTAGACTTGCCATTATTCTATTAAGGATTCTGTTTCATCAGGTGGGCTTTTAAACTCAAAAACATTACTTCAGATTTCACAGATCATGAAATCATTATGGACGGAAAGATCTCTAAGGTCAAGTCCAACCATAAATTTGTTGTTATTCATTTGTTTTCTTGAGACTAAATTACTGGATCATTGAGGAAACATACAGGAAAGTCATTTTCCTGTATGGAAATAGGATCACAGAATGGTTTGAGCTGAAAGGAACTTTCAGGATCACTCAGTTCCACTCCTGCCACCAGACCAGATTGCTCCAAGCCCGGTCCAACCTGGTTTTGGACACTTACAGAGAGGGACAGCTACATACTAACATTCAGAGTGGCTCACCACAAAAACAAACCATTCTGTTTGTCTTCCCAGAAAGTTAACAGCTTTTGAGGACAGAACTTATTTCCAATATCTGTAATTCCCACCAAATTAGATTCCTCAGTGAAGATATAACTTTATAGTCAGTCTGGACGCGTGTCTGGAAAGCTCTGAAGTCAGCCACACACATTTGGACCAAATGCTGTCTGTCTGTCTTGTTCTCTATATTGTGATGTGGAAAAGCAGCACTCACTTCCACAGGACAAGGAGTGGCTTTGCTTCATTCCCAGTGCCCGAAGAGTATCTTGGGACAATGAGCCTATACAACATCAACCACTTATTAATATCAGAAAGTCCAAAAGCATTGCTTTTCCAAGACACTTGAAATTTCAATTTATCTGACTTTGAAACCACAGGCAAATCAACCTATTACTAGGAAGGGGAATTTTTATTTTTACTTTTTCCTCCAGGAGATTGTAGGTGATAAGACTTGCAAGCAGCTGTTCACTTCTGCTGATCAGACGTTTGGAATGGATGTCTGGGAACAAGCCCTCCTGCTAGAATTTAGTATATATTCCATACTAGGACATAAGGCTTCCTAGAAAATCTTCCAGATGAAGAGAATACACGTGTTTTTAGCAGTGTACTTACAGATTTACAACTTTTTCTCGAAAAAGTGCCTTTCCAACCCAAAGGAATCTTTATTCCATTACACAGTACAGGTGGTGTTTCTGGTTAGATATATGCAGTTATACAAATAATTTTTGGACTAGTCATTAAGTCTCAGAAGTATGATGTCAAATTTTGTCAATCAGAGCTGCCACAGGCATTAAAGCTGCTGTGCCTGACTGCCACCACCACCAAGATCATAAACAGTTTACTAACACATCCTAGCAGTACCCTCTATGCAATTTATTGTTAAACTCATTACATTTTTTTAAAATTGCCAATCAGACATAGTTGTTTTTTTATCATTTCAGAGGTTCTAAAATGTAAATTTCCTGTTTAGGTAATTTCCCATGAATATCATCATATCTGGCTTGCCCTGGCACTACAGAAATCCAATGTACTTCCAAATATTATATTCTGAAAATAGTTCAGTTCTTTGTTGAGTAAAACTGTTTTCTTTTGACTTATTTTGTTCCTCTTTTCACATTTTTCTGTAAGAAACATAACCTAATACAAAAGACCCAAGTGTTTGTTGCTGACCACAGAAATGAAAGTTCTCAATAATATTATTTCAATAACTAGATATAAAGAAATTCTAAAATCATATCTTAAGGTTTTAGCTCTTTCATCTGAAAGATGTCATGTATTTCCTCAGGACTGGAAGTGGCTGGGGATATTTTGTTTCAACACTCCCACCTGACATCAATGTGCTCTGCCTGTGCTGTACCACATGACATACCTGCTTTGCATCTGGAATGTTGCGCCATCTTTCTCCTTCAAATGGTTAAGTATTTAAACTATGCACTTTTTCTAACTGTGATCTGACTGGTTTTCAGGAGAAACTATGTAAAAAACCCAACATAGTTCACCCAGTATTCTGGGGAAAATTAAATCCTCCTCTATTTCCTCCATCACTATGAAATCAGAGCAGGATCAAGAACCATCCCTTCTTTTCTTGGAGCACATTGTACTACTGCTAAAGCTAACAGGTTTAAAGTATAGAGTCTCATGTCAAAAGAATCCCTCTGATGGGGATTCTGCACAAGCACACAACATCTCTGTGCACAACCAGGCCCCAGAACAAGCACCACACACTGCAAAGCCATAAATACACATCCTTTGCCATGCAGAGGAACATGAATGCTTTTATACCACACCATCTATCATCATCATCTACAAAATAATTCTTTACTTAGTAAGAAATTCCTGCCTGTGAAGGTGCTGAGGCCCTGGCACAGGTTTCTCAGAGCAGCTGTGGCTGCCCCTGGATCCCTGGCAGTGCCCAAGGCCAGGCTGGACACTGGGGCTTGGAGCAACCTGGGACAGTGGAAGGTGTCCCTGCCCATGGCAGGGGTGGCACTGGATGAGTTTTAAAGTCCCTTCCAACACAAACTACTCTGTGCTTCTGTGATTTTATGATTAATGGCAGTCCTGGGGGTTTGCTCTCTTTCCAAAGAATGGTACAGATTCTGATACGTTTACAAAAAACCTTCAGAAGTATTCAGAGAGTAATGTAGGACCAGCTTATGCACTTAGAAAAAAAGACTCTTTAGACATGCAGCCTCTGGTAAAATCCGTGTTTAAGAGCTTTGCCAGTCCAGAGAGGTTTGCAAGCCTGATAACTGCAATACAGGATCTTCCTTGCGAACATAGAGAAAAACAACGAAGATGGTTCTCAACAAATTATTCACTTCATTCTTACTCTACTGGCTAATCTTCTCCCCACTTTTTTTGAATCTCACAACACAGAACAGTGTATTCAGGTGGATATTACATGGCTGATACAGTAAGAGCTAGTTGTGAAAGAGCTATTCCTTCCCTGTAAAGTCCTAGTTCATTTAAGCCCAAATTCAGATCTGTTGAAAACTAGTTTGTTCTAAATGCTTAAATTAATCTATAAATCCACCTTTCCCCAAAGGTTCAAAGTTAGCTCTGTGACAGACATCACAGAATGGTTTGGGTTGGAAGGGACCTTAAAGATCAGCTCACAACACTGTCCTGATATGTTTTCTGTGAATTAAGACCCACAGGAAAATAAAAGCTCTCAGTTCAGGCTGAGAGTACAGGCCAATGTATTTGTCAGCTACAGTCTCATACTGCTGAACAAAAATCCAAAATATTAGCCAGAATGCTAAGAAATTCAGCCCTTTAACAATTACAAGGAATTATTCCAGAGTCAGACTCATTCTGAAATTTTTCATTTAGACAGAAAATATTATCCTGTTCCTGACCACAATTCTCTTATGAAACCTAGTTTTAAATTTATTACCTACCCAATTCAGCACAAGAGTGACAAGGTCTCAACTCTGTCATTATTAATATCCACAAAAGGAATACAGGGTTTGGATTCCAGCCAAGGAAAATCTGTCCATTGTACTGCAGCATTTCTACCAGTAATAGTCCACCTCAAACCTCACAAAATGCTCAGAAAGAAGGGGGAAAGAGAGCAGTGCTCGGCACAAAGGAATAAATAGTATCTAGAGATCTAGAAAGGCCAAATATGAAAGCATTTGCTTAACATGCTAAATAAAAATAACGTGCAAGAGCCTGTCAGACCACTTGCTCTCCACTTGACACAAGCAAGCCCCTAACAATATTCTAACGAAGGAAGTTTTTTGCCATTAACTCTTGGATATACATTCACATCAGGAATGGGTTTCCATCACAACAGTAATTTACATTAGAGCAACAGCCTTCATGTCAGCCAGCCAAGTCAGACCTGGGTTAGAGACGTCAGAGTCATCCTCGTACCCACAGCTCCTCCACCCTCCCAGCTCCACTCCATCCCCATTCTTTGTCTTACAGGACAGAAACACAAGATGGAAAGGACCAGGAGACAACATGAGAAACTTAGGCAATATGGGATGTGCTTCTGTGCCTACTTCTCCAGCCTCTCATCTATCTAGTCCTTCCCTGTACTTCACACAGCTCTTAAGTTTACAGTGCTTAGTTTTACTAAACTCCAATATTTGTTGATGCAAGATAAAGGGAGTAAAGCTGCATTCCAGCTATGGTGTTAGTAACATTTCTTCCCTCTTGCTCCAGTCCCTCACCCAGTCAGCAGCTGAGCCTGCACAAAAGCAGCATGTCACTTCAGTCTGAGCCACATCCCCTCACCTGTGACAATATCACCATCACCTAGATATCTACTGACAGAGCCTGGCAGCAGCATGGCTCTAGGCTTCAGGTACATTCAAAATCCAAATAAAAATCTAATTACTTAGGAGCAAGAAAAAAATTCACACTTTCCTGTAAGGATAATAACTGAATTTCCATGTAATGCAGAAATTTATTTTTCAATAATGGAAATCCATTCTTTTCAACCAGGATGTCTATTCCTAGGTGCCACATTCTTTTCTTGTTAATAGTATTTTTCTTTCCCCAAAGTGAGTCACTCTGGAAAATGCCATTCGCTTGAAAGAGAAAAATTGACAAACAACCCCAACTGTCACAAAAATGAATGTTCATGCTCAGTGCTACAACTACCACATACCAATAACTTAAACCTCAATCACGAAAGTACCAAATTACTCAACAATAGTAACTGGCCTCAAGACAAGGAAATAAAACTTAAATCTGCAACTGTGAAAATAGTTTCTACTAATACACTGCTAAGCACATGATCTGTTTGGCTTTGCTCTGTTTTGGCTGGGAAGTCTTTCGCAGAAAGACGGAAAAAGTTTTTGATGGCTTATTCAAAAGGAAAAATAGCCATTTATCAGGTTATGTAAAAATCTCATACTTTTGTTGGAAACTACAGTTTGGCAGAACACATTCAATTACCACTGGGTCTTCTAGAACATTAGGTAAAAAATAACGATGGTATAATCACATTAAGGGTTTGTCTTTGTTGGTTTAAGACAAAGATTTTAGTCAAAGGCCTCATTAAATCTTAGATCATTCTGTGCAGAGCTTAGCTCCTCCATGGGTCTACAAAAACAAGGAAGTACAACTATAATCCACACAAATAAAAGAAAGATGGAAAGATTTCCAAGTTTTTTATGCTTAAAAGTAGAGGAACATTTTCCCCTCTTGAACAAAAATTATTCATTAGAAACTATAAGCTGTCAAAATTAAATTATTTGTGAAATCAACCCTCAAAATCAGAGCCAAACACTTCAGTCCATATAGGCAACACTGCAAGCATATGCTCTTAAGAACATACCCAACAAAGCTCAAGGGAAAAGACACAGTGAGCCACATGCAGATGGTGTGTGGCACCAGTGAGGTTGTAGTACCTCAAAATTACAAAACTAATTACAGCCAAGATTTTCACAGTATGTCCTCTTATCACAGAATGGTTTGGATTGGAAAAGACCTTAAAGCTTCTCTCGTTTCAGCTCTCTGCCATGGGCAGGGACACCTTCCACTAGACCAGGCTGCTCCAAGCCCCATCCAACCTGGCCTTGAACACTTCCAGGGATGGGACTTCTCTTATCATTCAAAATATATTTGTACTGCATTCTGCAAATTCAGTGTATTCTTTGCATACCGACCACAATAAAAAAATGCAAACAACCAAATTTAAAACAAGATTACTTAGAAAAATAAAAGCACAATTTTATGATCTGAGTCAAAGGAGCAAAGCTTCTGTACAGATCTGCAAGACTGCAATTTTGAACTGCAAATGTACACAAAAATGCACACACAAATGCACACAAATATTTTCACTACAGATTAAAGAGAGTCAAGTGTTCATCTGATTCTGAGTTTTGGCATTGTTCAAAGTTTTGCTTTCACAACACACTTTTGTTTTCCTGCATTTCCCTCAGAGATCCAGTAGAATGTACCACAGTCACCATCTCCTAAAAGCACAGTATTCCTTAGCACCGTGCATATTCAAAAGCCAAAATGACAATTTCTACCTGCAATAATGACTTGTTTGTAGAGGTAGTTAATTACCCATCTCCTTCTGGACAGGTGCTTAGCACTGACAAGACAAGTGCCACTTTCTGCAAGGAATATTCTTGTCTCATAAGTACTACTACTAAATAAGAGCTCATCTGCAGGCTCCTAGGTAAACTGTGCTTTATATTTAAGCATTGCAGTTGAGTAGACTGACATCACAGATTAAGGCTTTTCCCCTGACAAAAATATTAAAAGACAAATAAAATTGTCTTGAACTAATTTGATCATGACACAGAAATTCCACATCTGAAAGGTGCCATCCCTATCACGAGTCCATTCTATGCTCAACATAATTCATATCATATGAATAAACTTCTCTTTCACCTTGTACGTGTCAAAAAGTGTAGCAGACCTCAGGAGTTATTTGGGGAATGGATTAAAATACAGATTTTCCTTGCATATGCACTAAAACAAAAAAAATTCATCATCATTTATTTTGGGGAAGGAAGCTAAAGGTGAAAGGGAACACAGAACTAAACAGAAAGCACACAGACACTCTTTCCTCTATCCTTGTTTTATGTATAATGAAACAATAATAAAATAAATATAAAATCTTACAGAAAAAATGCAAAATTACATGACAACTTCACAGAACTGGTACTCCAGCAGCCTACTGGAGAAACAGAACACCCAGAAAATGGAGCTAGCTAATCAGTATTTCCAGACAGGCAGTGCACAGCATTGCCTTTTCATCCCTTTAGTCTTTACACACACGACCAATCAATAAAACCACAAAATTTAACTATTAAAAGGAGTTTCACACGCCAGGCAATACAACTCCCCTGCTCTGCTGAACATGCACAATGGTTAAAATGAGTGATCTGATGTCTGAATACTCCCACTCCAAAACATGGCAGAGACATCTGGCAGGACAATGAAGGGGAAACAGTTAATGTGTTATTCAGTAACATGTAATTTATTAACAAATGCAGCTTCAGATGGATTTAATTCATGAGCAGACCTGGAAAACAATTTTTAAGAAAGAACAATAAAAAGTCAAAGAATTTGTTGTGCTTTATCAATGTTCCTCATCCTGACTTGAAATGCAGCTCAGTTTCTCCTATCCAACCCGTCTAGAGCACCTGGATCAATCTGTCAATCATCAGACATCAAGTTTAAACCTTTCATAACATAGCATCAGTGAATACAGAACCAAACAGATCATCAATTTTCCTGACCTATCCAACCATTTTATGAGAAATCATGCTGTTAAACACCACAGCCAGAGCAGTTTAGTGCAAGTATTTTGAAAATTATGAAGAATAAATATCTTTTTATTTATTTGTAGGTGTTATTTTAATATCCCATAGTGGTCCAAAAAACCCTAACCCTTTGAGTCATTAATCCTACAAAGTCTCTATCTGTCATCCAGAAGGAGGACCCTCAAAAAGTTCAAGATCATAAAACCCTACAGTGGTTTGGGTTGGAAGGGTCATTAAAATCCATCTTGTTCCAACCTCCCTGCCACAGGCAGGGACACCTTCCACTGTGCCAGGCTGCTCCAAGCCCCAGTGTCCAGCCTGGACATCCTTGGGCACTGCCAGGGATCCAGGGGCAGCCACAGCTGCTCTGGGCACCCTGGGCCAGGGCCTGCCCACCCTCCCAGCCAGCAATTCCCAATTCCCAAGATGCCATCCATGCCTGCCCTGTGGCACTGGGAAGCCATTGCCTGTGTCCTGTGCCTGCATGCCTTGTCCCCAGTCCCTGTGCAGCTCTGCTGGAGCCCCTTGAGGCCCTGGCAGGGGCTCTGAGGTGTCCCTGGAGCTTCTCTTGTGCAGGTGAGCAGCCCCAGGTGTGCCAGGCTGGCTCCAGAGCAGAGGGGCTGCAGCCCTGGCAGCATCTGCGTGGCCTCCTCTGGCCTGGCTCCTAAAGGAAGAAGGTACTGAACCTTTAACTCACATATTTTGGACTGTTTCTTTAGACAGCATGGATGGTCAAGCATCTCTGTCATTTGAAATGTGCTCAAAAATGGACTGAAAAAATACTGGTCCTTTTTAAAGCCTTTTCGCATTTATTGTTAAAATAAAGATTAGGTAGGAAATGAACACTCCTATTGACACTGGATTATAAGGCAACGAATTATGGATTTCTTACCATCCCCTAGTCGATATTTATAGGACTTTAAGAAACAGTCAAGTGTAACTGGTTTTGTTGCTTGAGTTTGTTTTTCTATATAGCTGAATATTGACATTCTCTAATTATAAATATTGTCTTTATCTCAATTTCAATTTCCATCATTCTCTAGAGCTAAAAACAATTTGGAAAGCAAGAAATTCCTGCTTTTCAGCCATATAAAATTCCTTTTTTCTAGCCCTAATCCATGCGAAATACCAACTTTCAAAACTTTGTTACAATACATCAGCTTGCTTCTCGGTTTACTTTAACAAGCAATTTCCCCTAAAGAATTAAAGAAAAATCATTTTTGAGCCAATAGGTTTTCTCTTCTCTTTTATAATGGGTTACTTGAAGCTGCTCAGGTTCTGGAATATCAGGATAAATGTCAAGGAGATAAATCACCAACACACCTCGTGAAACTTGCTGCAGCACTCTCAGTAAACAAGCTGAAGCATATGGTTACAATTAGGGTTTGTATGACCACAGAAATCAGAAGCTCTAGTCATGAACCACAGCCTTGCTGTGCTGTGCACTGATGGTCCCTGCTCCAAACAGCTGACAGGCTACAGAGAGCTACAGCACAGCTCCCAGCACAGCACAAGCCTGGGCAGTGTCAGGTAGACATCACAGAAAAGAGGTTTTACAGACTTTAAAAGCACTTAAGCCTCCAGAATGTTAACTGTGAAAAATTTTGTCACTGTCACAAGGGTGGCAGTCAAGGGTCCCAAAGAGCATCAGCATCTCCAAACAAAAGAAGTAAAACATACAGTTTCACAGAACCTCAGAATGGGTAAGGGTGGAAAGGATCACAGTGGATCATCTGGTCCCAGCTCCCTCCTACAGCAGGGTCACCCCAGAGCAATTGCACAGGATTGTGTCCAGATGGCTCTGGAATAGCCCCAGTGAGGGAGACTGCACATTCTCTCTGGTCTGTTTCAGTGCTCAGCCACTACACAGGGACGTCGTTCCTCATGTCCAGGTGAAGGTTGCTGGGCATCAGTTTCTCTGGTGCCATTGCTGGGTGCCACAGAGCAGAGCCTGATTCATGCTCTGACAGCTCCCTGCAGATACTGACAAGTCTCATCAAAGTCAATGGAAGACTTCTAAGAATTATCAAACCCAGGAAATGACAGTATAAACTGCTCTTCTGGGAAACAATGCTTTGTTGCCACTACCATCAGTGTATGTGCAAAGAGCAGAGCTCTGCTACCTGTGCAGCTAGTTCTGATTAATGCTGGTTTACTATCAAAAACAAGCTGGTAAAACTAACAGGAGTGATCAAGAATTTCATGGAATCTCAAGATGGTTTGAGTTGGAAGGGACACTAAAGACCATCTTATTCCAAACCCCTGCCATGAGCAGAGACACTTGCCACTGCTGAACTGCCCCGTCCTGGCCTTGGGCACTGCCAGGGATCCAGGGGCAGCCACAGCTGCTCTGGGCACCCTGGGCCAGGGCCTGCCCACCCTCCCAGCCAGCAATTCCCAATTCCCAAGATGCCATCCATGCCTGCCCTGTGGCACTGGCAAGCCATTGCCTGTGTCCTGTGCCTGCATGCCTTGTCCCCAGTCCCTGTGCAGCTCTGCTGGAGCCCCTTGAGGCCCTGGCAGGGGCTCTGAGGTGTCCCTGGAGCTTCTCTTGTGCAGGTGAGCAGCCCCAGGTGTGCCAGGCTGGCTCCAGAGCAGAGGGGTTTCAGCCCTGGCAGCATCATTATTTCTTAATTATACTACAGCTGATCTGGTTTCAGATCCTTGTCATTCAAAGTCCCAAGAGCTGCAGCCAAATGCCACCAGAAGTGCCACTGCTGTATAATCACTCTGTACTTCCACATCAGTCAAATACACGAAGGTAAATTAGATTTCAAGAAACAGAACATACACGACACTGTGTATGTCAAAGGAAGCCTCTAAGAGCTTGATAATGAATATATCTCTGGACTGCAGAGATTCCTATCAGACACAAGGTATTTCTGTACTAATGTGATTAAGGCAGGAGGTTTTTTTGTCATAAAAGCATGAAAACTCTCAAAGGGGACACTGAGGCACTGCTCAGGCAGCAGTTCAACCCAATTTCAAGCCAGCTTCTGTGGTCCTTGTAGCACCCAAGCACAGACTTTGGGCAGGATGAAGCCCCTCTGGTACCAGTTTGCTGTGCAGCTCTTGCAGACTGCCCCTGCCACAGATACACAACCAGTACCACTCAACTATTTAATCAACTTTGAACTGCAGCCACGTGCTTTGCCCTGCATCAGGCGCATTGTCAGGGGAACTAAGCAAAACGTTAAAGATCTGGAGACTACCTCAATCCTCCCATTCAGGCAGGTGAAAATATCACAGTACAGCATCAAGAGGATGACACTTACAGACTGTAAGCGAGAAGCAACACGAATAGACAGAACTGGGAAAGAAAGCTCAAATGTACACTTCCATTGTGGTGGGCAGGAACAGGCAATTAAGCATTGACTAAGCACCAGAGATAGACACCAGATCTGTGACACATCACGAAAAGCATCTGGAAGGTAGAAGCAAGCAGAGTGAAGCATTTGTTAGCAGAAATAAAGGTTGGTGAATTCATAAGGAGTAACAGACACATTGTTGGTATCTTTTTGTGTCTCTCTACTTCAATATATTTTAATGTAGATATTACAAAGCAGGCTACATAAAATTGAAGAGGAAAAAGATATTAACATAAAACACTAAATATTAATAAGAAGTTTTCCTGGAAAGTTAAAAATTACCAGACAAATGCTTCTATTAACCAGAAAGTAGCACCAAAAAAATAGGAATAAGCTATCATGTAAATAAATCACAGATTTACAACAGAGGTCTGATACCTTCAGGTATCCTACTGCTGAACAGTATAATGCAGACTAAAGCATATACTTGCCTGATATAAAGTCATTAATGGCCAGGAATGTTTGTCTAGTTCCAACCAAAGAATACAGACATGAGAAAACAAGCCATCGCTGACCACTACACACTGAATTCTGCAATTTCTATTAATGCTACAACAGCACATTTGTGTGGCAGATTAGTTATGATGATGACTTAGGTAATTAATGAAGCGGAATCTGGTTACCGACTCAGCTTTAGTTTCTTACAGATACAGCACTGTACCCCTCACGTCTATAAACACCCAAACAGCACAAACCAAGTCAATTAGATCTCACTGTTGCAGTAACTCCTTACTTCTGCCAGATGCATTAGTGTCTGGAGTTGTTTTTAATAGCAAAGTATGAACTGGATCAACTATTTCAAAGGAAACCATTTAAACTGACTTATTTTTCAATGGCTTGAGTATCACTATCATTTTCCTGTCTTAGCACATCATCTGCTTGGCAGTTCCTCACTCTAACAAGAATTTTATTTTGCAAGCAATAAAATGACTAATTAAAAAAAAATTGCTTGTCCGCAAAAAGTTGTCTCAACTTAGTTGACTGTGGACTATGAATTGGCAAATGTTAAGAAATCTCAACAAAAAAGAAGAGGGAACTTAGAGCCAACAAAAAGACTTGTGCTTGATAGTAAGTTGGTTCAATGTGCTTTGTGAACTAAGAATAATTAATTTCTGGTTTCCAATGAATGAGTTTCTAATATCTAAACTCTACTGCCATGCATAGTAATATAATTTATGCTTCACAACACTGTCCCAGACCTAGCAGCACTTTACAATTACTTTGCACACGTACTGAAAGACCACAAAGACAAAGCAAAGTTGGCTCAGTAGAGAAAAATCTCCTTTATGAAGTTACACAAATAAATACCATTATTTTTCCCCTCCTTCCAAAATCACCATTGTTTCTTTAATTATTGGAGCATAACAGAATTGGCAGGACAATCCAGTCCAGGTATTTTATATCCAGGATGGAGAAAGGTCCTTGCACAGAGGTAACTTGGATCCAGTCAGAGGCCAAACCCAGAAGTAATTGGTGTGAGGATGTTGGCTGTGTGGTTTCAGAGTCAAGGAAGCTCACAAGAGGAAGAAAAACAGGCTACGAAGGATAAGAAGCAGGAGAAGGTTAACTGTGGGAAAGGGTAAAATTCTGCTCATATGGTGTATAATTATCACTCCTGCTGAATCACAAGGAAGGAAGAGGAGGGTGGATCTAAAATACGGTGCTTGTAAGAGTTTGTTGATCTCCTGCTGCAGTGCAAGTGACTACAAAACAGGAATAACACTATGTATGATCATGCAGATGACTGTGGAATGAAGTAAAATAATTAACAAGTACAATATTTATGTAGGCCTCAAAATTTCTTATTAAAAATTATTTTTTTAAAGCAGGCTTCTATCTCCTTTCATTCTAAGTAGATTATATTTAGACTACTTCAGTAAATGTACTTTAAGCATTATGTGGTATTTAAAAGGCACTGAGAAACACAGAAGTGAGTTTTCAATTCTTCCATTCTTCTGTCAATCTCTGTCATGTAAAGATTACAAAACATGCAAAAGTAATACAATACAGAAATCACATCAAAGTTTTCCACAGCTGTTCATTGCTCACAATTCACTTCTGTTCCCTATCACACTATTAACTCATGTTGCTGCATCTTCGTTCGTGCTGCACTCTGCCCATGTACCCGATGCTACATGAACCAAAGTATTGATTTAGTAAGAGTTAATTCAGAGATAAGCTAGGCAAATACGCCATTTACTCCACAACCCTACCATGTCCACGTTTCACTTACAGTCTAACATTATATACAGGCAAATAATTTTTTAAAAAATCTCAGCTAAGTGTCTGAGCACGGATACAAAAAACATTCCAGTTTTCTAACAGGATGTGGCACTTCTTTTTACCCTTTTCCCAGGTAGAAAATTGAAAAGCTCTTTAAAAAGGCTCCTCTTCTTAAAGCTTTAAATGAAGACACTTAATTTGCTGGGCGAAAAGATGGCACTTCAGGTACTCATGAAAGAAGCAAGAAAACAAGCGTAGGCGTATGCCAAGGTAGTTGCTAAGGGAATGGTTCAAGAGGAGTGAAGGAGGTGGGAGTGTATGAAGAGACAAGAACAGATGTAGGCTGAAACCTTAAGAGTTTGCATTAAGAAATGGAAACTTGATATACAACGAGTAAAAAGGCATGGGGGATATGATGTGAGAAGTGTTACAGAGGGAGGCTGGAGTGGTGGCAATATGGATGGATTTACAAACCAGTCAAATAACCAGAAGAGGGGAAGAAGTGTTCTGCCTGTGATAGCTCTGAGGCAGAAAGACACTAGAGAGATCAGAACAAATAATAACACAAACAACAGCAATTATTCAGATAATAACACGTACCAAAATACACAGTAAGAACTGCAAAACTACAAACCTGGTACTGAAAACTGCTTTAGGAAAACATGTTAAGAGCAATTCCCTCTTGCAAGTGAAATGAAGGAAAAGAATATACCTGATTGGACTCTGGAATAAAACACTGTAAGGAACGATTTAATTAATCTGGCGTGCGTGTAAGTGAATTGGAAACCAAGCCACTACTTTGCGCTGGGTTTAGGCTAGGGACACAAGCCAGGCGCGGCCGTGGAGGGTGTAACCCGGAGCGCAGGATGAGCTGTGTGCCGCAGCCGTGCGCTTTTACTGCCGCCGTGAGGAGAGACGCAGGCACTGCCTCCGACTGCACATTCTGGCAGACCCCTTGCGGCCTGAACTTTAATATTCCCTCAGGAGGCTGCCAGTGAATTGATTTCACAAAAGAGCTAAATAAATAGTATCGGTTTTAACAGCAACTGTCTTGCAAAGTGTTCTGCTAGTTTATCGGGGAGAAAGAAAATAATATCTACATTTGCTGTTAGCACTGTATTATGTTTTATTCTTGTTCGGTGGAAAAGAAAAAACCTCTAGGACGGATTTTTATGTACCAGTAAAACACATCTGGTGTGGGGAAGGGAGCAGCCACCAACCAAAACAGAGTGTATAGTATAACAAAAATGTGAAACCTTTCTCTGAACAACAAACAGCATCAAGTCTTTGCTATTCTTCAGGCAGGATTTCTCTACAGCAAACAGTCTGGGAAAGGTCAGAATCTAGTCATACTAATCAGGAAAAAGCATTAGTCAACTTACTGGGAAAGGCACAATATGTTACAAAAACTCCTTTCTAGATTGCTCCCTTACATCAAAGAGCCCCACTGGGAGGGACCCTTTGGGACCACCTAGCCCAGCCTTCTGCTCAAGCAGAGCCACAGAGCAAGTCGCCTTATCCACCGAGCAATTGCAAAGAATAAAATGTGCACATAAAACTATTTCTTGCAACATTGTAAGTAACTTGAAGTATGTGATTCATCGAACAGGGCACTGCTTGGCTGGCTGAGGGTTTTTTAACGTGTCAGTAAAAAAAGCCAGGGGCTAGGTGATACTTTTACCATCTGTTGTCCTGCAGGTATAATTGCTTCAGATTCTAACACATCTCAAGATGGGCCATGCAGGCCTGTGGACAGCTTTTCTACACTGGTATCACTTGCTGAAAAAGAAATGGGCTACACGTGTGTCTGCAAGAGAGGGCACACAGAAGGCAATACTTTATACAGTCTGAAGTACAACTGATAGAAAATCAGACTCACTTGCCACCCCAGATGCAATTCCATAGAGCAGTCCTCCTCCGTCTGTTTGCTGCTGAAAGACGTGGGTCCCTGGAGGAGGGCTTCTTTCTTGTCTAATGAAATTATACAGCAAAGTTTTCACAAGTCTGCTGGTGTATGGGAGACTGGAAAGAAAAAAAACACCAAAAAACTTTAGTTGACTCACAATTGACAAAAACTGGCACAACAAAGTCCAAGCAGGGTGCAGGTGTAGGCTGTTTTTTGGCATTAAGGATGGTCAGTAACTCTTGTAGTGCTGACCACACTGGAAAGGGAAAGAACACCAAGGTCTTGCTCATGCAAAGCTGCCCGGACTTCAGCAAGGGTCTGCAGGAGCATCTTCAACACCAAGGTCACAAAAACTGCCTTCTAGGTTTTGTTTTTTCAATACTACTTTTAAATAAACCATTTAGCCTGTAGAATCATTGTATTCACTTACCTCAAGACACAACTGGAAAAGTATTTATGCAATGAAAGAAAGGCTGTATTTGTTCAGTTTTTACTCCATGCTCTGGTTACACAGAACAGGTAACAGCATCTCTCCACACCCACAATATTTTTGTCTGTGTGTGCA